>SMJT01000045.1:863654-1446308 GCA_004349715.1 Crucihimalaya himalaica
TATTATTGTATTGTTGCAGGTTTGTTCCTTTTTCGCAGACTTGTTTAATATTTGTTGGTGTGTTGCAGATTTATTGATATGTTGCAGACTTGATGATGGTTGCAGATTTGTTGATTTGTTGCAGACTTATTGGTATTTGTTCAGATTTGATTGTATTGTTGCGGATTTGTTCCTTTTTCGCAAACTTATTAATATTTGTTGTGTGTTGCAGATTTGCTCATTTATTCCAGACTTGTTGGTATTTGTTGGTATTTTTTGGCCGACTTGTTTTATTTGTCGAAGACTTATTGTATGCAGACTTGTTACATTTCATATGTTGCAGACTTGTTATTTATTTGCAGACTTGTTTCATTTATCGACTTGTTTCATTTTTTGTGTATAGGTATGGATTCTAATGAGAAAAGAGAATATCCTTCGCGGATGTATGAGGTTGTACCACAACAAAATAAAAGTATAAATCATTGGATGTTCTTTGTCAATTGTGAAGAGATATCCGAAAGAGTGTTGGCGATAAAGTATGGGAGTACCTAAAGAATTCAGCTCTTGGTGTTCTATTTTGTTAGCAGAGAGTAATTTTTGTTGGCATGGGAAGACAGTTCACTACTCCTCGCACATTAGTTGAAAATTGTTAGCAAAAGTGAGATTTGGTGTTTAATTGGAGAAGAAACCTCTGAGGTTTTCATTGCATGAATTTGCAGAGCTGTCAGGACTAAATTGTGATCCTTACAGTGTTGAAAAAGAAGGGGAAGAAGCGCAAATTGATCACCACGAAATAGTGGCTGAGATGGTGTGCCTATTGGTGATGGACCTTCTTGGAGGCGTTGGCTAAGGTATTGAAAAACGTGCGAGACATGGAGCTACGAGAAGAAAGAATTGTAGGTTGTTTGTGCATCCTCTCCCTAGGAATATTTGGTTAAGTAGAGGATGTAGAATGGATTTGAAATGCGCCAGAAAAGCATTGGATCCTGCTGCTTTGAAGAGGTTTCCATGCGGGAGGAGTCTTTTTGAATTGTTGATTGAGTCCATCAAAAAGCAAACCTTGCCTGATAACTCTTACACTTTGAAAGGATTAGTGCACGTGGTTACAAATATGGGCGTATGAATCATTTTCAAAGATAAGGAGAACTTTACTGGGAGAAAAAAGCAAGAACATGAACTTCCTATTCTATCATGGGGTGATCTCATAGCCGTTACGAAGTTGATGATATTATACTTGAGGAAAGAAAAAACTGGTCAGGTATATTTCTGCTTGCAGTCTTTTACCTCATATTTTTTTGCAGCAGATTTGTTTTACAAGTTGCAGATTTTTTACCATGTGAACAGATTTGTTTTACATGTCGCAGAATTTGTTTTATATGCCACATACTTGTTGTTGCAGAGTTGTTGTGCAGACTTATTTTATTTGTTGTAGACTTGTTTCATTTCTTGCAGATTTGGTCGTTTGTTGTAGACTTGTTACATGTCGCCAGAATTTATTTTATTGCCCACAGACTTATTGTTGCAGACTTGTTGTGCAGAGTTATGTTGCAGGACTTTTTTTTATTGTTGTAGACTTGTTTCATTTATTTGCAAGACTTGTTTGCTTTATTGCAGACTTTGTTCATTTGTTGTAGACTTGTTCATTTGTTGCAGACTTATTATATATATGTTGCAGACTTATTTTAACATTTAATTTGTAATTGATGACAGGTACGTGTGAGACATATGGTCGTTAAATGTTAATGGCTAATCACAACAAGGATGATCAGAAATTAGACAATTTGATCAAAAGACATGATGAATGGTAAACTGGATGAAAATGCATGAGTAAGAAAAAAATTGGTGGGAAAGAAAGCTGAAACTGTGGTGGAACTCGAAAAGGGTTTGAAGTGGTAAAGATAAAGACCACATTGAGAAGGTTGAAACGAAGAAGCCGCGGGTTGAAAAAGGACAAGAATCTAGTGTGCATGGGAATGTTGATTTCGAGTGGCATTGGAGATTTCGGTAACTTGTCAAAGCTTTAAGTAGCTTAAGTGAGAAAGTTGATCTGAGGACTCAAGTATAAATGAAAAATTAATGGCAATGATAATGACATTTCGTAAACTCAAAGAAGAGGTGAAAGCAACTACAGCACGTGCCGACTGTCGTAGTAAGAAGAAGTTGATCAAACTTCTCCAAACAAACATCAAACTCTCCAAAAAAAAACCCTGGTATGTTTCTTAGATGAATATTTATAACAGTTTTCTGGGTTGCATATAGTTTCTTATGTTGCATTACTTCTAAACTTGTTTCATTTGTCGCAAACTTATTAAATATATGTCGCAGGACTTGTTATATGTTGCAGATTTGTTGTTGATGTTTCCAGATATGTATCTACTGTAGGATTGTTTTTGTTTCCTTATGCTTAATTTTTATGTTAATTTATAGTCCTTGGTTAAACAAGTTGGAGTGGATAATGCGGATGCTGATGAAGCTACATCTAAGGAAGGAAACAAAAAAGTTGAGACAAAGAAGTTAAGAACACAGAAAATGAGGAACATAACAGAGCAAGTACGGAAAGAGGAGAATGAAGTACAGTCTGATACTGAGTCTGACCCGAGAGATAGCGGCTCAAAGAAAAAGTTTTGAAGCAAAATTTAGAAGCTCTTAAGTATTGTCCTAGCTGAAACTGAGACTGACGACAAGATGAACTGGCTCACTATCGACCTAACGATGTTGGGTCCCACGCAAGAAATCACCCTTTCTGGGAAACTCAACGGTTGAAACGCATAATGCGAACCTGATTTCGTATTTGCGTTTGCCATCCTAGTGATGTCGCATATGATCCTTTACACCGGTCGCACTTGAAAAACTTCAAAATCTAGGGATTTTATTCGTTCTTCGTCAGTAAGTTCTCAACTTCATTTTTTTCATATGGTGCAGATTTACTTTTTACTTGTTGCAGAATTTTCCACATTCTCATGTTGTGGACTTATCTTTCAGGGAGAACCAATTGGTACATTCGACAGTGAACTCAATTTCTACCTAAAGCTCATGACCCCAAAGAAGAATTGGCATGATGGACATGGCGTAAGCGTTACTGAGGTAGTTTCTTATCAGTAGTACGGAAGTCAGACCAACACATGACATTCTCTAGCTTCTCCACCAGCAATTGCGGTGAACACAAGCAACTTTACCAAGTCAAATACCTACGACATGCGCATTTATGTTCCCGTACAATTAACAACATGTTACATGCCCCACTACTGACTTGTACTTGATCTATGCATCTATTTCCTGTACGGTCAACAACTTGGAATCATTAACACGTGGCTGCCAAAATGTAAATAAATTAGTGAAGACTTATCACGTCTGTTGCAAACTTATTATATATGTCATAGGCTTATTACGTATTGTCGCAGACTTATTATGTATGTCGCAGACTTATTACGTATGTCGCAGACTTATTACGTATGTCGCAGACTTATTACGGTATGTCGCGATCGGCTATACGTATGTATTCGCAACTATGTCGCATATATATGTCGCAGACTTATTATATATGTCGCAACTTACCTCTGTAATTCTTCTCGCAGCACGTGTGAGTGTGCAGTCATTAGGCCTGCTTCACGCCTCCGCAAAGAAACCATCTTGTTAACATGGACCGATTATGGCGTCTAAGAGCTTAGATATGGGTAGGTTCCTAACATCTAAAAGCACTCTATTTATTGACTCTGCTATGTTGGAAGTTAATATGTTGTACATGTGTCCTGGAAAATTAGCACGACTCCACAACCTTCACATCAGCCTTCTGCAAATAAGAGTGAAGTGCAGGATTGAGTCTCAATCGAATTGAATAAAGCATTAAAATATGCTATCTTATGCGTTTGCTGCTTTTTTAACCAACATAACGCATACGTCTTTAAACTTCATTATTATGTTCTTGTACATATGATATGTACACCTATACACGAACTCGCCAATGGATACACCTTTTTAATGGCCTTCGATATCGATCTATGCCTGTCAGAAATATGAGAGAAATCATCTATGCTCATTTTGTCACATATAAGCTGTATAAAGAACCATTCCCATTGATGGCTCATTCATCAACTGCTGTCAACTTACGGCATGATGCACAGGGTATTAAAGTTCCCATCCTGACATGTTGCGAGAAGGAGTGTTCCTTTATATTTCCCTCTCGAGATATGTCCCATCAACAACAACAACTTTGCGCATGTACTGAAAGCCGTTTATGCTTGCACCAAATGAGAGATGAACAAATACTTGAATCGATCTTCTACATCGACTTCAAGACACGTATAAGTACCAGGATTAGCCTCTCGTATCAAGTATAAATACGAAGGTATATTGCTCATATCCACTCTGTGAACCCATTGCCAAAATTCGTGCATTGCTTAAGCTCAATAAGCTTTCCAGTTCCATTCTGTGCACTCTTCAAATAAATAAATAATCTGCGGCAAAGGATACAAATCTGCTTCAAAACAAACTGCGACAAGAATAAAACAAAGCTGTAACTGAAACAGATATAACTGCTCGACAATTAAGCTCATATTCATGTATGCCACAAACAAAAAACACACTGCATAAACAAACACAATGCTGCCAACACGTGTGGGACACCAGATGTTACAGCCATACCTTAATACCATATCGTCTGTTCAGAGCATCTGCAAAATGACTAACGGTAACACTTTTGAACCAATACCACCCAACAAAATCCTTGTACATTTGTCCCAAAATCTCGTGTGTAGCTGGCGACAACGGGCTCCACGGTCTGTGACAGAACATGTATGTTCTTTAACGTATACTTTTATAAAAAAACATGGAGAAATCTTCAATTGTAGGTAGCTCGGACTCTCCATGTGCGTCCTTCTATCCAACATCGTACAATTAATAAGTTTGGCGTTGAATAATCAACGTTGAAATCAAACTTCTGCGCAACAGAAAGAATCTTCAACCTCATCTCCAATGCGTCTTTGTTATCATACCTTTGTCCGACCGATATATCCAACGAAGTCAATTCGATATTCCGGTAATCTTCATCAACCTTGTTATCATTTCCTTTGTTCCCTTTTTTGTTGTGCACTATTGCTTTCTCTTCCTTCTCTTCCTCCTCACGAAGCTTTCCATATAGACAGTAATCTCATCACCAGAACTAGCACCATCCGGATCCTCGCCAACAATCAAACTTGTATTGGTCCTCGTCGTCCTCATCCTCATCACCAGAACTAGCATCCCTTTTCTCTTTTCATTACCATCAAATCCAACGTCTATTTTTGCTCGCTTCGGTTATGGTCTACCTTCTCGACGATTTTCTTCATCCATCGTCATGCTTCTGAGCTCCTTAAACTCCAATGATACCTCTTTATCTGATACACATAGCCCAACGTATCTGATTGAATTGTTCAAAGAAACCTTGCAATTGTCTTGTATTACCAACAAAGACAAGAGGAGTGTCTACTGGTAACTTGACCAATATCTTCTCGGAAACATGTAGCTCAATTCAACTCTCATACTTCTATTCTTATCAACATCATAATTCCTCGCTACACCATTTTGAATGAATTCGTCGAACGAAGTTCCAGCATTTGGCTTCCAAGAACTCGAGAAACCTCTAACGTACTATCGACAATTAAAAATCCATCTACTCTTTCTTCTCAAATCTGCAATTACCCCAAACCAATTATAATTTGCAACATTATTGGTGACTTGGGCGGGCGACGATGGAGAACGAGTATCGGGCGACGACGATAGACAACGGGGATCGGGGCTTCAGTCAGACCTTTTAGGTGTCGCAGATTTAGTCATTGTGTCGCAGATTTTCCAAAAGTCTGCAACAAAGCATTTAAGTCTGCAACAAACAGCTGCAGATTTTTATTAAGTCTGCATAATAAGTCTGCAAATGCAATTAAGTCTGCGACAAAGGCAATAAATCTGCGTAATAAGTCTGCAATCAAAATAAGTCTGCACAGACTTATTAATTGTAAATAAGTCTGCAACAAAGCACATTAAGTCTGCGTCGAAAAGTCTGCAACATGCATAATAAGTCTGCAGATGTGCGCAGACTTAATAAGTCTGCAACATTGAAAACAAATCTGCATATTAAGTCTGCATAAGAAGTCTGCATAAGAAGTCTGCGCAGATTTTATTATTAAGTCTGCATAACAAGTCTGCAACAAAGGTCCGCAGACTTAATCTGAAATACGCGGTGGCATTTCTGTAAATAACTCAAATTTTTGCTTACGTGGAAATAATTTTGTAATGGCAGTGTCGTAATAACGTTTTTCTTAACAAAGACAAATAAGAGCCAAATGGACACAAAAATAACTTTTTTTCTTCCCAGTAAATATATGTTAGTCTAGTTCTATGCCAATTAATATATGTTATTCTAGTTATCTTCCCTTATTCATAACACTCCTTATTGGATGATCATTATCAAAATATAGTCCCAAATGCGCATGTGAAAAATGATGCCTCGTTAAAAATTTTATCAGGAAAACTCTATGGGAAAAATCATTTTTAAGAGAAAAAGAGTGCAGCGCGCATATACTCCCCTCATGTGTACATCACTTAAAATCTTCAAGATTACGTGATCCAATATGATGAAATAGCTTCGTGAAAGTAGTTGGAAACGCCTTTGTAAATTGGTTCGCCCAATCTTCACTTGAATGAATCTATAGAACATGTACTACACATGTGAAATCAATCCAGGTGGACCAGATTCCAAGGATACTTATGCTTGGGATTAAACAAAATCAGGGCACTACACAGTTAAACCGGGCTACTGGGTTTTAATAAACATCTTGAGAAGAAGCCTAGCACCGAAAGAAGTCAATCTCTCAAATTTGAATCCTCTTTATAAGCAATTGTGGCAGCTTGACACAGCCCCTAAGGTACATCACTTTATATGGAAATGTCTGAGCAATAGTTTATCTGTGGCAGGAAACCTATCATACAGACATCTCACAAAGGATGGACAGTGTCCAAGGTGCCCCTCAATTATGGAGTCTGTGAACCATATGTTGTTTCAATGCACGTTTGCAAAAAAAAGTATGGGCATTCTCTCCCATCCCAGCCCCTCCTGGTGGTACATGACCTAAATCTCTACACAAACTTTTATGAGGTCATCAATGGGACAAGTCTCTACACAAACTTTCATGGCAACCTGACCTCATGACACATATGAAAACTATGGAAGAACCGAAATGATTTTGTATTCAAAGGTCGGGAGTTCAATGCCCAGGAAACAGTGAACAAAGCAATGGAAGACAGGGAGGAATGGAGAAGTGGAAAACAAAACCAGATGCCTCACGAGAAATCCAAGACAATAACGAAAGCTGAGATCAAGTGGAAGTCTCTCCCTAAAAACTGGGTCAAATGTAATGTTGATGGAGTCTGGCCAAAAACTGGGAGCAAAAGTGGTGTGGGATGGATTATGAGAGACCAAAATGGAAGAATGATATGGATGGGAACCAAAACAACTCCTAAGACAAAAATAGTGATGGAAACGGAGCTTGAAGCTTTAAGATGGGCAGTGAGGATGATCTTAAACTTACAATATACTCAAGTAGTGACACTAATATTAGCCAACTCTGAACCCCATAATTCAAGACATCCGAAAACAAATACAGAAGATAGGAGAGGCCAAGGTGGTGTTCATAGGTCGTGAGGGGAATGAAGTTGCAGACAGAATAGCAAAGGAATCTATTTCCTTAGAGAAATATGATCCTAAGTTATATCCTCATCCGCATGTGTGGATTAAATCTTTATTGGAGAAAGCATATGTATAACTCTTCGGTTAATATGGGTTTGATGTCGAGCCAAAAAAAGACATGTGTACCCTAAGTGAGTAATTTCCAAATGTTCTAGACTACAATGGCACTGTATGTAATTTTTTACAAAATTAAGGTTACTCTGAAAAACTGCTGCAAAAATCCTAATATAAATTATCACTTACAAAGAAGAAATACAATATATTAAAGCTTGTTGTCTTAATCACAATAAATCAATGTGTCTGAGTGGTTAGGGGAAAAAATTAGTTGCGTGTTGCCCTTTCATGTCGCAAGTTCGAACCTTGTTTGCCATGACAAATTGTATAGGTTGATTTTAGCCATTTTTCCTATATGTACAACATGAAGTGCTGTTTTACATGGTTCACCAGGATAATAATGTGATTATTTAAACAAATGATCACATTGTTCGAGTTGAAGAAAGAAAAAAAGCAGAATCTTATATGAAATTGTTGTTTAAATTCGAATTTTTATTCTAATGTATTTAATCCGTCTCCAAAGTTTGATCAACGGATCATATTGATTCAAGTTTAATATGATCCGAAAAAAAAATTAGTTTGAAATTTGAAGTTAAATTCCGTAAAATTAGAGGTTTAAATTAGGAAAAAAAATTGGGGATATATATAGAAATTTGAATTTTCCAATGAAAAACAAAATTCGGCTTATAGTGGTTTTATAATTGAACCACAAAAATAAAATCAAACGGTTTATAGTGGTTTCTAAGCCTGAACGAGGTATCCGTCAGGGAGACCCTTTATCACCATACATATTTATTCTATGTGCGGAGGTTCTAAGCCACATGATGAGACGAGCTGAAGCCCAAGAGCTGATCAAAGGTATCAAAATAAGTAATACTAGTCCTTTTATCACTCATCTTCTTTTTGCCGATGACTCCCTTTTCGTTTGTCAAGCTAATGTGCAATCAAGTTGGACGATTAAAAATGTCTTAACGTAGTATGAAAAGGCTTTGGGTCAAATGGTTAATACTAGGAAGTCAGCACTGATTTTTTGTAAGCGATTTCCAGATTATGTGAAGACGCAAGTTCGACGCATTTTACAAATCCATAACGATGGAGCTGTGGTAAATATCTCGGTCTTCCCGAACAGTTTGGGAGGAAGAAGGTGGAGTTATTTCAATATATTGTGAAAAAAAGTGATGGAAATAACAGAAGGATGGAGTAATAATTTTTTATCTCAAGGCGGTAAAGAAGTTTTATTGAAGTCTATTGCGGTAGCTCTACCTGTGTACACTATGAATTGTTTTAAGCTTCCTCGAAGCATTTACCAATATATTGAAAGAATTATTGCTAATTATTGGTGGAATAATCAACCTCAACGGAATTCTGTTCATTGGGTGGCTTGGGACCGTATGAAATTGTTGAAGAAAGAGGGTGGGTTAGGCTTCCGTGATATCTCAATGTTCAATGATGCTTTACTAGCCAAACAAGCGTGGAGGATATTACAAAATCCAGATTGTTTACTGTCTCGCATTTTAAAAGGTCGGTATTTTCCTCAATCTAATATTCTGAACGCTTCTCGAGGAACTCAACCTTCTTATGGCTGGCAATCTATTCTAACGGGTCGGAATTTATTGAAGAAAGGATTAAGAATCATTATAGGAGATGGTTATCTGATTCAAACATGGGTCGATCCTTGGCTGCCTTTGCATCCCCCTCGGCCACCGCGTAAGAGCTCTCACGTACAAGATGAAAATGTGGTCATATCGGAGCTCATGTCTCCGTCTACCTCGAGTTGGAATGTGCATGCTATTCATGAACTCATTCATCCTGAAGATGTGCAACATGTCCTTTAGATTAAAATCAGCCCTACTAAAAAAATGATTATCTAGGATGGCATTATACAGATAATGGGTGTTATTCAGTGAAATTTGGTTACTGGCTAGCTTCTCATCTCCCTGATATGGAAAATATTGTGACTCCACCTCCAGGTGAGCCTCTCCTGAAAAGCAGAATTTAGAAATTACATGTTCCTCCAAAAATAAAACATTTTCTTTAGAGGTTAATCTCCAAGGCTTTGGCTACAAGGATGCTTTAGAACACAAACATATATCTCGAGAAAATAGTTGTCAGAGATGTGATTCGGCTTCAGAAACTACAGAGCACCTCTTCTTCCACTGTCCTCATGTGATGCAAATATGGCAGGCTATGTCTAATCTGATTCCTTGTCTAACAAATCCTTTGACTCTTTTGGATCAAAAGCTTCAAGCTATCGTTGACAGACATAACCAAGACTGTTCCGTTTCAGTTCACTCCATTCTCCCACTTTGGATCCTATGGAGAATTTGGCTAAGTCGCAATAAACTGTTCTTCCAACGTATCATGTACACTTGGAGGAAGGACCTATGTGAGGCCATTTGTGATACTGAGGAATGGCTTAGTGTTGAGTGTAATGATCGTGTTTTGTCTCACCAGTCTACTGCTAGAGCCCCCCCTCATCGTCTTAATCAACTTAGATGGTTTCGACCACGATTGGGATGGACAAAATGTAATTATGATGGTAGCCTTACCTCTCCCCTCTTAAGAGCTGATGCGCCATGGGTTCTCCGGGACGAAAACAGGCTCTTCCGAGGTGCAAGTCAAGCAACAGGGGGTTTTGTGAAGTCTTCACTTGAAGCAGAATGTCAAAGTTTGCTGCTCGCTATGCAACACACTTGGTTCAGAGGGTTCCATAAAGTGAGGTTTGAAGGGGATTGTAAAATCTTGGTGGAGACGCTCGGAGGAAATAATCAAAGATTTGACATAATTAATTGGATTGCAGATATCAAAGCATGGTCTCGAAAGTTTGATGAGATCGAATTTGTGTGGGTCTCAAGGAAAGCAAACCATCATGCTGATATTTTGGCAACAAGTCACCGTCTTAACAATATTGATTATTTGTTTCATTCATCAATTCCTTTATGTATTTTGGTTGAGTTTCAGTCTCACGATGTAGGTTCCAATCTATATATAATAAACCTCTTTTTTTTCCTTGTAAGGTGTTCACTACAGCTTTTTGAGACACCCAACAAACCAATAAAAAAAAGTCCACATCATCCATCATCATTTGTTGGATCCACACATCTTATTTATTATAACAAAAGACATTAAAACTAAATTAACTTATAATTTATATTATTATTTTTAATTTAAGGAAAATAATAATTAACAATTATAACTTAAAAATTAAAAGTTGACATAAACTAACTTAAATATTTTAAAAAACAAAAATGAAAAATACATTTATAATAAAATAGGATTAAAATTATGGCGGAATTGCTAAAACTATACCCCAAATTGAGTTTGAATGCAAAACTAGACCCCAAATTGAAACAAATATTAAATTACTAATTTTGTTTTGGAATATACATGATCATACTTATATATTTATGTATTCATAGTTTCTCAAAATATTTTATAGTTATGATTTAAATTAATATTTTAAAGTGTAACATTTATCTTGTGCATAAAATTAATGTATTGGATAATTTCCTTAACTATAGTAGTATTATTTATTTTCTAAAGTATCATATTATTTAAAGAATTTCATGTATAAATTCCTTAATTAATATTCTCTAATCGAATTGTATAATTTCCTTAACTATAGTAGAATTGTTTCTTCTTTTAAAATTTTCATTTTTTCATATAGAATTAGTTTTTTTGTATAATTTAATTTTAATAATCACTTTACATTTTCAGGATTTTTTTTATTTTTAGATTTAAAAAATTTTCTAAATTTATGTTAGCATAATATCTAAATCTAATTGGTCGAAGTTTTTGACACGTATCAAAATATAGAATCGATAAACATGACACGTGTCATAATCTTGTGAGTTACTAACTTTTAAAACTATACTTTATATAATAAAATACTAAAATACACCTAAAGAGTAATTGTATAAACACAATTAGTTGATTAAAAAAAATCTGTAATCCTCCAAACCTCCTTGAATTTTGAACGATAATAGAGTCATTTCCAACACTAATTATATAAAGTAGATGAGTACCCGCGCATACGCGCGAGTTTTGTTTTAGGATTTCATTCACATATCATTTTCAAATAGAAAGTGTTTTTGTTTAGTTAACTTAAACTTTTATATTTGTGTGAAAACATTTGAAAGTGGGAAATAGATATATTAGATAGGAGAAAATATTCATTCTTTTGTAATAAACTATTTTAATAGGTTTTTTAACCAGTGATTTCATATATAAAACAGTTATGTATTGTGATTTCGAAATCTCTCAGAAAACTCAATCCCTTTTACATATGTTTTAAATATGAGTAGTTTGTACTCTTAGCATTCGAAAATTATTAAGTTTAAAACATTAGTTTTATTCAAAAAATATTAGCATCAATTTCTCGGCTTCTAAGCTTGATATGAGCTCTTTTGTAAAACATATAACTTCAACAAATTTAAACCTTCTTGCTCCTTATTTTTTTTCTAGGTAAACACTTGAATTTTTAAAAAGACCAGGTTTATAACGTATACGTAGAGGTTGAAATTCGAAGAGGCTCGACATCATCCGATGAGGAATCCTTTTGAGAAAAAATTACAGCTCACCTGTTCGATATTTTACATTTATAACAATATGTTCTATTCTGATCACTGGAGAACCCATTTAGACATGATCGTTAATGGACATAGTTTTTAATGAACATGATCACTATTTGTCCGTGTACGTGAACAACCCATTTGATAGTCCTATATAGTTGAAGGCCAAATATTTTACTTGATTTTTTTTTTCAAAATTAGATAATATATAATAGATATATTTTCTTACAGCAATAAATAATTAATTTGTTGCCAAGTATGTGGTGATTTATTGGTGACATTTGAATGTGTTTTCGGGTCTAGGGAAACTACGGGATCAAAAGAATGAAACTTCATGGTTTATATAAAAAGTGTATTTCATTTTGATATATATGTAAGATTTTTTTTTTTTTTTGGTCACTGAAAATTCTTTTATTTTATCAGTATATGTAAATAAAGAGCGGTCACACAGTGTAATTTGCAAATAAGTATTTTTATATCAATTTTTGAAGTATAGTTCGATCTCCCTTTTTTTTGAGCATTCGATCTCTTTTTCCGCTTTTCTTTCTTATAAGATATATCAACTACAACATATTTTCTCTAATCCAAATGTAAATGTAGTAGGTGGGTCTAACTCAAATTCATAGTTCAACATATATATTTTTCTGTTTATTCATGATTTGTTCCTAATTCGTTGTTCTGCACAGTTATATTAGAGTTTGAGGGACTGTGTTTTTGTCCTTTCACGAAAATAAAGTTTAAGAGATCAAAAAAAATTATGATTTGAGATAAGAAATAAAAATAAATATTGCATTTACGATAATTCATACGAAAAACCTTTCATATTTTTTTTAGAAAACAACATTTTATAAATATATTGCGACGTGTCATTCTCTCCCATGTTGACGTGTCATCGTCTGGAGAGACTCATTCTTCTTTTATATATAAAATACTAAAATAACTTAAAAAGTAATTGTATAAACACAATTAATTTCATGATAAAAAAAACCTGTAATTCTCCAAACCTCCTTGAATTAAAAATCAATATTTCTAATTAATTTTCTCAAATTTTTTTTAGGTCAGAATTCTAATTAATTTTCTCTATAATATACAATAAAGGATCAATTACAATTTTTTATTTCGTATGCAAGTATATATAAGCGCGTATAATATAACTAACACATACAAGAGCTGCTTCTCTCATCTATCTTGTTATATGTAATACAAGAGTCGACAAAAGTTACCAACTTTTTTTTTTTTTTAAATATAGAAACTATGTACTTAGGATTCATTGCTTCATTTCTGGATTTGGCTATCAAAAATGCTACTTAACATTTCCTCATTTTATACAAAATAAAAGCAGAAATTTAAATTTCCAAGGAAAAAAGATGGGCGAATTGCTAAAACTAGACCAAAAATTGAGTTTGAATGCAAAACTAGACCCCAAATTGAAACAAATGCAAAACTAGACCTTTGGGGTATGAAAATTACATTAACCCCCTTATTTGCAAACAAAAAAACAGAAACCGCAATTACAGTTCTAACCTCCGCGCGAAGTAGACTTCTTGAACGAAGTCTCACAGTAGACTTCGTTCATGACATCCATGAAGTCTGAACCGTAATTAAACTTTAGATTTAAATTAAAAAATAATAAAAAAATATTTTCAATGCAATTTCTTCTAAAGAAAATAAGATTATCTAAAATATGAACTTTATAAATTAAAATTTCCGAAACTTTCATAAATTTTAAGCATGTAAGGTTGATTATGTTCTAAAATACCATAAACAGTCGCAGACTTCGACCATGAAGTCTGAACCGTAATTAAATGTGAAATTTTAATTAAAAAATGAAAAAAAAATATTTCGATCAAAATTTTTGAAAGATAAATTATTTTAAATCAAATCGAATAGGATTAAATAAAAATTCATAAAACTAAGCCATTTGATGTAAACCATGTGAGGCATATAGGTTAGAGGTTGCCAATGGGTAAAAATCTATGCATATATCTTTAGGGTTAGACTTTGATTGATATGTTTTTGATATAAAATGGCGATCCTTCGTATAGTTGTTAGATTTTGAATATATTATACTATTTTGATGTCAAATGTTAGTATTTGTTAACAAAGAGTGAATTAAACGTTCGAATTTTAGAGTTTAGGGCTTACAGACTTCTCGAGTTTCGGGTGAAGTCTCACGGTAGACTTCGCATGTGAAGTCTGTAAGATTTTGTTATCATATGAAATTCAAATAAATCCAAGACAAGGTTTAATATATTATAAATAAACTTATGTTCTTAAACAGAGATTTAGATAGATAAATTCCCTATCTAAGGACAATTGCCTGTATCTTGCTATCATATCAAACATCAAGAAGTCGTCTCTCAAATCTTCAACCTCTTCCATCGCTGGGTCGAACAAAATGTCCGATAAGCCTTCTTCAGTTTCCAGCCAAGTGTCATCATCACCACCTGTGGGAATTAGATTGGTATTGTCGAGATCAATTACGATATGTTAAACTGTAGGAATAACACACTTACACGCGAACAGATTTATCCTCCATAATTTAAGCACCACGATCACCGCTCCACCCCTCCTGTTCCTAAAGCCATTCCAGAAGTTATAAGCGTGTTCACCGGTTGCCACACACTTTAACAGATTATCCCTATTATGATTAATAAAAGGTGATCGTAAATTACAATACGGTGAGTTTCGTCATGGTATTATTATTGCTTGGTTTAAACTTACATGGCATCTTTGATGTGAAACACACTCTTTAAAAATTTATGGCCATGTGGACTCTCATGAAGGGGGCATATGTTGCAAAGCATGCCCATAATATCTACATCATAAGTGTTCTCCTTTAGTTAAATAAAGTCACATGCATATAAATTATGGGTTAAGAAATTTGCATGCATACCTATAGCAACATTCGTTTTGGTTTTGATGTCACGTATTTGGATCAAACTTAAAAAATCCAAGTAGTGCTCGTCGTTAAAAGGATCGATTTTAATGATTCCAGTATTTGTAAAAAGGATTGTAAGAAAGAAAAGAGAGTTTGTTGCAAGAAACGCTGAGAATCCTGGATGTACTACTACATTCTGTATATCAATCCAGTGCCCTTCATACTTCTCCAATCCAGAGAACGTTGGCACATGTACTGGAGTAATCATCAACTCCATCTTAGTTCCCTGCATAAAAAGAAGCATCACCAAAGTATTGTATTGTTAGATCCATGTGATTGCATGTCTACATGTAAGTGAATATCTCGTACCGCTTCATCTACTAATACGTAGGACCAGTAGGGACCTTCATTGAGAACGGAGTAAGAGTAGGCGCGGAGACTCTTGACTTTAAAACACCAATCTGTTTTGCTTCCATCGTCTCTTTCATTTGCTTCGGCTAGAAGGTTGTAAGCATCCATAAGGTTTTTGTTTTTCTTGTTGTGAGTTTTATGTTTCTGAGATAAAAGCAGTGAAGAAGAAATGAATACGTCTATGGAGGTGGAATGATTAATAGATAGGAAACTGAAAAGATTAAGATATGGGAAACTGAAGAGACGAACGTATCTTATCTCAAGGACATGACTAAAAAAAAAAAAATGCATCGTTTCTTCAGTTTCATTAATGGTTTGTTTTAAGGGTTACAGACTTCTTCAGTAATGTCTGTATAGACTTCATGAGAAGACTTCACACGCAGACTTCAACGAGAGACTTCTTTTGCGAAGTCTACAATAGACTTCCTTTTTAAGTCACCGATTTATCTAATTTTGGGGGGAAAAAAATATTGGAGACAAAAAAAATTTACTAAACAATTTACAGCTGTAAATGTACGAAGTCTTAGCGAAGTCTCCAAGTGAAGTCTGAAAATGACAGACTATCAACTTCATGACCAGACTTCACACGCAGACTTCTATGAGAGACTTGTTTGGCGAAGTCTACTACCGACTTCCTCTGTAAGTCACCGATTTATCTAATTTTGGGAGGAAAAGAATTTTGGGGAAAACATTTACAGTTGTAAATGTACATTTACTGGTTTGGCATAAACAATTTACAGGTGTAAATATACGAAGTCTGTAAGCGAAATCTCCAAATGAAGTCTGAAAATCACAGACTATAGACTTCATGACTAGACTTCACACGCAGACTTCTACGAGAGACTTTTTTGGCGAAGTCTGCAATAGACTTCGTTTGTAAGTAACCGATATTACCTAATTTTAAAAAAATTTTAAAATATATAGTCTGTCAAGATAGAAATTTTGGAGACTGAAAAGACTTTTAGGTTAAAAAAATTTACATCTACTAAAAAAATAGTTAATCTGGTAAAAAAATTAAGAAATCTCCATCGCTCTTTTCCTTCTCCGAAACACCAAAACTCACCGGAAATCTCTAAACGCCGCCGACTCTCTTACTCCTCTTTCTCCTCTTTCGCCGTAAGTTATCGATTTTCTTCCTCCCTGCGAGAAAACCTCAAACTCTCTTTATGACGACACTCTTTCTTGCCGGAAAATCACCATGCGACGACACTCTCTCTACGACGACACACTCTCTCTACTCTTTCTCTGAACTGTTTCTTCTTTTTCTGTATCTAAACCCAATCTTTTATTTTATTCGCAGTTCTGGTTCATTCACATCTTCATCTTCATTTACGTACCAGCTAATCAAATTAAATTTCAGTTTAGTCTCTTCGTCTGTCCCTTTTTACTATATTGTTGGAGACTTCATAAGGGAAGTCTATATGCAGACTTCGCCGGCGAAGTCCGTACACTTCACAGTCATCTAACTTCCCGTTTTTTCTTCTGTGACATAGGTTTGTAATATTGCTCTTTCTCGCAAAATAGCTGAATATGAATCGAAGGAGGCTATTCACCATATGCCAGAGTTTCCACGCAGGCATTTCACCAAAGACGCTGAGCCGCAGGCTGAGAAAAGTATAGGCTACTACAGCGGAACACCTAAGCTTCTTATAGCTGTCAGGGGTGCACTAGCTCATGATGAATGGGAGAAGCTTTGGACTTCCCCTCTTAGTGTCTTCCTAATATACCACGAGCAACAGATCGCATGGGCATCAAGGCTGGTCCACTATATGCTCAGTTTCCAACTTGTATGCTTCAAGAAGCATGAAGTTTAGAGCCTAGTTGGTGAAGTCCTAGTGAGATTCTCTTTAAACGAGTTTCAACACATCACTGGGCTCAACTGCGATTATGTTGAAAATCTTATGACTCCGGAGACGGAGGCTGAGATCACAGATTAGCTGAGGGAGTTTTGGGTAAAGCTTGGATTCGATGTGGCTATTGGAACAAGCTATGAAGCCTTGGTATCAGCATGTTCACGCTTTGCTCAATGGGATCCGGAAGATCGACTGAGGTTGGGGTATCTAGCCATCCTTGCCAGCTGCATTGATGCTCACACTCACCATCAGGGCATCAATGTGAACCTTGCTAGGTTGGTGATGGATCTGGACAAGTTTGCTGCATACCCTTGGGGAAGGGTAGCTTACAAGATTCTAATTTCATCGGAGAAGGCTGCTGATATCTCCAGGACTTATCACATATGCGGATTTGTCCAAGCGTTGTAGTCCTGAGTTTACTTTGCCCTACCGGACTTTGCAAAAGAGGTCGGAGATCCTTTCCCCATTGAAGCAAGGCCACTTCTCCTAGCTTACAAAGGATCAAGAGGGAGGAAAAACCTCAGAAATGGCATCCTCAAGCAGGTATGTCTGTTATTATATTATCTGATCTCCTTCACACATGTGTGTCTGTTATTATATTATCTGATCTCCCTCTATTCATTTTTATGTTTGTAGACCAGAATATGCAGCTTTGTCAAGAGAGCATTTGATGAGATGTTCCCACGGTGGGATGATGATGAGGAGGATGAGGGAATTGTCAACATTGTGAAAGCAATGTATGGACATTTCTCAACTATACGTTGGCAGTGGCAAAGAGGACACTGACTATCTAAGGGTGTGTTGCCCTCAAACTTCAAGGAGAAGGTTCCTTTGAAGTTGAAGGAAGAGGTGAAGGATGAGGTGAAGGATGAGCCTTATCATGGCATTTATCCCCTAAAGAGAGAGCTAGAAGCTCCTGAAGAGGGTAGTTTGAAGGAACCTCGTCTATCCTCTGAATTTGAGCAGCTCATATGTGATGCGTTGAAGGATGTAGTTGACACTCGACTCAGTACGTTTGAGGCAGAGTTGAAGGGGCAGTTGGTTGAGCTTGGAACAAAGATTGTCTAACTCACTGACAAAGTAGACGGTCTGAGTTCTGCTTTTGATAAGTTCACCAGCGGAGCTATGAAGAATATACCCGAAGAAGTGAAAGAGAATCCTCAGGAGAAGCAGGCTGAATCTGAAGCCAAATCAAATCAACCTGAGGAACGGGTTAGTCTTCATAACCTTCTCCCAAAGGTTCCCAAGAGGCAGAGGAAAAGTAAAAGAGTAGCTGCCATGAGTAGTCAGTCACACAGATGATGTGAAATTTGTTGGCATGTTTAACTCTTTTTTAGGATTGTTGTTGGGAAAATGTTAGAATGATGTTTGTTTGTCCAAATTGCAATAAAAAGATGTTTGTTTGTCCATTGGAAATTGAAATAAAACTATGTTTGCTTTAAACTATGCAGAGTAGTGTTAACAAGGGCAGTGAAGGCAGTGTTGTACTAGTAGAAAACTCCAAAGATCAACCAGAGTTCTGCAAATCTGATAAGATGCAGGGTGAATATGTGGATGAAATCTACACATCCCTTAACATCAAGGCTACGCATTGGGTTGCTCTACTGATTGATATTCATAAGAGACACATCGTTATTTGGGATAGCGATCTAACGGACAGCAAGGATATGGAGATTGATGATGCAATACAACATGTTTACGATATACTGGCTTATCTTATGAAAATTCTAGCTCATGTGGAACTAAAAGATAAGTACCTTTATGTTCCCTACACATACGAGTGGGTTCCACAGAAGAGTGTTCCTAAAAACAATCAGAGCGGTGACTGTAGAGTGCATTGCCTGAAGTATATCGATTGTCATGCGATTGGCATACCATTTGATCCAACCCGCTTGTGTGATAAGAACATCAAGTTCATAAGGGAGAAGCTGGCTACAGAAATATACGATGAGCTCGGTATAACGGGGACTGAGAAGCGCGGTTACGTAGGTTTGGATTTGTACGACTGATCTTCTCTTAACCGTATATTTTGTAAACTAGCTGAGGAATTTAACCGTATATTTTGTATGTTTTGTATGCTGTATAAATCTAACCATATATTTTGTATGCTGTATAAATCTTGATATTTTGTATGTTGTATAAATATGGATATTTAACTAGGGTTTTGTATGTTGTATAAATATGGATATTTTGTATGTTGTATAAATCTAGCATAATCGTATATTTTGTATAATCTTGTATAAATCTGCTTAAATGAAATATAACCACAAAATGTTTTTCTAGGAGACTTCAATCGCAGACTTCTACTGGAGCTTTCATCTTCGTACAAAACCCTAGTTAGAGACTTCTGTAGGAGACTTCAAACGCAGACTTCTACTGGAGACTTCATCTTTGTACAAAACCCTAGTAAGAGACTTCCTTAGGAGACTTCTCATTTAGACTTCTCAATTACGATAAAAACACGCAAAACGAAACGGACCTTCGTGAAACGTCGCTTCTTATCAGTTATTACTCTTCTCCAAAACACGCAACCAACTTCTTTGAATCACTATATTACTGAGTAGATCTAAAATTTACAGTTTCATCTATTGCTATCTGAGGAAATCCCAAATATCTTTAAAAAAAAAAAATGTCGTACACACCAAGAATCATCGAAAGAGGTTTGAAGAACATCTTGAAGAATCCGAATGCTCACTTCACGGCAGGTAATCTCTATACAGCTTCACCAAAATTAAATTTCTTGCAATCTTCTAATTTTTTGCCAATTTCTTCTAGGACCTGTGGCCGATGACATGTTCCATTGGGAGGGTATGCTATTTGGCCCTATTAGCACCCCTTATGAGGGAGGGATTTTCAAAGTGATTTTTCATTATCCGCCGGCATACCCGATTAAACTCCCACACGTAAGTTTTGATCATATTCCAGTTACACAAATGGAACTTAGGGAACGCACGCATGTTTAATAGTTAGTAAAACACATAGGGATAATTAGTAATAGAATATGTCATTTTTTATGTAATTGGAAATTTCTTAAATATCGTGACAGTTTGGGTAATGTAGGTTCGTATCAGCACCTCGATCTACCACCCTAATGTTAATCGCGGGAGTATCTACTTGAAGATGCTCCTCCCAGAGCACTAGCGAGCCGACTACAACATAACCACAGTATTTAAGACTCTTGTGAATATGTTGTATGAGCCAGAGTTGGGTAAGGAGATAATTTTGTGGATTCCGTTGCTGAAGTCTACATTAAAGATCGGGACCGTTTCAATGAGAAGGCACGAGAAATGTCTGAAACTTTTGCCGGAGGATCAAAGAGCACCTGATCCTTTAGATCTCTATGAAACGGAGCGGGGTGGGCGGGGGTTTTATGTAAATTATATCTTCAAACCTTATTATGTTAATTATGGTTCGGAACCTTTTATTTATTTATGTTATCCTTAATTACTTTAATATAAGTCAAGAAGTTTTAGACTTTATCTTCGTAAAAATACAAAATTTACTGGTCATACAATTAAAACCGCAATACTCTATAAATTAGAACCGCAAAAATACAAAAAGTAGTAGATAGCAAAAGTATAAAAAGCATAATTATATAAGTAAAAAGGTTGTAGACTTCATCCACAGACTTCCACAGAAATAACTGGTCATACAAGTAAAAACGCAATACTCGATAAATTAGAACTGCAAAAATACAACAAGTTGTAGACAGCAAAAGTATAAATGGAAGACTTCATCCACAGACTTCCACGGGAGACTTCATCTGCGTCCTGAACATCTAGTTATAGACTTCTACGGGAGACTTCAAATACAGACTTCTTCTGGAGACTTCGTATACGTCCTGAACTGACTTCTATGGGAGACTTCAAGAGCAGACTTCTACTTTCCTTCAACTTTAAAACTCTACGTAACAAAAAAAAAAAAAAACAGAGTCCCCTTAAAAACAGAGTCCCCTCACAAACAAAGTCCCCTCAAAACAAAGATTTTAACTTACATATTAGCGCGGAGTATGTCTAGATTACCTACATTTTGAACAACTATATTGCTTGTGAGCCTTCCGCGGTTTTTGCATAGTCTTTCTGGCGATTTCAAGCCACGTTTGCCACCTTGACTTCTTCTGCCTTCCAGGAGGACGGCCGGGATGAGTGGAGGGAAAACCTTGGCAAACTCCGTGCTCTTTTGATATCGACGGTTTTGGGGAAAATTTGCATGTATACGTCGAAATACAAATATTTCATTTGTGTATGACGGGCATACGAGAGGCGCAACATCCATTTTAAGCTCAGGAGCAGCAGCCAAATAGCATGCCGAGCAAGGTATTTTCTCAACATCATCCCTCCACATCCACATGTTCGCATGTTGGAAATCAACGATACAATCTCTATTTCCTTCCTTCACGTGAAATCGCCAACCGTCTATGGTTCGACAGTCATCTGGTCAGCATAATGCTGACGAATAGTTAGCAAATATTTCAACTCTCTCTGCTATGTTTGGTTGTGAGACTGATAGCGTCTTTCGCCCTTTAAAAAACCACTTCCTAGCTTCTCTCGTATGAATTCTAAAAGAAAGGGTATGGAAATCCTCGAGCTGGCTTAAGTGCAGAGTTTATCGATTCCAGCAATGTTGCTCGTTTGTATGTTGTATCTATTCTCCTGGAAAGTGAACGCGGGCCATAGTTTCACATCTGCGTCCTCCAAGTAAGCTGCAAGATCGGGCTTCGTTCTCACGTAAGGCGTCCATGTATCTGTTAAAAAATCATAATGCTTATATGCATACGAACCCCTCTCACCAAGTAACATAAGTTGCTTTCCCTTGTACTTCGTGATTATGTTATTATGTAGGTGATAATAACATATCCCTCTTGTTGCCCATGCATAACAGGTTTCAATGCAATTCTTAATCGAGGCGTGCCTGTCGGACACTATGACCAAAGAAAATTGATGGAGACACATCCATCAACTTGGAGAAAACCCATTGCCATGATTCATCATTTTTAGAGTCTACAATAGCAAAAGCTAACGGAAATATTTGAAAATTCCCGTCCTAGCCGCAAGCCACTAGCATAACTCCACCATACTTCCCGGTAGATGACACCCATCTACCACCATAACTATTCTAGAAACTGAAAAAATGTTAATAGAGGCTCCCAAGAGCCATAAACAGATATTTGAATATGTTTTGATCATCAACCACAAGATCAGTGACAGTTCCAGATTGGCTAGCCCGATGCGATAGAGATAAGATGGCAGCTGCTCATATCCATCTTCCGCTGTTCCCTCACCAAGTGTTGTGCAAATATTTAAAGCTTTATAGGAAGTGGTAAATTCATCTGATACCATATTTATTCTTCATTGCAGATCTAATCATCTTCGCGTTACTCCATCGATTGTTCCCCATTCATCATAAAACAGTTTTAGCAATATATCTCGGAGCATGACGTTTGCGCAGAGAATTCGGTCCGCCACATTGCAAGTATGATCTTTTTGTTACAAGGTAACCCAAAACCTTTTGGTTCGTTTTTCACAGCCGCTCTAATCTTCCAATTCATCCTTTTTACACCGCAGATGGCTACGAATAACTTTGTTGTAGACTTATGCACTTGAACGTGAATTTCAACATTATAGTCGTCAACTGCAGCTCGCATACAAGCGCATCCTTTGAGGAAAACTCGCAGTCGTATAGATACCGTCTGACCATGTCATGTTGGATCTTGGGCCTTCACAACAAAGCCACCTCCGCAACAAGACACGTATTATTCATCATCATCATTTTCACTACCATCCTCATCCTCAACTTTCCCATACACAGTATAATCCTCAAGGTATTCTTCTTTAACCTCACCAGCATGAGATTCTTCCGCATCATCATCATCATCATCACCATCGTCGTTGACGTTAACCTCACCACCATCAGATATATCCATATCTTCGTCTTCAAACTCTTCTACATCCTGAAGGTCTTCGTCAACACTTTCACCAGCAACCTCATTGCCACTAGCCATACCAAAACGACTCGAGACGCAAAGGCATACAGCATGCGTTTTACATAACTCAACCAAGGACCGCACTTGTCTATCATTTGAGACATGCATAGGTGGTTTAGGACAATCCTTGTCCGTTAGTTGCAACATTGAATTCGGCAACGAGTAAGTTAACTCGACGAAGTCGTTCTTGTCCAGCTCATAGTCTGCTAGTGACATCTCAATGAGTTCACGGTGTGTACAAAAATCACTCAAAAAAAAAATTAACACTCCTTTGGGATGATCCACCTCAAAATGCCACTTACAGTCTCTCATCACCCATTCTCCATAGATAGCAGGTACATGAACCATTTTCTGAAAAACATTTGAAACAACACAAATGCAAACTGTTAGTTTAATATTCTTTTATAGTAATTTAAAATTTACTCAATCTTTTAAAAGAATTTAAAAATGTAATTCAACTTTTTGAATTTTTTAATTTTTTTAAAACCATTATAATTTTTAAAAAGTAATTCAATTTTTAAATTTTAAAGAATTTGAAAAATTTTAAAGAGTAATTCTTTTCTCTTAATATATTCGTTTTTTTTAAAATTATAATAATTTGATATTTATTCGTTTTTTAATCTTTGTTTTAAAGAAAAATGACAAAATATTTAAATAAATAAGCTGATTAAGGACAAAGTTGAAAAACGTAGTAGCGGAATATAACACTTGTTTCTGAAAAGTTGTATTTTTTAATAAAGTTATATAAAGCTTAATATTAACTTAATTTAAATTTGGATTAATTCAAAATTTTTAAAGAATCTTTCATATATATCGTAATATTTTTGTGTATAAAATAGAAATTTAAGAAAACATTTTTAATATTTGAAATATATAATCTTCGTATCATATAAGTTTTTAAATAAAAATAAAAAATAAAAAATGTAATCAAAATTTATCTCCATAAGATTATACGAAAACTACCTAAGTAGTTTGTTTTGGTTATTTTCTAATTTTTATTAGTAGTATAAAATTTTTGATTTTTAATTTTTTAGAATAATTTATCTTTTAAAATTTTTTAAAATAATTTAAATAATATTTTTTCTCTTAATTTATTCAAAATTTTAAAATTATTTATTTATAGTAATACTTTTATTCAAATATTTTCTATTTTTTTAGTATTTTTTTCTCTCTAAATATGTTTAAATTTTTAAAAAATATTTTTTAGAGTAATTTAAATTTTACTTGATTATTTTAGATTTAGTTTCTTTTTCTTAATACTAAATGGCAAAAATTTTAAGTAAACCTATCAAAAATTAAACTTTTTTATTTCTTTTAATATATTTGATTCTTAATTTATTTGTATAGTAAATTAAATTTTATTTAGAGAAATATATTTTTAAATCTAAATGGCAAAAAATTTAAATATGAAGATTCATTAAGGGTAGACTTGTAATCAACCATTCTGAGGATGAATGTGAGCATTCTGTACTTTTTTTTTAATATATAAGATGAATAATTCCGATAATTAAAAACAATATTCAAAATATTAGTGATAAATATAGGACGAGAATTTTGGATAACTATGCGAAAGGCAAAATTTTTGGTAGGTATATTCAATTCACAAACTCTTTTGAGTGTACTTTGAGATGGGTATTTTGAAAAATTTGAATTATTTTGGAAACTTTTTGATATGTAAAATTTTCACAACCAAGTCTATCAAATCCAAACATAACATTAAATCCCATCAAAAATTTAGAAGTAGAATTGTAAAATATTTTGTAGTCACAAGCATTGGAAGATTAGTACATTCCAATATTGATCTGATATATAATATACAACTTTGTATATTATTTTAATTAGTTGATGAATTATATGTCATTGAATCTAATTATATCAAATTTCTCTCTTAATATTAAGTTACTCTATATAATTTAATATATTTGAATTTAAACAGAGTGTAACATTTACACAAAGCATAAAAAATTTTGAACATCTAACTAAATGATTTATTCCATTAAATATACACGCATAAACACAAAAAAAAATATCTTATCTCATATGTTTACAACAACAAAAAGCATCTCTTTAAGTGAAAGTACAGTGCATGAAAAAAAAACAAAATAACATAAACATGTTTAAACATCAAAGTAACAAAAAACTACAATATATATTATATAAGTTATATATATACTATGAAGCCTACTTAAAAATGAAGTGAAAAATACATATTTCAGAATTTCTGAAATATATTGAATTAAGTCAAAAAAAAATTATTACAAACATATGTTACCATACACATTTGAACAAGTTGACCCGCGGTTCAACTGCGGGTACGATCTAGTTAGGCTATTATAAACAATATTGTGTTTTGGATATGATGTTTTAAATCTTTGATTACAAGAGTTATGACTTTATCTTTAATTAAGTGACCATGTATATGTTTAATACTATGTATTGGACTTACAATATTTTAATAATATGGTCTTACGTTTAGTGTTTAATTATAGAATATATATATATATATATATATATATATTTAATAATATGGTCTTACGTTTAGTGTTTAATTATAGAATATATATATATATGTTTCCAATAAGTATCCGCTTTCTTTCTTAAATGCTTTGCTTTTGCATATCCATTTCCAAATTCATGCAAACAAACCAAAAAAATTGTCAATGCTAATCTGTAATAAGAGAATCACATATTCTTAACAAATACTTTATTCAATCGATTATGAATTTCAACGTGGGGGCATTTTCCATTGGAGTTCCCTAATGGGATTATTGCAATTCCAGCCTAAATTGTTCGATTTTTATTATCAGAGCTACTCCCATCTAGTATTCGAAAATTACCATTTTTGTCCCCAACCCATGTCATGTAGAGCAGTTTCGGTGTTATAAGATGACCCCCACGTTGCCCGTAAATGCCAGACTATTCATACACGTATCCACCCCATTATTTTACATTTATAAAATGTAACGATATTCATGAACCATGAGTTCTTACTTTTTATACAAGTATATAAATATACTATTTCAACGTTATTTGTGTTTTGCATTTCCTGATAATAAACATTATCATAAAATGTAGATCAACTTGTTATTAAACAAACTATGGATCAACTTCCATTGGTAAGTCACATACATAAATCTCCTTAAACTCTTTCTATATATACATCAAGGCTTAACAATATAGCACACATACACACAGAGAATAAGAACAAATTTGGAGCCATGTCCTCATCAACCTTCTCTTATATTGTCCTCTTCTTCTCCCTTTTCACCATCCCATACATTCAAACCCAACCCATTGCTCCAGCTCCAACCACTGAAACAAGTCCCATCAATCTAACAGCCATTCTTGAAACTGGTCACCAGTTTACTACATTCATACGACTCCTCAACACAACTCAAGTCGGGTTTCAGGTAAGTGTTCAACTCAATAGCTCTGATCAAGGGATGATTATATTTGCCCCAACAGATAACGCATTCAACAACCTTAAACCCGGAACCTTAAATAGTCTCACATACCAACAACAAATCCAGCTCATGCTTTACCATATCATTCCAAAATACTACTCTCTAAGTGATCTTCTCTTAGCAAGTAATCCCATTAGAACTCAGGCTACGGGACACGAAGGGGGCGTTTTTGGGCTAAATTTCACAGGACAAGCACAAAGCAACCAAGTGAATGTTTCGACCGGTGTTGTTGAGACTCGGATTAGTAATGCATTAAGACAACAGTTTCCTTTAGCAATTTACGTGGTGGACAATGTGTTGTTGCCGGAAGAGTTGTTCGGAACAAAGACCACTACTCCCACCGGGGCTCCGTCCCCGAAATCCATACCTTCGTCGTCTGATGCCGATTCTCCGGCTGTTGATGATGGGCACAAATCTTCCGGATCAAGCGTGAAGAAGACAAGTCTAGGGGTTGTTCTTGGTTTTGCATGGTTTTGTTGTTCGGTTATATATAATTTTTGAAGCTTAACTAAAAGCTGGGAAACATTACTATTTTATTTGCATGATTGATTTGATTCACCTATTTTTGTTGGAATATCTGCTTTGTAATCTTCTTATTTATTCTTAGTAAATAAATATGCTTCCTTTATGAAAAAAAAAAAAAGTCGTACGTATATTCTAAAATTTTGACTCTGAAATCATTGTCTTTTTATGGTGTTTAATTAACGTTGTTGACCCCTAATAAGGCTTCAAACATTAGGTTCGTTTATGAAAAACAGTTTAAACTCTATCTTCGGTTTTTAAAGTGTTGATTAGTATAAACCAAAGTAAAAAAAAAAAACTATCAAGTACAAAAATAACCACCGCAATGATTATTTTTGGTACTGTATAATACTTTAATGATAGTTTTAAGATCAACTACATTGGTGGTTTCTCGTGAAGTATCTAAAGACTAAAAAAAAAAATGATAGAGGAAATTAATATAAGTAGAATCGGTTTTCATTTGAGAACCTAAGACAAAAAAATTTAAGAGATTCTCTTCTTCATTGATTCAATATATTTTTCTAATTTAAAATATAATTATTAAACTAAATTAAAATAAAATATTGATATTTTATTTAGCAAGATACTCAGCCGATAAGAGCCTTTGCAACGAAATGTGGAAATATGGTTTTTGAAGTTACACCTTTGTAAAGAAACTTTAAGGAAATATCAAATATGGGAATAGTTCCGTTAACATCTTTAAAAAGATAATAGTGAATTGACTAATGGGCTTTTGAATAAAAAACTAGAGCCCAAAGATCTTAGAAACAGAAATTGCGTGATCGACCAAAGATTCAACTAAAATCCTGATTGCTCAGCTTTAAACCCTAACTCTTCACTTCTTCTCTCTTCTCCACGCCATTTCCAGAATTTTTCAGGTACTTCCCTTATAGATCGGATTCGGAGTTTAAGCAAGTAAGATTTTGTTTCGTTTCAGCTAATTTTGCAGATCACCTTTGTCGTTGATCCAAACTGTTCATATCTATCTTTTAAATCTCCATGATCAGTCTCTGCCTTCGATTTTGATTTTGTGTTTCCAATTTGCAGGTGTTCGTGAAAACGATGAATTTCAAGAATCTCAAAGCTCCCAAGGGTCCTGGTGGTGGTGTTATAGCTGCGGTGGTTATTGGTGGCCTCGGTCTTTATGGCGCTACACACAGTCTCTACAATGTCGATGGAGGACATCGAGCTATTGTCTTCAACCGACTTGTTGGTATCAAAGACAAGGTTAGGCCCTGCAAAAATGGGTTTCTTTGAATCTGTATTTGAATTTCCGCCTTAGTATTGACAATGAATCCTCTGTTTATGACATTTAGCTTCACTTAACAAGGTTGATTTGTTAGTCTAGATTTGATTATCGTTTGCGAACAGTCATCTTGATGCACTAGTAATAGTATATCTTTGCTTGCTTGATTATCTAGGTCTACCCTGAGGGTACTCACCTTATGGTTCCGTGGTTCGAGAGGCCAATCATCTATGACGTTCGTGCAAAACCTTATCTAGTTGAGAGTACCTCCGGGAGCCGTGATCTCCAGATGGTACTCTGCTTCCTTTCTAATTTTAATGGGTATTTATCAATTCATGTGGTTTTAGTCTATGAACTACATGATAAGCTTATGTTGTGCGGGATTTAAACATTTAGGTTAAAATTGGGCTTCGGGTTCTCACCCGTCCTATGGCTGACCAATTACCTGAGGTATACCGATCCCTTGGTGAGAATTACCGAGAGAGAGTTTTGCCTTCTATCATCCACGAGACCTTGAAAGCTGTGGTTGCTCAGTACAACGCGAGCCAGCTTATAACTCAAAGAGAGGTTAGCTAAGTGGCTGTAAATACATGTTATTGATTCCTCTTCAAAGGTAAATTAATTTCCCTTTTAATGGATGAGTTCTTTTTTTGGTGTTTTTTTAAGGCGGTAAGTAGAGAACTCAGGAAAATCCTAACTGCACGAGCCGCAAACTTCTACATTGCGCTGGATGATGTGTCCATCACAGGCTTGACATTTGGAAAGGAGTTCACGGCAGCCATAGAAGGAAAGCAGGTGGCAGCTCAAGAGGCAGAGCGGGCTAAGTTCATTGTGGAAAAGGCTGAACAGGACAAGAAAAGTGCCGTTATTCGCGCTGAGGTGCGGAAAATTCTTTTTCTTTTCAATAACCCAAGATTAGTAAAATCTTGCTAAGTGATGTTTCTGTGGGGGTGTCTGTAGGGAGAAGCCAAGAGTGCACAGCTCATAGGTCAAGCAATCGCAAACAACCAAGCGTTCTTAACGCTGAGGAAGATCGAAGCAGCTAGAGAGATCGCACAGACCATCTCAAAGTCAGCGAATAAGGTCTACTTGAGCTCTAACGATCTATTGCTTAACCTACAGGCTATGGACCTTGATGTGAAGGCGAAGAAGTAGAAGAGGATATGATTAAACCACACCAGAGCTCTCTCTTCCATAATCGTCTTTTTTATTCGCGGATTCTTTGACCAAAAGCTGTGAATTCAGACAGTATGGATTCTTTCTTGTGAATTTCAGACAGTATTGTGCGTTACTGCGTTTGCAATCTTTCTTTTCAGAGATTAAGACAGTAAAAAAAAAAAAACTTTATAATTATTACCAGTTCTTTAAAATTTGAAAATAAAAATCTGTGAACAATATTCTGTGAAAATATTGAAAATGGGTCTGGAAATGAAATTGCGCTTTTGGCCCAAGTACAGTATGGTGAATTACGAGAGACACACAACTGGGTTTAACGGCGTAAGGCTGGTCGGAGCCAGTTGATTCCACCACCACGAGCCTCCTCTTTTCGTGGCTCGTCAGCTGCTTCCAAAAGCTAGCTTTAATGGCCGTTCATGGAATTAGAGAAGTGGAGAACTATTTTCTGCCTTTTCTACAGCGATTGAAAAGCCGAAACGAATGGAAGAAGATCCATGCCTCCATCATTATACATGGATTGTCACAAAGCAGCTTCATGGTCACTAAAATGGTGGATTTGTGTGATAATTTCGGAGATATGGAGTATGCAACTCGCCTTTTTAACCAAGTATCAAATCCTAATGTCTTCTTATTCAATTCCATCATTCGCGCTTATACCCACAATTCTTTGTACTGCGATGTGATCAGAATCTACAAGCAACTGTTCAGGAAGAGCATTGAGTTTCCAGATCGTTTCACGTTTCCGTTTGTGTTTAAATCTTGTGCAAGTCTTGGATCATGTTATTTAGGGAAGCAAGTTCATTGTCATCTCTGCAAACTCGGGCCTAAATTCCATGTTGTGACTGAAAATGCACTGATAGACATGTACATGAAGTTTGATGATCTTTCTGATGCACATAAAGTGTTTGATGAAATGCCTGAGAGAGATGTTATATCTTGGAATAGTTTGCTTTCTGGATATGCACGACTTGGGCAGATGAAGAAAGCAAAAGGGTTGTTTCATTTGATGCCTGATAAAACAATTGTGTCTTGGACTGCGATGATCTCTGGGTATACTGGGATTGGTTGTTATGTAGAGGCCATGGATTTCTTCCGTGAAATGCAGTTAGCTGGTATTGAGCCTGATGAGATCAGTCTCATTTCTGTTTTACCGTCGTGTGCGCATCTTGGATCTCTAGAGCTTGGGAAATGGATCCATATGTATGCAGAGAGAAGAGGATTCCTGAAACAGACTGGTGTTTGCAATGCTCTTATTGAAATGTACTCGAAATGTGGTGTGATTAGTCAAGCTACCCAATGTTTTCATCAAATGAATGGGAAAGATGTTATATCATGGAGTACAATGATCTCAGGGTATGCACATCATGGAGATGCTCACCGAGCGATTGATACATTCAATAAAATGCGGAGAGCGAAGGTGAAGCCTAACGGGATCACATTCCTTGGTCTTTTATCAGCTTGTTCGCATGTTGGTCTGTGGCAAGAAGGGCTGACGTATTTTGATATGATGAAACAAGATTATCACATAGAACCCAAGATCGAACACTATGGTTGTTTGATTGATGTTTTGGCAAGAGCGGGAAAACTAGAACGAGCTGTTGAAATAACAAAGAAAATGCCGGTGAAACCCGATTCAAAGATATGGGGTTCATTGTTGAGCTCTTGCAGAACACAGGGCAATCTTGATGTTGCACTGGTTGCAATGGGTCATCTTGTGGAGCTAGAGCCGGAGGATATGGGGAATTATGTTTTGCTTGCCAATATTTACGCAGATTTGGGAAAATGGGAGGATGTTTCGAGACTGAGAAAGATGATAAGGAACGGAAATATGAAGAAAACGCCAGGTTGTAGTTTGATAGAAGTGAACAACATTGTTCAGGAATTTGTTGCAGAAGATAACAGTAAACCTTTTTGGACTGAGATATCTATAGTGCTGCAATTGTTTACTTTACATCAGGATCAGAAAGTGATTGAAAACAACAATGCCCTTGCATTTATAGGTATGATTTAAAAGCGTTTGTTTATGGAAGAAGTAGCAAACTTAGTAGGCGTATTCAATCATACATATGTTACAAATCGATCAGAAAGGTCACAACAGTATTTTACAAACTTATTACATACAATCTGTGCCATCTCCAACAAGATATATAGAAGCTTTGATCTTCTTGTTCCTCCTGTACTTTACATTCTTTTGTCTGGAATGGGCTGATTTTAACTCAATTCATCCGAGAAGTTTCTGCAATCCTGTCTTCTGTTCTGAGGTTAACCTTGTAGGGAACTTGATGTTAAATTTGATCCTCAAGTTACCTTTCCTATTCTGGTCCTTCCGCAACGGCATTCCTTCCTTCGGAACCACTTCCACATACTCGGGATGGATCACATTGTTGACTGGGATGGTCAGTCTCCGACCATCAAGTGTAGTCAGGTTGATAGTGTAGCCGGTAAAGGCCTCGAGAACTGAGATCTTCTGTGTGACTACGAGGTCGTTGTCCTCTCGAGTGAAAACCGGATGAGGCTTCTCATCGATGATGAAGACTAAATCAGCTGGAATCATACCAGGTTGCTCATTTCCTTTCTCCGTGAATGTGATCTTTGTGCCTTTCTTCCACCCCGGTTTCACATCAACAGTCAAAATCTCTTCTACCTGCATCGTCTTGCTGCAAGTTTTTTTCAAAAGAAAACACATAAACTGGTCAGCTGTGCGATTTTTGCCACTCAACAAGGTTATGAACTATGATCAAGGTTCTGCTTTCACTGTGTATTTACCAAACAAACACCCTAACTAACACTTCTTAAGTGAGTGGCTAACCTAAAGAGTTCCACTTCGTGTTCACAGATAAGACATCGATTGATCATGACTTACCCGCTGACATCAGTAATCTCCCTGGTGATCCTCATCTTCTTGGTGGTTCCTTTGTAAAGATCTTGAAGACTACAAGGCAACTTGTTTTCGATAGGAGCCGCCTTCCTAGCTCCACCGTGCTGCATTGAGGAGCCACCACCACCAGCAGCAGAAGGGCTAGAGACCCCAAAGATCTCAGCAAATATATCCTCCTCATTTCTTGGACCAGAAGGGCTAGAAACCCGAAAGGACTTAGGAAATATATAATCCGCATATCCCGGACCAGAAGAGCTAGAACCCCCAAAGAACTCAGCAAATATATCATCCTCATTTCTCGGGTGACTCATGTTTCTTCTCAGAGTGTGGAGATTTCCGTGGAATGCTCCAGAAAATCGTTCTGAAACCGGGAAAATAATAAGATCAGTACAATCCGTTCCAGAGACTCACCGTGAGCTGAGGAAAGGAGAAATCGCAACCAAAAAAAGTGATGTGTGCAGAGAAAAATCACCTCAAAGGATGATGATGTTGACTAAGGATGAATCGTACCGAAAGTAAAGTAGGGAGAGGAAGCATAATGTTTATCTGATTATACAGTACATAAAGAGTACTCTCATTATTGAACCAACTTAGTGGGTGCATTATTGGATAGTGGATTTTTATTGAATATAACTCTAACCCAAATCTAATGTTAATTCAATCACTGATTCTAACTACTTTACTCAAATTAAGTGTTATTGGTTCTTATATTTATAATATTTTCTTTTAAGAAAATTAGAATCAAGTATTATTGGTTCACATATTTATAATGTATGTTAAAAGAGTTTGAAATCAAGTGTCATTGAATTCAAAATCAACTACTCCTTCCATTTCAAGTTAGTTGTCATTTCAAGTATTATTTATTGGTTCTCATTTCTGTTTTACCGCCGTGTGGATCTCCAGAGCTTGGCAAATGGATCCAATATGTATGCAGAGAGAAGAAGGTTTCCGACACAAACTGGTGTTTTCAAATGCTCTTATTGAAATGTATTCGAAATGTGGTATGATCAGTCAAGCTATCCAATGTTTTGATCAAATGAACGGGAAAGATGTTATATCATGGAGTACAATGATCTCAGGGTATGCACATAACGGGAATGTTCATCAAGCTATTGAAACATTCAATGAAATGTTCATCAAGCTAGAGCCGGAGGATATGGGTTGAGATCCCTTTAGTGTTGCAACTGTTTATTTCACATCAGGATCAGGATGTGATTAGTACCAACAAAGCTCTTGCACTTGTAGGTATGGTTTAAAAGCGTTTGGACTGTAGATAAAGCAACAATTTATTAAGAGTATTCAATCGTACTTATGTTACAAATCGATCAAAAAAGGTCACAACACTATATAATCACAATCTCTGTGATCTCCAAAAACATATATAGAAGCTTTGATCTTCTTGTTCCTCGTCTGTTCTACTTGGTTTTCTCTGAAATGAGCTGACTATATAACTCAATTCATCCGAGAAGTTTCTTCACTCCTGTCTTCTGCTCTGAGGTTAATCTTGCAGGGAACCTGATGTTGAATTTGATCCTCAAGTTTCCTCTCTTAGTCTGGTCTTTCTGCAATGGCATTCCTTCCTTTGGAACCACTTCCTCGTAATCGGGATGGATCACGTTGGTGACTGGGATTGTCAATCTCCGACCATCAAGTGTAGTCAGGTTCACTGTATAACCGGTCAAGGCCTCAACAAGTGAGATCTTCTGTGTGACTACAAGGTCGTTACCCTCTCGAGTGAAAACCGGGTGAGGCTTCTCGTCGATGATGAAGACTAAATCCGCTGGAATCACACCGGGCTGCTCATTCCCTTTCTCTGGGAATGTGATCTTTGTGCCCTTCTTCCACCCTGGTTTCACATCAATGGTCAATATCTCTTCCACTTGCATTGTCTTGCTGCAAAAGAAACACACAAACCATTCAGCCTCACCTCTAAACAAGTTCAATGTTCTGCTCTCCTAGCTACATAGAAGAGTTGACAATGACTTACCCACTGACATCAGCAATCTCCCTGGAGATTCTCATCTTCTTGGTGGTTCCTTTGTAAAGATCTTCAAGACTACAAGGCAACTTGTTTTCGATAGGAGCAGCCTTCCTAGCTCCACCGTGATGCATTGGGCCGCCACCGCCGCCGCCTCCATCGCCAAAAGAGGCAAACATATCATCACCAAACATACTGCTAGAGAAACGAGTACCTCTTCCTCCACCGCCACCACCAAAAGGGCTAGAGAAGCCAAAGAACTCAGCGAAAATATCATCGGCATTTCTCGGGTTGAAACGGAAGGACGTAGGACCATCTCCGGTAGTGAAATAAGTAGCTCCACCAGCGTCCGGTGGTGGCACATTCCCTTTCAAACCTTCCTCACCATATTGATCATATACAGCTTTCTTCTGAGGATCACTTAGAACCTATACAAAGAATCAGACAAGACTTGAATTAGGGGACAAGATTCATAATCAGATCAATCTGGGGGCTGAATTTAAAAAACATACCTCGTAAGCTTCGGAGATCTGTTTGAACTTAGCTTCAGCGTCCTTTTTGTTGTTGGGGTTTTTGTCGGGATGCCATTTCATGGCGAGTTTCCGATAAGCTTTCTTAAGATCATCGTCACTGGCGCTGCGATCAACTTGAAGGACTTTGTAGTAATCCACTCCCATCCGACCTTCTTCTTCTTCTTCTCTCTTTCGCTTCTTCACTTTTTTTTCCTGATTCTTCTTATGTTCTGAAACAATGATGAATCGTGCTCTGTTTGATGTTTTGCTATTATGTCTTCTTTGGGGTTGAAGATAACTAAAGAGTTGTTGTGTCTTAAAAACGGAGGGACTCGTGTAGTTTCTTCTCAGAGTGTTGAGAGTTCTGTCGAATGTTCCAGAACTGTCTTTAAACTGATTGTTTGGGTGACGGGTCGGTGACGCGTGTTTTCCATCACAGCCTCTCTTATCTTCGTAACGCATTCCAAGTTGTTACGTTACCGTATCTAATAGGGATTTTAAATTTTTAAAAAGCCCATTCACAATATTGGACTTTAAGTGGGCTTTTAACTTAATTGGGAAAATAGACTGTTTATTATTATTCGAGCTTAGTGAAACGGTTAGCGTGTACGTTATATTCATACATCGCATGCTATAAGATCTTGTATATTTTTTCGTAGTATACATGTTGTATAATGTCTTGTACACAACGTTATACACCATGTTGTATAATGTTTTAATACACCATGTTGAAAAAACGGACTATTTCACTAATTTTGAAGGGAAAAAACCCTTAAAAATTCATCAACTTTAATTAATTTTTATAGACAAAAAATATATAAATTTTTAGCGTTAACCAAATAATACATTAATTGTTTTAAATTAAGAATTTAATACACAAAGTTTCAAAATTTTAACTTTTTCCAAACAATTTAATACACGGACGTTAAGTGCAATTAGCACGTGAATAGAAAAGACTATTTTGCCCTCTTGAAAAAAAACCTAAAAAATACATTAACTTTAGTTTCTTTAGACAAAAAAAAAACATGAACTTTTAGCTTACCCAAATAATAATTCTAAATTAGAATTTAATACACAAAGTTTCAAAATTTTAACTTTTTACCAACGACGCTAACAGACTTGCTTACGACTTGAAAAGTTAACTACTTATTTTCCAAATTAAATTTTAAAAACCGTCGATTTAGAAAATTCACCCATTAATAATCTACCAAAATTTGTAGCTAGATTTACTTTAGTTATTGATTACTTAGGTTAATTGTTCTAAAATAAATTCCGTGATCACAATAATCGGCTCTCCTCTCTCTTTAGCAAAATAATTTTTATTTGTACAAGAGAGAAACTTACATAATAATCAGACGAAGGAATGAAAGAAATAAAAAGAAAAAGAAAGAAGAAGAAGATTAATAATAAATAAAAGATTCAAGTTAACAAGGAATGGAGTGGGTAAACCAACGGAGGACTTTGACAGGAAGTTTGATGAGATCGACAGCCAAGTTAGCCAGCGCAGCGAAACAGAAGCAACATGGGCACAAGCAACTCAATATTGTCCTGCACCATTTTTTAATAACAATTCTTAAAACTTTTAATATATGTACGCGGTAGATCTGCAGGGGTTACTTGCTAGCTAGATGAAGAACATATATAAGCGATAGATTCAAGATTCAAGATTCAAGATTCAAGTAAAAAAGAAGATAAGACGTACCCAATGATCCAGATGACAGCACCAACGAGAGAGAGAAGGAGAGCAACAAGAGCAAATGGTAATCCTATTAAGAAACCCAATGGCCTACACTCTCCCATTTTTGTCTTCAGAGATATATTTGCAACACGTACCAAAGGACCAGTTTTTAGAAAGATGAAGAAGAAGAAGAAGAGAGCAACAAATGAATCCACGATCGAAGAGAGCATTAGTAACCGCCGTGCCCACTCGGCGGACTTTTCTGAAATTACGAGAATATCCTTGCGATGTTTTTTTATTTAGTCATCTCTTTTACGAAGTCAATGGGGGTATTTTGGGGAAACTGAATAAGACTTTTGAGTCTTGTCTCTCGGAAGCTTCCTTTTGCAAAGAGTCAACAAAAGAGTTCTAGGCACCTTTTTCCGTTAAAAGTGAAAAAAGAGAGAAAAGGGAAGATGCAATTGCAAGTTGTGCAAACCGCATCACATGGGATATCTATCTTTTACAGAATATAATACAAGTTTTTTTTTTGGCTAAATCAAAGCATAACTTTCTAAAAGAGAGTAAGAACCTGAGATCGATATCATAGACAACGCTCTAACACGTCCTGTTACGTAGCAACATTTTTTTCTTTCAAAAAGGATACATTTTATATAAGCAACGATTACAAACTGAAGATGAAAATCAACAAGTGAGCAACAAGCAAACAACTTACCTATCTTACCTCTCGTCCAATCAAAGACTTCAAACCAAGAAGATAAACAAGAGCCTGAGGAAGAAATGCTTTTTTGAGTTCTTGAGAGCAACCTGAAATAACTAAAATAGAAGCAACATAAGAACAAACAAGAAAACTCTCTTTTCTTTATTAGAAATCATTTAAACAATCCTTGCATATCTGTTTAATCAGATTAACACGAAGTCAAATACAGACTCGTCACTGACCAATCTCTAATCTATCCAGTCTACTGACACAACAACAGCTCTGCGACACTCTTTGTTCACTCACCAGAAATCCCCTTAGCTTTTTGCTTTTTGATTTTCTGAAACTTTACAAAGACGGCGAACTTAAACCTAAAGTTTAGAGCCTTTATTTATAGGCCACACCGAATAACCTAACTTCCATATTCTTAGTTATCTCGAAATCTTCTAGATTTTTTTTGAAGATATCCTCATTATCTTGTAAAGGAAACTTCCTTCGGCTAATAGCAGTGTGCCACATCACGTCTGTTACTCACAACTGCTTCCGGCGCACAACACTCCTTTGTGTTCCACAAGTCGTTTTAGTCGTACCAACAACTTCATACTTTCACAACCTACTTCTAATGATGCTCTTCATATCAATGACCATCACATATGGAGGTCGAGAGATATTAGAGTGTAACCGAGTATTCTTTTTCTTACAAATGGAGTAATGTATGTGGAAGCTTGAAAGGCCAGCCGAAGTATTAGCAGGACCATCCCAAAACATTTTGATTCCTAAAACACAAAAAAAAAAGAAAAAAATTTGAACCCATTAACAAACAATAATAAAAAACCCAACAAAGCTCGAACTGCAAACCTCTATGGTGTAAAAATCCAAATTAACCACTGCACCACAACTTTATTTTGTGAGATTGATGCCCTTAACATTTATATATACTTTGTGATGCTAGAAGCACCAACTTCATATGCTTTAGCTGAGTATGAGTGCCACATTCTTGTTCGGACAAGGGTCTTTGATCCATCTAACCCCATCCTCAAATAAAGGCGGTGGAGAGACATAAGCTTTAGATGTGAAGAAAGACCAGACATCGTGGGAAAAGGAGCATTCAAAGAAGAGGTGTTGAGAAATTTCATCAGGAGTACCAAATAAGAGGCAAGATGCATGACCATGTTATGTAGCAACATACCCCGACAAAGTTGTTAAAAATCCAACCTAGTTGATAGAAATCAGTGAAAGTGGCTGAAAACTTCAAATGCAAACTCTTCTAACCCTATTAGCAAACCATAAAATACGATACTTTAGTTCCACGTCTAATATCTTTAACTTAGCTCTACCAAGCAAAAAGGACGTTGATGTCACTAATCATCGAAGTCAAGTAATGTGGTCTACGAATATATAGGGGAAGGGTGATCATATTGCAAATAACAAAGAGATCAAAACTATTTAGTTCGGCTTATCATAGTCCATTCCCCCTGCTCTCTGTCTCTCCATCATCTTATTATTTCTATTCCTAAAAAATTGATTTTTTAACTTTTTAATTTGTTTCACAAAGATTAATTTTCTACACAGCTAATCAATTAATCTTGAGAAATGTAGGTTCACTAAAATATTAAAGCACAACTTATTTTTTATTGAGTGTAGAATATTAATGAAGTAAAAAGTTGTTTCAAAAATATGATTAAAAACAAATTAAACATTGTATGAAATGTTTCTATATGTGAAAAATCCAGAAAATCAATATTTTAGAAACAAATGTAGTATTCGGTATTCCTCTTCTCTTTGCTTCACCTTTGAACAAAATATATATATATATCCCCAATCTGCATGAAGAATCTCAAACCTCCTGTAAGCATGCACTTTCATTCTTGCTTTCTCCTTCAAATCATCATCCTCTCATGCAAGAAATAATATGGTTAACTGAAAAAGAAATAATATGGTATAATTAAATATCAAATCATAGTTTGTCAATTTTGATTGGTAAACAATCTTGTCCCAAAAGTGAGGGTTCAAATCTCCTTTCAACCTTATTTTGTTGTTTTTAAATACTTAAAACATCGAATATATAAAAATACACGGTTTACAAATCTATATACAGCCGAAGGTTATATTGCGAGTGACTTTTGAATTGGCGACATTGACTTGCATTTTTTTTCTCAAAAATTGCCAGATTTTTTTTTTACACAAAACCCTTAAATTGATAATATTGATTTTGTGATTACTAATATGTATTTTTAATGAACTTTTAGAAAAACACTAAAACCCAATACTATTGTAATGTGATTTTTAAGGTTAGTTTTAAATTTATTAATAGTTGTAGGATTAATAGTAGGAGGATGAATATGTTTTATTTGTTGTAAAGTCAAATATTTCTGCTCAACAAAATCAACAAAATCGGAAAGAAGTGGACCCCATGTCACTATTCACACGCACAATAACTTTAAAATTTTCCTATATATATGAGTGTTGTGTGTTCGTTGTAAACACGAGTACAAAAATCATAATAACAAAACTTCTCTATTCCTCTCTGTGTCTTGTTTCCATATTGGGTATAAATTGTTTTATCTCTTCTCATAAATTTCTTCGCCACAAATACAGGTGAATAAAGGTAACACTTTATAACACGTTATCAGCACGATAACCCTAAATAATTTTAATTTTCATATGTATACTTATAATACCCTATAATGGACGGTTTTACCGCCTAAATATTTATTTCTGCTCATGGCCGGTTCTGCCGCCTGACAATTTATTTACTGCTTTAATATGGATGACTCCGTCACCATAATTATTTATTAATGGTCGGTTTTATCGCCTGAAAATTTATTTACTCGTTTAATTATCCATTTACATTTATGGTCGGCTCTGCCGCCTTAATAATTTATTTACTGTTTAAATATGATTAATCTTGTCATCATAATTATGTTATAAATTGCTGTTTATTTTGTGGTTATTATACAATATAATTAATGGCATGTTCTATAAAATTATATCTGAACTAGTAAACATTATCTGATTAATTTTTCAAATATTTTCAAATCGATTTCTTTAGAACCGTTATTTCCAACAGTTATATTTAGAAAATAACATTAAAAATTTCCAACGGCTAATGAACAGTATTTTGCAATCTATAAATATACTCATTTTTCACTCATTCTTTCACACAAAAATCTCATCTTCTCTCAAATTACTCTCAAAGAATTTTCAAGATTTCAAGAAAAGAATTTTCAAGATTCAAGAAGGATGTCTCGATTTTTGTTTATTCTTAGTATAATTTTTATCGTTAGTGCTATTTATGTAATCTCCGTTGGAGAATTCACTCCCGGAGAATTTATCATAAATATTGTTTTAATGTTTTATGTAATTGTGTTTCTTGTAATTGCGCTTTTTATATAAGCGTTTTATGTTTTATGTATGTTTTAAAATAAATTAAATAAAATCCTGTTATGAATAATAATCATAATAATAAATAATAATAATCATAATATTTTATATTTTAAATTTATGATTAATAAAACCGTTAATTTATGTTTACAGTTATCATGTCAAATTTGGTAAAGCACGAGATGGCTGCCCTTGATATTTCCAGAAGAAATTATATGACATGGGCAGTTGCAGCAAAAAGGCATCTGAAAGGAAAAAAACTCCTCGATACCATCGATGAATCGATAAAAACGACATCGGAGGAGGAAAAGGCACAAGCCATGATATTTTTATGCCACCACATTCATGATGGTTTAAAAGACGAATACATCACAAAAGAATATCCTGCAGATCTTTGGAAATCGCTCAAAGATAGGTTTGATCACCAGAAATATGTGATCTTACCAAAAGCTAAACATGAGTGGTTAAATCTCAGGTTTCAGGATTACAAAAGTGTAAGTTGAAATATTATTCCGCTTTGTTTGGAATCACTTTCCAGGATGGCGTTATGTGGAGAAAAAGTAGACGAATATGATATGATTAAGAAAACTCTCCAAACATTCCATCCAGGAAACGTAATCCTGTAACACAAATACCGAGCAAAAGGGTACACTCTTTACTCGTAGCTGATGCAAACTCTGCTCGTTGCAAAGCAAAATAATGAACTTGTGATATTAAACCATCAGACTCGTCCAACTGGATCTGCTCCATTCCCAGAAGCGAATGTTGCATCATCCAGCTAAAAATAAATGCAAAGACATGGACACGGTAGAGGCCGTGCGCGGTCTGCGGTCGTGGACGTGGACGAGGACGTGGCCAAAGACAAGGAAGAGGATTCCGTTTTAATGATATTAATTCCGGAAAAAAATTAATAAAAATTCTCAGAAGAACAAAGTTGGCGGTATAACGAACAAACATTTTGAAAATGTTTGTCACAGATGTGGAATGTAAAGGACATTGGTCCCGTACATGTCGTACGTCAAAACATTTTGGCCTGATCTGTATCAGCAATCTCAAAGAGAAAAGGAAAGAGAAAGGGTGAAACCAACTTTGTTCTCTGATGAAACCGGACCCTCTTTCAATGGCCTTAAATAATGATGCACATCTCGACATTTCTGATTTTTCTCGTTGGTCCTGGAGATATCAACGCACAAAGATTGTGAGTTAAGATGATTTAAAACTACCATCGTTTTATTATATAAATAATGTTATATGTGTTTTTATTTAAAAGTGTGTTGTAAAATATTTTGCTTTGTTTATTTTGTTTGAGTATTTATTAATAAATCTCTTATGAATATTTTCAAAATTACAGATATGTCAAATTCTGAAACTCGGGATGGAGATTTATGTCTGGTAGATAGTGCAACAACGCACACAATACTTAAGGATAAAAAATACTTCTCTTCTCTTAAAATAAATAATTCCGCCGGAAGCGTGAATACAATATCTGGAAATGCAAAAATTATTATAGGCTCCGGAATAGTCAGTTTTCTAATGCCAAGGAGAACAAAATTTGAAATAAATGATGCATTATATTCCCCTAAATCTCAGAGAAATTTAATAAGTTTCAGAGATATCCGTATAAATGGATATCACATATAAACCATGAACGAAAATGGCATTGAATATCTTTGCATCACAACAATAATTTCTGGAAGAAAAGTTATATTAGAGGAACTACGAGCATTATCCTCTGGATTATATTCCACAAAAATAAATATGATTGAATCATAAATTTATCCCACTGGGTTTTTCCATGAAAATGTTTTTAATGAGGCAGTACAAGATACACGTAATGAGGAGTTAATGGTTGTGATGAATACTCAAGACGAAATGTTGACACCATGATCATTCGATGGGGAGCTTGCGACGTTGGTCTCCAAGGGGGAGTGTTGTAAAAAGTCATAATGTCGGCAAACGTTTTCAAAATGTTCGGAAAGTTTTAGATGTGGAGCCCACGTCACGCACAATAATTTATTTCTCTATATATATGCTTTGTTCGATGATCATTTTGATCATCTCGAAAAAAAAACACAAGAAAACATAATAATAATATCTCCTTCTCCCTCAGTCTATTATTTCTCTTACGGGTATAATCATTATCACTTACCTTCAATAATTTCTCCACCATAAATAAAGGTAAATAAAGGTAACACTTTATCCTTTATAACACGTTATCAGCACGATAACTCTATGGATGTTGTGACTGCATACCTATATGGGTCACTAGATAGTGACATTTATATCAAAATCCCAGAAGGATTCAAAATCCCAGAAGGATTCAAAATCCCAGAAGGATTCAAAATCCCGGAACGATCAAAAATCCCAGAAGGATCCAAAAACATTTGTTCGGTCAAATTACAGCGATTACTATACGAATTAAAGTAATACGGACGCATGTGGTATAATCGCTTAAGTGAATATTTGTTGAAAAAGGGATATACCAATAATGTGATATGCCCTTGCGTATTCATTAAGAAATCTCAAACCGAATTCGTGATCATAGCTGCCTATGTTGATGATTTGAACATAATAGAAACTCAAAAGGAAGTTGATGATGCAAGAACCCCATCTACCTCTTTAACAAGACAACGATGAGATTTTTCCAGCTTACACTTCCACACAATATAACAAGACAAAGAAAGTGTTTTTCTTTTACCATTTCCCTAATGCTTTTTTCAATCACAAACGTAAACTCTATGACCAATTGAAAGAAATTAAGACTAAAACAGTAATCAAATGTGTTACCTTTAACAAACCCGAAGGCTGCAACGGCTCCAGATTTGAGATGACTATCATCCAAGTCTCTTCTGACGGCATGCCTGAATGTGACTCCAAACAATGAACAGCTTGCTAAGCTGTTCCTGTTAAGGAAATATATATCTTATATTTCTATTATCTATTATTGTAAATTATAGATAGTTTAGATTGTCTTATGTGTATATAAACTCTTGTAACATATCTTAATCAATACATAAGAATCACCTTTCTATAGCCTCAATTTCTTGTCTCTCTATCTCTTGGAGCTCTCTCTTCGCTATCTCCACTCTCAAAGAAGCTTTTTCCAGACCATCAAGCAAACTCTTGTTCTCTTCTCTGCTCAGGAGCTCCTCCACTTGATTTCTTGCAATACCAGACAACGACTTGGGATACAGAAGATGAATTTGGGATAAAATCACTAGATTTTGGTTTCCATGGAAGCGATTGTAGAGATAAATATTGCATCTGATAAGAGAAAGAAAGAAGAAAACACATTTGAGTGCTATCTGGTTGATCCGATGTGAAAAGTGGCCATTAAATCGATATCGGAAGCTGATAAAAAAAACAAAAAAAAAAAGNGCAGTACAAGACACACGATATAAGGAGTTAACGGGGATATTAAAAACTTAAGACAAAGTTTTGACATCATAATCATTCGAGGGGGAGCTTGCATAAAACATTGGTCTCCAAGGGGGAGTGTTATAAATCCCTTCTAGAAGCAAAACACCTTTCGGAAAAAAAATGTGTCAAACATGTCAAGCTAATGATCAACGAAGTGGAGCCCAATGTCAACTGAAGAAATCACTTTACTAGCCTATATAATGGCTCATTTGTTCATGTTGTAAGAGAAGACGAAAACACAGAAATCAAAACATAATATAAGCTCTCATTGTTTTCTCTCCATAATAGCTCTCTCTCTATCCATCTGATAGTTTATTCTACGGGTATAAAATATTTCACCGATTCTCATAAATTCCTTCACCACAAATACAGGTAAATAAAGGTAACACTTTATAACAAGCTTATATTATGTTTTGATTTATGTGTTTTCGTCTTCTCTTACAACATGAACAAATGAGCCATTATATAGGCAAGTAAAGTGATTTCTTCAGTTGAAATTGGGCTCCATTTCGTTGATCATTAGCTTGACATGTTTGACACATTTTTTTTCCGAAAGGTTTTGTGCTTCTAGAAGGGATTTATAACAAAACGGATGTTGTTGTCAGCTTAGATAGTAATTGTTAAGGTCCCACTTCATTCTTTTGGTTTATTTAAATATATCAGATCTTAAAATTTAATTCTAAACTAGTATTTGAATAGGAAAAAGTGTCAAAAAAAACAACGACTTGATCAATACGGCCAATTTAGGCATGTATTCGCATATTTCTCAGATTAAACACGTATTTGTTATTGACTTTTAAATGAGACATATATTTTACGTTGACCAAGCCAAATGATTCATGACGTTAACCCGATTAACAGAAATGTTAAACGACGTTAAGCAGTGTTAAAAAGCATCGTTAAGACTAAAACGACGATGAATTATACTTAACCCAATCAACCTAAATCCCCAAATCGACATAAACCCTAAAATTGAAAAAATCCTAATTTTTTTTTCTCTCTAATCGATTCCTTCTTCCACTCGATTTCCATGATTAGAGGTCTGAATCCCGATTAGTGAATGAGCATGTATGTATCAGAACTGGAACTTCAAAGATGTTGAAGCGATCAACGATTGCTTAGTTGTTTGAAGAGAGATTGAGGGTCAATCCAAAACTAACAAAACACGATATGGTTGATGAGATTAAGAGAGAATTCAACTTAGAAGTGTCTGCAGATCAGTGTGCGAAGGCCAAGACAAAAGTTATGAGAGCAAAGAAAGCTAGTGATGAATCCCAGTTTGCACCTAAACCCTAAACTCTAAACCCTAAACCCTAAACCCTAAACCGGATATGGGATTACCAAGCTGAAGTGCTAAAGCAGAATGCTGACTCTACATTTGAGATTGAAACCATACCAGGACCAACGATAGGAAGCAAACAGAGGTTCTATCGACTCTACATTTGTTTTAATTCACAGAAGGAATCTTAGATAAAAAACTGCAAGCCCATTATAGGATTAGATGGAGCATTTCTGAAGTGGGATATAAGGGGTCAGCTATTAGCTGCTGTTGGAAGGGATGGAGACAATAGAATAGTTCCAATTGCTTGGGCAATTGTTGAGATCGAGAATGACACTAACTGGGACTGGTTTGTTAGAAATTTGAATGCAAGTTTGGGCCTTGAAGATGGTAGGGATGTAGCTATCATTTCAGATAAACAAAAGGTTAATAATTATGACTTTGTATGTTTATTGTTCACTTTTAACAAGTATGTAGACTTATTTATTCTTGTTGTTGTAGAGTTTAGTCAAAGCTGTCCATACCATACTTCCTCAGGCTGAGCATAGACAATGTGCCAGACATGTGATGGAGAATTGGCAGAGAGAAAATCATGATCAAGAACTCCAGCGCCTGTTTTGGAAGATATCACGCAACTACACCACATGAGAGTATACTGATCAGATGGAAGCACTAAGGAGGTATAATCCACAAGCCTATCTATCTTTGCAAAACACTAACCCTCAAAACTGGTCCAGAGCATTCTTCAGGGTTGGAACTTGCTGCAATGACATCCTCAACCATCTCAGTGAATCTTTCAATAGAACCATTAGGCAAGCCAGGAGGAAGCCATTGTTGGATTTGTTAGAGGACATAAGAAGACAGTGCATGGTGAGAAATGCTAAGAGGTTTATTCTTGCTGACAAGTTGAAGTCAAGGTTCACTAAGAGGGCTCATTCTGAGATTGAAAAAATGATTGCTGGATCACAACATTGCACCCGGTACATGGTCAGGAACAATATGCATGAGTTGGAGCTGAATGGAGTAAGGTACATGGTTGATATGAATCAGAAGATTTGTTGTTGTAGGAAGTGGCAGATGGTTAGAATCTCATGTGCTAATGCAGCATGTGTTCAATCGAATTCTTCAACTCTTGAAACTCGGATTTGGTATTGCGCGCTCACCTTCAAAGAATCTTAATCTTCGTAAAGCTTCTTCAACCTCCTCATACATAGCATCCTCAACCCATTTAAACATATGATCCTAAAATATAAAAATGTTGTCAAGTTACAATCAACCAAGCTTCAAGTTGAGGGTTGTATAATTTGTTAACAGATACTTACATGTCGTTTGGTTGGACAACAGAAGAAGGGTCTTCATGGGTTGTCTTGAGTCTTCGACGTATAGATTGTCACATCTAATCCATATTTGGACTTCGAAGGAAACCCACGGGAATCGGTTTCAGAGCTTCCGATGTCACGGCTTCCAACCTCAACAATGGATTTCTCAGAACTGGAACTCATTTGTCAATAAAATGTTGGCAAAATAAGGGCTCGATGTGATGCAGAAGAAATCAATTAGAGAGAAAGAAAAATTGGGATTTTTTCAATTTTAGGGTTTATGTCGATTTGAGGATTTAGTTTGATTGGGTTAAGTATAATCCATCGTTGTTTTAGTCTTAACGGTGCTTTTTAACACCGCTTAACGTCGTTTAACGTTTCTGTTAATCGGGTTAACGTCATGCTTCATTTGACCTGGTCAACGTAAAATATATGTCTCATTTAAAAGTCAACAATAAATACGTGTTTAATCTGGGAAATACGCGAATACATGCCTAAATTGGCCGTATTGATCAAGTCGGTGTTTCTTTTGACACTTTTCCCTATTTGAATTGGGTTGTGCATTGAAAACTTTAATTCTAAATAATAATAAAAAAGTTAAATAGTATATATTAACCCCTAAACTATACATCACTAAAATATAGTTTAAATCTCGCATACCCACCAAAAGTTATATATAAACAAGTAAACATAAATTAAATTACGAATACCAATTTTTGTCATTCAAATAGAATTACTTAGTTACGCATAAAACTAACAGCATGACAGCTTTTACAAAGGTAATATTTTAAATACGAATCTGCATGTTTTTCAGTCATGTTTTATCACCAGCACTCGTAGTACTCTCACCATGAATAAGTAATACATATGTCGAGTTTTATAGATGATTCGAAGGGATATTCGTGAACTGATTTCCAATTGTTAGTATTAAGGTTCAACTAATTTAGATTATGATTCTTCGTTTGTTATTAATGCATGAACTGAACTGATCACTTAGCGACTGATATTATGATTAATATATCTATTAAAGTATTGATAGAATTTTCGAGCTAGCTTAGATAAGCAATTACGTTATAACTTTAACGCTGAGTTATAGAGTTTTGTGAACTTGTCAAATCGGTAATTAATGCATGTTTAGCTGCGCGATTTCCTGTTAACGCTAAGTAACCGAGTTGACTAAGCCTTATGTATTAGACATCTTGATAAAGAGCCTGATATATTTCCGCGTTTCGAGTTCGAGAATCTAACATATAAAAGAGAACGATCGATCTCTACACTTGATTTCTAACTCTTAATTTTCCAAGTAGCTAAATTCATGAACTCCGAGATATCCCTGCTACACCCTTTATAATCTTGAGATATCATTTCATTTATTTGCGTAGTTAGTTACAAAACAAAAAAAAACTCAAAAACAAACCAAACTCTTATTTATTGTTCTGTTAAAATTCTCTTTTAGGATTCATTATGCTACTGTCATCCTCTGTGAATCCATACCTTAAATATCACAACAAATAGTTGTGTATTTCCACCATATTTGCGTGTAGGAATTAAAATTGATATTTATCTTATATGTCTAGTGTTATGATAATGATGTAGGATTACGCTAATGATGTATTGGAGATAAATATGAATTAGTTAGGATTACGTAAAGATAAAGTCAAGGCATGTTAAGCCGACTTCAGGGTTGTATAAATACAAATCCTTTGATCAATGAATGACACAAGAGCTGCTTTCTAAATTTCACATGGTATCAGAGAAACGATCTCTCAAAACATTCTAATATATATATATATATATTATTTTTGTTTCTTCACCACTCGTGCAATGGTGAATGAAGAGAAAGCCAAAGAAAAGGCTCTAACTGGTGTGTCCGGTGAGAGGACATCAGATCATACGGTGGTTTCACCGTATACGATCTACTCCTCTGATAATCCAGGTTCTATGATTACCTCTGTGCAACTCAAAGGAGATAATTACAATAAGTGGGCAACAGAGATGAGGAACGCTTTGCAAGCGAAAAAGAAGATTGGGTTTATCGATGGTTCTTTGAAAAAACCAGCTGACGGTGATCCTGATACAGAGGCTTGGCTGAGTGTAACCTCAATGATTGTCGGATGGCTCCGCACTTCGATTGAGCCGCGTGTGAGATCTACCGTCATGTTTATCACGGACGCTCACAAGCGATGGGAGAATCTCAAAGCAAGGTTCTCAGTTGGGAACAAGGTGCGTGTGCACCAGTTGATGGCCAAGTTAGTGTCGATAGACAAGAAGGACAGCCCGTGATTGATTATTACGGACGTCTTGCTAAGATGTGGGAGGAACTGCAGACTTATAAGCCACCACCGCCATGTACGTGTGGAGCTTCTGCAGCCTATGAAAAAGAAAGAAAGATGAAAGAGTTCATCAGTTTGTTATGGGACTGGGGCTGGACGAAGCAAGATTTGGTCACATTGTGACCACCATCATTGAATCCAATGTCTTACCCGATCTCGGTAAGGTGTATTCAAAAGTTATCCGAGAAGAAGATCGTCTAAACTCTGTGTAGGCGCTTGAACAAAGGCAAGAAGCAGTTGGGTTTCTCACACGTTATGAACCCCAAGGCGTGGAATTAGCTACCGGTTCAACATCACAACTAGCAAGCGGGAACAGAGACCAGATGTGTTCACATTGTGGGAGAACCAGACATGAAAAAAGTGGATGTTGGCAAATAATTGGGTATCTAGAATGGTTCACAGAGCAAGGAGGCAGAAGAGGACGAGGTCGTAGTGCAACAAAATTCAGTGGGAGAGGGAGAGAACAATTTAACGTAGCATATGCAACCAGTCCTAATCCTAACAACTTAGGACTTCCCAAACTCACTCCGGAGCAATGCAAGGCGCTCTCCGATATTGTGTATGAAAGATCACATGGATCTTCTGACAAATTAGCTGGTAAGAAACTTGGAGATTTGATTCTCGACACTGGTGCTTCACATCACATGACAGGAGAGATGTCACTTCTCTTCGATCTAGAGGACACATCCTCGTATGATTGGGTTTACCGATGGGAGTACAACCGTGTCAAGAAAAATGGGCATGTTGCCCTTGTCAGAACGAATATCTTTATATAACGTTTTAAATATTCTAGGGCTGAAATATTCTTTGATTTCAGTTTCAAAGCTTTTAAAGCAATCATATTGCTTTGCATTCTTCACCGACACGTATTGTATTTTGTAGGACCGGTTTTCGAGGATGCTGATTGGAGCCGGGGAAGAACGTGATGGGGTCTACTATTTTATGGATGTCAAGAATGCTCGGGTAAATAAGATTATTGCAAAGGTTGATCAAGTTTTGTGGCACCAACAGTAGGAACATCCCGCGTTTTCAGTTTTATCATCTTTGCCTTTATTTGATGATGTTTCTGTCTCTACTAGTCCTAGTTCTTGCAACATTTGTTTTCAAGCTAAGCAAACAAAAGAGATATTTTATGAAAGTATTAATAAGACAGCTGAATGTTTCTCTTTAATACATGTCGGCGTATGGGGACCATATCGTATTTCATATTCTAATGGGACGAGGTATTTTTTGACAATAGTTGATGATTTTTCGCGAGCTGTTTGGACATTTTTATTACTCGGAAAATCAGAGGTGAAGAGAGTTCTACAAGATTTTGGTAAATACTCCGAAAAGCAATTTGGCAAATCAATTAAAACGGTAAGAAGCGATAATGGAACGGATTTTATGTGTTTTTCATCTTACTTTCGGACGAATGGAATATACATCAAACATCTTGTGTGGGAACATCACAACAAAATGGGAGAGTTGAAAGGAAGCATCGTCACTTGTTAAACATAGCACAATCTCTGCTATTCCAAGCAAGCTTGCCAACAAAATTTTGGGGAGAGGCAGTGTTAACAATAACACACCTTATCAACTTAACGCCGACCAAGTTGCTTCACAATCGAACTCCCTATGAAGTTTTGTTCGGACAACAACCTACTTATGAAAGATTGAGAGTGTTTGGAGCTTTGTGCTATGCACATAAACAACTTTGTGATAAAGACAAGTTTGCTTCCCGGAGTAGAAGATGTATTTTTGTTGGGTACCCACATGGTCAAAAAGGTTGGAAATTATTTGACTTGGACACAGAAGAGTACTTTGTCTCTCGTGATGTTGTTTTTAAAGAAAATGAGTTCCCTTATGCTAATCTCGAAAGAGCAGCAACACCTATACTGGAAAACGTTGGTCCAAGTGATCAAGATTGGGTTGTTTGTTCTTCTAACGATATCGGAAACAGGGCAGCTTTGATGTTTTACCAGTTTCGGTTGAAGACATTGATCTGATAACAAAAGTTGATAACGCTGAAACATCAGCAGCTCTGGTTGTAGAAGACACTTCAACAGAGCAAACCAAAGCCACCACAATTCAAAAGGATCTGAAAGTAGGAGCTATGGTTGTAGAAGATGCTAAGAATAGATCATCCCAAAGTTACCACATCTCTGGTAGATACTGAGACTGCTTTAACACCAGTCTCGATTGTTGGTGAAACTAACCAGGAACAGTCTTCTAATGATGATGTTTTGGCTGAAACAGAGAAGGAGTTAGGTCAAGTAAAATGACCAAAAATACCTTCTTTAAGGTTAAAAGATTATGTTCTTTACAATGTTGTCGCCACTGAATCTACCCATCACGTTCACTCTGACACTCCTAGCGCTCTTCTCGACACGGTCCAAAGTAGTTCTATGTATCTTCTCACTGATTTTATCACTGATGAGTGTTTTTCAGCTCCACATAAGGCGTTCCTTGCAGTAGTAAGTGCAGAAGTCGGATCTAAAAGCTACAAGGAAGCAATTAAAGACAAGCGATGGACCAATGCCATGGGTAAAGAAGTAGATGCTCTTCAAGAAAAAAAAACTTGGAGTCTCAAAGACTTGCCTCCCGTGAAAGTAGCTCTCGGCACAATGTGGGTTTATAAAATTAAATATCGCTCTGATGGGACAATAGAGCGTTACAAAGCAAAACGTGTGGTACTTGGCATAATCAAGTAGAAGGGATTGATTTTGAATAAACATTTGCCCCAGTTGCTAAAATGACAACTGTGAGAGGTTTGTTATGTATTGTAGCCGCCAAGAATTGGGAAGTTCATCAAATGGACGTGCATAATGCGTTTCTTCATGGAGATTTGCATGAAGAAGTATACATGAAGCTTCCACAATGTTTCACACACCTGGATCCTAATAAGGTTTGTGGATTGCACAAATATCTATATGGACTTCGACAAGCTCCTAGATGTTGGTTTGAGAAGCTCAGTACAGCTCTTATAAAGGATAGTTTTGTTCAGTCCTATGCCGATTACTCACTCTTCATTTATGCACATCATGATGTTGAATTACGAGTGTTGATATATGTCGATGATCTTGTTATTTGTGGAAATAACGGGGAAGCTATTCGCAAGTTCAAAGAGTATCTTGGAAATTGTTTTCACATGAAAGACTTGGGTAAACTCAAGTATTTTTTGGGGATTGAGATTGCTCGAAGTGAAGAAGGTTTCATGTTGACACAAAGAAAATATGCTTTGGATATTGATGCTGAAACATGTCTACTTGGCTCACGACCAGCACCGACTCCAATGGAACAAAATCATCATTTGGCCTCGGATACTAGTAACTTTCTTCCCCAACCAGTCGTGTATCAACGACTTGTGGGGCACCTCATCTATCTTGAAACTACTCAGCCGGATATCTCATATTTTGTTTATATTTTGTCACAATTTATGCAACAACCTCGAGAGAGACATTTGGACGCTGCATTACGGGTTGTACGTTTTCTTAAAGGCAGGGCAGGGCAAGGTATATTGTTATCCTCTATTCCAGATCTTCAGCTTTCCGTCTATTGTGATGCCGATTGGGGAGCTTGCACCATGACGCGTCGATCATTAACAGCCTATGTTGTTTTACTTGGAGGATCGCCTATCTCGTGGAAGACTAAGAAACATAATGTTGTGTCGCATTCTTCAGCTGAAGCAGAATGCCGCGCCATGTCGATTGCTACATGGGAAATAACATGGATACGACAGCTCTTGACCGATATGGGATCACCACAAACCGGACCATCTCGTTTGTTTTGCGATAGCAAATCCGCTCTACACATTGCTACCAATACCATCTTCTATGAGCGTACGAAACATGTTGAGATTGTTTGTCATCGAGTACAAGATGCCATTAGAGAAGGAGTCATCACTACAGTTCATGTACGAACTACGGACCAGCTGGCGGATGTGTTAACAAAGGCTTTAGGCAAGGCTCAGTTCACTAACCTCATGTCCAAGTTAGGCGTTGTTAACCTTCACAGTCCAACTTGAGGGGGAGTGTTATGATAATGATGTTAGGATTACGATAATGATGTATTGGAGACAAATATGAATCAGTTAGGATTACGTAAAGATAAAGTCAAGGCATGTTAAGCCAACTTCAGGGTTGTATAAATGCAGATCCTTTGATCAATGAATGACACAAGAGTTGTTTTCTAAATTCCACATATACTTAAAACTCATCAAGATGTAAACTCTTCAAAGAGTTAACTACTTAGTTAACAAGTGTCATAAAAAAAACCACAAACGTAGCCCAACGTCCCAACGGTCTCTCCTCTCTCTTCAACAAACAAACCCTAGCCGCTCTTTAGATCTGAGGGGGAGGTGCCTCCTCCGGCACCTTTGTCGTTCAGTATGTCGCATCTCCTCCTCCGACGTCTTTAGTGCCTTTAGTTTTTCTTCTCTGCTCCCGTTTTTCGGTTAGTCGTGGCTCGCTGTCTAGATCTGCCTCTCTTAAAGGTGCTTCCTCTAGAGTGAAGCAGTGGCATGGTGGTAAGGTGTGTGATGGCTCTATTGTCGTCCTCTCTTCGTGCGATTCTCCTTCTCTCAGATCGGATTGGTGGTCTCAGCTTGGCGGTTCTCTTCTACGGCGTTGTGTTTGAGTTCGAGGTGGAGATGATTCGGTACTGATTGTTCTGAGGTTGGGGAGCACGACAACAGAGGAGGTGATGGAGTTTGAGGACGCCTCCGGATCTGACTTCTCGCCTTCGTTTTGGTCTCTCTGGCGTCAGAACAGATGTTGGATCATTTTTTTCTCTCCTGTGGCTCTTTGTGGTGGCAACTGGTTGAATGGAGCTCTAGTGAAGTCTCTCAGTAGGTGTTAAGAGTAGTTGCAACGGTGGTGTTGAGGTGTTGCAGCTTCGTCTTCCGTTTGGGGCTTTGTTGGGGCTCCGTAGTGGCTCTTTTGGTTGATGTTTGTGTGTTGCTGTTTGTTGTTGTTGTTGTTGTTGCAGTTTGGCAGTGAGGTTTGCTTGGCGAGTTGCTATGGTGGGATCTTCGGCGGCGAATAGAGGCGGCGGTCTGTTCTAGGTGGCGTCACTATCCCGTGAAAGATGGTTCCTTTCGCTTGCGATGGGAATGATGGCCGGAGGTGGCTTCTCTGGCTACCCATAGATTCTCGTGAAGTTCCAATAAAAGTAAATGTGGTCTCCATTGGGTTGCATGAGAAGAATCATTCAAACATAAACACGATGGTGGGATTTGATTTCGATCCTTAGAATATTTCAATTCAAATATGCTAGTAAATAAAAATATTGGAGACTAATTAATTATCTGAATTCTTTGGTAGCACGAGAATTAAAAGGTATGTATTGTAGGCTACAAATAGTATTCTCCATCATTTGGATGGAAAACTATTTTGTCTACAAAGAAACTTCTCATTATGAGATATTGTGTCTTTGTATAGATGCAAAATTTTGGTCAAGTATGATACATGGTAACAACACACAAATCCACGCCCAACTAATGGCAGAGGAAAATTCCTAAATTCATCTCTAGTGGTTAGTCACTTGATTAATCCAAACACAAAAGATTGGCATATGCCAGTTCTCCGAGAATTTATGCACCCGATGGATATTCAATTGCTTAGGGGTCTTGCGGTTCAAACATAAACTTGATAAATTCATATGGCATCATACGATTTCAAGGTGATATATGGTCAAATCAGATTATTGGCTAGGCAACTATTTAGATGGCACTGATGATTGGTGTCCGAATTCTAATGCGTTAAAAGCTCAAGCATGAAAAACTAGTGAGCCCCCAAAGCTTCAACATTTCTATGTCATATAGCTTTTGGATCCTTGGTAGTAACATCAGGTTTAAATTAACGAGGAACATGATGTGATTATAGTACTTGCAAAAGATGTGGGTCAGTGGAGGAAACCATTAATCATGTTTTATTTGAGTTCCCTATTCCATGCAAATATGGGATCTGTCTTCAATTTCATTAATCCTAGGTTGTTTCCGACAAGATCAGTTTACACAATCATTGACCTTTTCTTTCGACAAATTCTCAAGACTAAGAGACGAAGAAGGATATAACAGTTTCCCATGGATTCTTTAGCTATTATGGATACTAGACTAGAAATTTATTATATATTCAATCATGATATTAGTGCTCATTTTTCGTGGGTGGCAGCTCAAATTAGTCCAACTAAGGATATCAAGAAAATAGTTCCTTCAGAGAGGAATTATAGGTGTCAAGTTGATGGCTCATTAAATCTTTTGATTTCACATCTGGTCTTAGATGGATATGCTTGAAGGGGAGGATCATACTGTAATCTTAGAGGTTAAGGGGCTTGTAATAAGTTATTTACCTTCACTCAAAGATTTAAGTTTTGTTATGAGCTATGAAGACTATCCTCGCTAGAAGGATATATTGTCAGGTCTTTAAATTAGATTGTGCGAAGGTAATTTTAATGGTATAATCACTTAAAGAATGGCACGCTTTCTCCAATTATCTTGATGAGATTGGCCTACTCCGGAATTCATTTCCAATTCCTCACTTTCTTTTATTTCACAAAAAATAGTTTTAAGGCATATTGTTTAGGACAAACCTCTAGATCTAAGTTTTTTGAATTTCTTATGTAAACTTTTATAATATGCCTTATTTGGCAGTTATTTGTTTAATTAATGTGCGGTTGAAGAAAAAGACAATGTAAATATGTTGAAGCAATTCATATCACAGTACGCTTTTGTAATATGAAATGAAGATAAATTCTTAGAGTGAAAGACTTAACTAAATTAGGTAAAGAAATTAAAATTGTACTTTTGGAGATTAGCTTCTTCAGTTTAACATAAAAAAATTTGGACATAAAAAGAACTAAACTCAATATTATAGACTTATATAGTAAAACAAAATTGTTACAAGGATTTCACATAACATAGACAAAAGACTGTTTTTAATAACATTAAGAATAAGACCCGCGTGTACACGCAGGATACTTTCTTAACATATGTGTATGTTTTTAGTATAATTTTTTATTATAAATTTTATTTTGCGAAATGCTAAATTTATTGATATGGATACATTTTAATACATATTTCCTATATAAAAATTATGAATACTTTTTAATGTTAAATGCGGATTTCTCTCTTATTAGTCACGAAATAGTGCTTATTTTCGCCAAAAGTTTTTTACGCTTCGTGTTTTATCTTCTTTCTTTTGTCGCCGCTTTATTTCTATGATATGCAAACTTGTATCTCTTCAAAATTTATGGATATTTATCAATGTATATTGCTTGACGTCGTCATTTTCAATTCCAAGTCTTTTTTGATGGATCTCTTGCGTTGCATTAAACAATATCATCTCCTACATACCTCTAGCACTCGTTCCACAAACTGAAAGGATTAATAACATCACAATAGAGTAACATTGTTACAAATAGCTTTCGTAATTGATAAGTTGTAGTCCATTGTGATGCTTATTTCATTGCTTCATTCCATTCTTTATCACCATCTAATAGATTCATAGCATCATAAACTTTTTGGAAAGTTTTATACTAGATTTCAGCAATTGGTTTGAGTTGAGCTAACGGTTTTAAGAGATTAAACGGTAGCTTTATATAGTTTAATTCACCAGATGATTGATGAACTTGAACTATTCTTTTTTTTTTGGATTGTGAGATCTGGTTTGCTTCTCATCCAAATCTTGTCGTTTGCATTCCATACAAACCCTATTGGATTTTGGACATAAACCACTTTTTTGTAAAAAAAAATATATTTGGTTTTCATTCTTATTGATTTCTTTTTAAATCATTAGAAATCATATTTTCTTTAGAGAAAGAATATGTAGTAAAGTAAAACCAAAATAATCTTTATTATTTAATGTACATGTTTTTCGTCTCATATGAAATTGGTGTTATTGGAATTTTTGCAATCTTGTAAAATATTTATTGAGACTTGAGGATTTAGGGAAGTAATCTTTTTGGCAATTTTTGTTCAGAAACACACAGTTTAACTGTGACCTATTATTATTTAGAGAAATACTAAAGAATTAATATATACCTTGAAAAGGTAATTCCTAAACTAAGAGACACAATTCTGATAATGTGGTGATAAGTCTAATTTTAAGAAAAACTAAATTAGGATGGATCAGCTTACCAAAACACATAAAAAAAGAGTAGCTGACAGTAGTTTAAGTCCTACATCTGCAATCACCTAGTAGATATATATTAGTATGTGATAATAATTGAAATCATAACATTTTTTAAAAAAGATCTTAAAAATGGTTTTACACTTACAAGAGGTGATACAAAGACGAATTTTGTACAAATTTCCAAAATCGCTACCAACGATGTTAATGCTAGTAGATCTGAGATTTTTTTAGGTGAGTTATCAAAATTAATAGAAATAAACTCCCGAGCTGACTAAAATTGATGATTTTATTATAGTTGATCGTATGAAAATTAAAATTGTATCGGTTTTGAAGTTGAGAACCACATTATAAACGAATAAATTAAAGGAAAAATTAGGAGTTTAAGGAAAATGAAGAAGATTAAAAAAAAACTGCTGGTTGAATCTTACCTTTCACAGTCGGTGACGACGGGATAGAGTTTGTTCGGGCGGAGGTTTTTCTGATATGATTATATTTTTTGATCAATTTTCCTTGCAGCATAGGGGTATATACTTAGAGGAGAGTAATAAGGTTTTGTGAATGGTGACGAGTTTTGAAGGGTTTGTTATTTATAGTAATTATTTGGTTAAAATTTGTGATTAATATGTGTACTTATTTATTGATTTTCGAAAATTCTATTAATGACAAATAGAAAACTATGGATACCGAATCTTAATTTATGAACATGTCAGTATTAAAGTGGACAATTCAATGTATGTACCTTGACCATAGAAGTGGTAAAAATTATGGAAAATCGTTTTTACTATAATTTATAATATACTTTCTAGAAAGTGATGTGGCATAAGAAAATGTGCTGAGGTGTCACACCCTTGCGAGACCTAACTCTCTCTTTATATAATAAATATAACCAGATGTCCATAATCAATTTCTTTTAAAACAACTATATATTATAAGAAATTTGTAATATGTAAATACAATCCTAATACAAGTATGATGAAGATAATTAGAATGGTGAACAATCTTTGAAAGATTTTCTTATCCTAAATGTTAAAAATGCTTTATAAGTTCATTTGCCTAATTGGTTTGCCCATTTGCGTGTTGCAACATGCTTTATAAGGTCATTTCAAAACTTATTGCTAATAGACTTAAATTAGTTCTCCAAGAGACAAATTTGAGCGCTTCTATCAAATGTTGATTACTTCCTGAGAAAGTCTTAATTTCCATGAAACTCGTAAAAGACTACCACAAGTTTTTAATATCAGCTCCATGTGATCTCGAACTTGACATATCTAAGGTTTTTGGTATTGTTCGTTGGGATATCATCATCTCTACTCTTACGCCTAAGGGATTCTCAGTCTTATTTCTCTCTTGAGAGTTAGAGAGATTTTTTACAAGTTTAAGACGTCTCCAACAAGGTTATTTTATGTTTTCCTATCTATTTGTCATTACCATTAATGTCTTTTCTCAACTTTTGGATAAAGCCGCCATGGATGGGCGAATTGGTTGTCATCCATATTGTTGGGATCTTAATCTCACGCATCTTAGCTTTGTGAATGACATGCTGGTATTTCTGGAGGGTACTCATACTTCACTCTCAAGACACAATTTATGTCCTCGATGAATTTGTCTGTATTTTCGGCTTTACAATCAACGCAGCCAAGTCATCTCTCTACACAGTGGGTAATACTCACCACACTCTCATAGTATATGCATCGGACATGGGCATCCCTCTTGATTCTCAGCCTATATGGTACTTAGGCTTACCTCTAACAACTAAAAACATGACTAGACTTGGCTTGACTATGAGCTTTTGATCGATTAGATAAGATCTCATATGTTATCTTGGTCTACGAGATAACATATATAATTTAAGATAAGATGATCTCACATTCAAACATATATAATTTAAACTACTTATCTCTTTCGGATAGAGATGTTAATATGGGTTTGGAAACCCAGGGTATGTTGTATAAATTTAGACTCATTTATACTCATTTAGAAAAACTTTAAATGGGTTAAATGGGTTTTTCATTTAGATAGGTAAACCCACAGTTAAATGGGTACCTATTTAGACCCATTAATTACATTTTTTTGTATAGTTATAAAATTAATAATTAAAATTTGTGTCTTTTTTTTTTTTGGTCACTAAATATTTATTTATTAAACCATAAAAGGTACAATAGTTGTCTTAACTAGGAAATCTGCCAAGCCATTATTAAGACGAGGAATAAACCTAAACACAATTCTAGAAAAATATTTAGAGAGATCTCTAATATCTTCAAAAACACCATAAATATCGTTATGCGAGCCATTCAAATTCAACAATTGGATAAGAGAAAAAAAATTTCCCGCCAAAAACAAAAAATTTGTGTCTAAATTAAAAAAAATAGAAACAAAAAAAATAATAATAAAAACCATTACATTTATGACTAAAATTTTTCTACCAAAAACGCCGTTACATAATTTTTCCGTAAAAACACGGTTTCACAATTTTTCAGCCAAAAACGTGATTCCATTATTTTTCCGCCAAAAATAAGGTTTCACAAATTTTCCTGCCAAAAACGTGAGTCAATAATTTTTTTGCCAAAAACGTAAAAATTCGATTTCACAAATTTTTCCGCCAAAAACATGGGTCCGTAATTTTCCCGCCAAAAAAGTAATTCTATAAATTTCTTGTCAAAAAAACGGTTTCACAAAATTTTCCGCCAAAAACGTAAGTCTCTAATTTTCCGAGCAAAAACGCAATTCCATAATTTCCTACCAAAAATAATATTTCACAAAATTTTCCGCCAAAAATTCGTTTTATAAACTCATAATTATTAATTAGCTAATAATAATTAGTAATTAATTTTATTAAAAAATCACATCTAAGTTAAATGGGTTTAGATGGGCTTGGTAACTTTGAAAATGGTAACTTTGAAAATGGTAACTTTGAAAATGTTAAATGGACATGGTTATATCGGTCTAAAATTTAAATGGATTTATATGTGTTTAGGGTTAAATGGGGTGGGTAAACCCATATTAACATCCATGCTTTTGGAAAAATCCATGGAAATCCATGGCACTCACCATTGTACACTGCTCAGGCCATTTACAAATTGGTTACAGCTCGATTCACTTTCGTCAACTTACAAAATGCAGAGTACGACATAAATCTTCTCGCTCGTTGTTCAAACATCATAAGTATTCAAACCTCCTAACTGGTTTTGTTCTGTTTTTAACGACTGTCTTTTATCTGCTCTCTTTTCTTTTAACTTTCTAAGTATGCAAGCAATGATAAATTGCTCTATTTTATGTGTACTGCAGTTTCCTTAAAATGTCATCACCCGTTGTAAATTTTCTTTTTGTTGATTAATAAATATAATACTTCAGAAAAATGTTAAAATGAATTGATGGTGTTAGATGATCTCACATTCAGAAAGTATATCTCGTATGTAACTTCCTCTACTTTGAATCCATGGTTTTTATGTGTGTCATTCCACCTATATTATGAATAGGTGTTGTAATACGAGATCTAAAACATGAATCTTCAAAATTTCAAATTTTGTTTTACTTGGAAAAATAAAGTGATACCGAATGACAAAGAAGAGTGTCTTGGATTAGGCTCCGTCTTGATGCACTACAAAAAAATTGTATTTTGTGTCATTTATTTTCAATATTTGTATCAGTTATAAGTGATAAAAATGATAAAAATAAGTTTACATCATTTATATAAGTGACTCTATAAGTGGTGATGCAAATATTTTGCATCAGTTTGACATAAATATGTGTATCGATTGTTATAACCGATGTTAATATGTATCGGTTGTAACAAATGATGTTAATTATACATCACTTAATTCAAATGATGTTAATATTAGTATCACTGGTAATAAGTGATGTTAAATATTTATATCATTTGTAAATAAGTGATGTAAACATTATTGTCAGTTTTATTTAAGTGATACTAAATATTGTGTCATTTACAAAAACCAATGTTAAATATTTATATTAGTTATGCTTAATCGATGTTAATATTAGTGTCAATTTTTATATATGATTCAAATCATGTTATTATTTCTGATAGCCCTGTAACGGATTTGGATATCCGTTTTTTAGATATCCGGATCCGCCGGATATATGTTTCCCCTATCCATATCTGAAACTAGTGGATCCCGGATACCCAAAAATCGGATATCCACCCAGAATTTCAAAACCCGCCAAATATCCAGATCAATCTTAAGATCTGAAACATTCATTTAGTTTTGAGCTTTATTAAACTTTTGAAAATAAAAGTCGAATGAGCTTTAGAAAATGTAAACCTACAAACATGTTTATTTGTGAAGTAAGTGTTATTTATAATGCACTCAAGTTCAATAATATATATCATTATTTGTTTGATAAAGTTTCAGATACATTATTTGTTTGAGTGATGTAAGTTTTATATCAATTTTTCAAGTGATGTTAGTAATTAGTAGATACATCATTTTTTTAAGCGAGGTAAATTTATAATTTTGTATTAATATTTTTAAAGTGATACAAACTGATACAAATTTATAATTTTGCAATTATAATGTATTGTTTTTAAACAATCTAAGAGCATGATTAACAGAGTTTCTTAATGGGTTTCTTAAGTTAAAACATAATTAAAATAAATGAAAAGAAAATAAAATAATAAGAAACGGTTCTTAAAAATCAATTTTAAGAACCGATCCTTAGTCGTTTCTTCTTCTTCTTCTTCTTCTTCTTCTTCTTCTTCTTCTTTTGATTCCGTTCAAAATTCGATTCTTCACTCCTTCTCTTCACTCATCTCTCTTGTAATCCCTCTAGCTCCACCTCTTTGCTCTTCTGTATATTCTCTTTTAGATTGATTGACTTCGAATTCGGGTGTCGCCTCAACTTCTCAACCTGTCCGAACAGAGACCTACCCGAATTTGAACGGCGGAGTCGAGATGGAGGAGAAATTCGCTTGTTCAAGGGGCTTGATCGAAGACGAAGAAGAGCTCAGCTCAGTTTTGTTAAGGGTTTATTGCAGAGACTGCTTCCCACCCATTCTCACAGCTTTGATTTCAGAATTATCTCAAAGGTTCTTCCTTTTTTCCTTTAATCCTATTATGCTATTGCTAGTGTTGATTTTACAGTAGTGATTTTTTTATTTTTTTCAATAGGATGTTTGTGGTGGCAGTAGCTGCTTTCTAATTGAAAACTATGATGGCCCGAGACGAATTGAACCTGAAATTGTGTAAGTATATTTCTTGATGAGGGATCAAACTTTTACTTGAGATTCTTCTCTTCCAATTTTGTTCATTTCTAACTTGTATTTCAGGATTAAAGGCACAAGTGGAGTTGAGATTGCTTCTGGGCTCCATTGGTATTTGAAGTATAAATGTAATGCTCACGTTTCTTGGGACAAGACCGGTGGCATTCAGATTGCCTCTGTTCCACAGCCTGGACGTCTGCCTCTTCTAGATTCTAAACGCATCTTGATTCGGCGTCCTGTCCCTTGGAACTATTACCAAAATGTTGTTACATCTAGCTGTAAGACATATACACTTCTTGGAATCAATATTCTCTTCATGTATCGATGGTTTAATAATGAATCATTCACATCACATTCCTGCTCCTGCTTCTGCTTTCTTGTTTTCAGATTCATATGTTTGGTGGGGATGGGAGAGATGGCAGAGAGAGATTGACTGGATGGCATTGCAAGGAATTAAATGTTCGTTGGATGTCTTGTATCCTCCTTAATTTTGGGTTCTTGTGGCTTTAAATTGCAGATGGATAGAGCATCAATACTCGGAGATGCTATTGATTATCTGAAAGAGCATCAATACTAGCAGATCAGGGATTCACGGAGAAGTTGATGCATGATATTCACTTGGCTGCTGGTAACCCAACTTTTGACGATTCTTTCTACAGATGGATTCAAGAAACCGCGGTCTCAAATCAGGATCTCGATAACAATGCTCCAAGCCAGGCAAGTGTCTCTGTCTGTGAGTTCGTTGTGCAGGGGGTTCCTTTTCATTGGTTGGTTTTGTTCTAGTTCCCAAAACAACACAAGTCTGCTCAGATTTTAATTTCATGCCTATTGGTCCATTTTAATATGGCTTTCTATCTTATATCCTTTTGTGGAAATCTCCTACAATTTGGGCAACGTATCTAATTTACTTATGTATTACAGAGGCTGTTAAAAAAATACGGAAATCCACTGGAATGTGTAGGATGTGGAACGATCATTTCTTTCGAGATGGCAAAAAAAATGAAAGCTCTGATTCCTGGAGATCAGCTGTTGTGTAAACCATGTTCAAGGGTATGTGGAATCCCTTGTTCTGTGATTATGCTTAGTGTAGTTGTAAGTGGTGCAGAAATGGTTGCATATGTGTAAGCCTACTTTGGTTGTTGTTGCAGTTGACGAAATCAAAACACATCTGTAGTATATGCAAGAAGATAAGGAATCATTTGGACCGTCAAACCTGGGTACGAAATCAAAAATATTAGATTATATGGTGTAGCTTCATGTTTATGACCCTGGCTTTGCAATGTGGCAATTCATGCCTCCTGCTGCAGTTGATACTTCATAGGACCATGTTCTTCGTCCTCCGGTTGCTTAAAGCTTCCTCTCTCTATGGCGTAAACGCTTTTATTGATGTAGTGATGATTCTAACATTCTGAGATAAGCATGCACTAAAGTCTTGAATTTTAAATCAATCTCATTGTACACAAAGTTGAAAATCATGTTATTACAGATTTTGGATTCTGATTTTGGATGTTGAGGAATGAGTAAGAAGATTCTGGGAATTAACTGATTGATTTTTGATTATATAAAGCTGATCTGAAACTTGAGATGAAGCTGATCTTTAAAAAAAAAAAAAATTAAGAACCCTATTAGGGGTTTTACCGTTATAGTACAAGAAATCATAGTTTCTTAATAAAATTTCTTAACTTTAAAAAATTATTTAAATATTATTTAAGAACCCCGTTAAGAACTCTTCCAATAATGATGCTCTAAAATTACCATCAATTATTGAAACTGATGATAAAGTATATCTTTTGTATCAATTACTAATAAATAATTCAAAATAGTATCACTTTGTTTTTTGATACAATTTAACAAAAAAGCAATTTAACTAGTACAACTTTCACTGTAATGTTGAAACCCATCAAATACAATGATTTCATAGTGCAGTGATTTATTATGTGTATTAATTCGGTTTGGTTTGGACCTCACTAGTTCTGAAATCGGGTCGTTACAAATCACACACTAATTGTTTTGTAGAGAACCGTTTGATTTATCAAAAGTGTGAATTATTCGGTTTTAGATTTATCATGTGGAAACACACATGGTACTAAGAAAAAAAGCAATAGTCAAGGCTTACTCGTCCCTAAAGTGAGAAGTCAAAGTATGTTTCTATGAGACACATCACAAGTTTAATTCGATTCCCAATTTATAGCCAACCAAAGAAGACTCACTGACTCAGGCCTAAACGAACAAGAATAAGGCAACACAAAAGCAAAACATGACGCATGCAAACACGTGACATTCGCCACCTGGAAACTTCATTAATTTATCTAATTTTCTTCCATTGTCTTCTACGTGTATATATATATATATATATATATATATATATATATATATATCTTGAATGTACAAAACTGAAAGAACCATTCAACACAGACAGAAAAAAAAAAAACAATTGAAACAAGAAACCCTCTTTGTTTTGTCTGATCACATCACACAATTCAGTTCTTAGATTTTTTCCCCCATTTTTGTTCTGTTTTCTCTTGATTTTCTGTTTCACCCTGTAAAACCCAGAAGTTGGTTCTTACAACCAAAAATGAACAGAGAAGTTTCTGAGAGAATTCATATTTTGTTCTTCCCCTTTATGGCTCATGGCCACATGATTCCAATTCTAGACATGGCCAAGCTTTTCTCGAGCAGAGGAGCAAAATCAACCCTTCTCACAACCCCAATCAACGCTAAGATCTTGGAGAAACCTATTGAAGCTTTCAAAGTTCAAAACCCTGATCTCGAAATCGGAATCAAGATCTTCAATTTCCCTTGTGTAGAGCTTGGATTGCCTGAAGGATGCGAGAACGGTGACTTCATCAACTCATACCAAAAATTTGACTCAGGTGACTTGTTCTTAAAATTTCTTTTCTCGACCAAGTATATGAAACATCAGTTGGAGAGTTTCATTGAAACAACCAAACCAAGTGGTCTTGTGGCCGATATGTTCTTCCCTTGGGCAACAGAATCTGCGGAGAAGTTCGGTGTCCCAAGGCTTGTGTTCCACGGCACATCATTCTTTTCCTTGTGTTGTTCGTATAACATGAGGATTCATAAGCCACACAAGAAAGTCCCTACGAGTTCTACTCCTTTTGTAATCCCAGGTCTCCCAGGGGACATAGTAATTACAGCAGACCAAGCTAATGTTGCTGACGAAGAAACACCAATGGGAAAGTTTATGAAAGAGGTTAGGGAATCAGAGACCAATAGCTTTGGTGTTTTGGTGAATAGCTTTTATGAGCTGGAATCTGCTTATGTTGATTTTTACCGTAGTTTTGTGGCGAAAAGAGCTTGGCATATTGGTCCGCTTTCGCTATCTAACAAAGAGTTTGCCGAGAAAGCCGGAAGAGGTAAAAAAGCAAACATTGATGAACAAGAATGCCTCAAATGGCTTGACTCTAAGACACCTGGTTCAGTTATTTACCTGTCCTTTGGGAGTGGGACTAATTTCACCAACGACCAGCTGTTAGAGATTGCTTTTGGTCTTGAAGGCTCTGGACAAAATTTCATCTGGGTGGTTAGGAAAAATGAAAACCAAGGTAACTTATTCTTCTTCCGCCATTTTTCTTAGTATATTTCCTTCAATATTAACATTTGCGTATATTTTTGTATCATCAAATATGCTTTGATACCATGAAAATGAGTAGAACGGCTCACGTATTTTATACATTACTTTGTGTCAGTTATTTGCGATGTAGATCTTCTAACATATATGACTTGGAAACTAAATAGGTGTTGGTGTGGTTGGGACAGGTGAAAAAGAAGAGTGGTTGCCTAAAGGGTTTGAGGAGAGGACTACAGGAAAGGGGCTGATAATACGCGGATGGGCCCCGCAAGTGTTGATACTTGACCACAAAGCAATTGGAGGATTTGTGACGCATTGTGGATGGAACTCGACTATGGAGGGTATTGCTGCGGGGCTGCCTATGGTGACTTGGCCTATGGGGGCGGAACAGTTCTACAACGAGAAACTATTGACAAAAGTGTTGAGAATAGGAGTGAACGTCGGAGCTACCGAGTTGGTGAAAAAAGGAAAGTTGATTAGTAGAGAACAAGTGGAGAAGGCAGTGAGGGAAGTGATAGCTGGTGAGAAGGCAGAGGAAAGGCGGCTATGGGCTAAAACGCTGGGCGAGATGGCTAAAGCCGCTGTGGAAGAAGGAGGGTCTTCTTATAATGATGTGAACAAGTTTATGGATGACCTGAATGGTATAAAGTAGAGGAAGACAGAGTATGTTTAATGTTTTGAGATATGAATTGCTGAGTTTGTGTTCTTCTTTGGAGTTCTCGTTTATGTCATAAACGGGGCCTTAGCTTTTGCCACTATTTGTCAAATAGAATAAGAACGGAAGACATGTATTTAGTATAATAAACGAGAGGACATGTATTTAGCATATCTATGATTGATTCAAGTATCTTCTTTAAGAGATCAATCCTCGTCATGCGTATTTTTACTTCTTGTGATCTTAATCTCCCATGTAGGGGACTTTTCTGACAATTGAAACTTTAACCGCGCGAAATACCAATTAGCACCCTAGATCACTTATTTGTTCTATTAGGATCGAAACCTGAATGTTGGAAGATTGACTGATTGACTACGAGGGAAATTAGACGAAAGGATATTAATGGGTTTGAACTTTGAAAGACTGGTGTGATTAGGATACATCTCATCGGGATTAGTATTCTCATATCCAATGATACACGTCTCAGAATACACGTTGGTTTAGTAATTATAAGTATGTTTAGGATTTTCTTATCTTATTTAATTTGTATATAGGTAACCGATAATCCATTGAACTAATAGATTTTTAAGGTTTTGAGTTTGGGTATATAAATCTAACCCATAAATAAATAGGTAGGTTAAACTTGTCCATCAAAATCTAGACTTTGGATTGAGTTATGTCGAATTACACTCCTAGAAAAGAAGTGTTCCATCTTTGGGAGCCTCTAATTTCTAAGAAGGTCTCCAAAATGCATAGTTCAAAGAATTAGACATGTTTAGTATGAGCACATCCAAATAAGGCAAGCGCGAAGATTCAACTGGTTGTTTTAGGTATTCAATGTGTTGGTATGAATCTGTACGTTTTCCTAGGTTAAAAGGGAAGCCTCTGATGCCTTGAGAAGTTCTCCAAGTCGTGGCTTGAACTGGTGTTGGTCCTCACATCATAGTTTCCTTACACTGTTTCGATTTAAGGTCTCTAAGACCATCTCCTAAACTAGTTCGAACCAGGCTTGATTTCTCTTGATCATTTTATTAGATGTTTTACACATTTCTATGCATACTTAAAATGTATTGAATATTTGGTAATTATATATATTTTGTAGCATTTTATATGATTAGTTGAATTGTTTTAAACTGAAATATTAAATAATATTTTTAAGGAAACAATTTCTTAATATGTGCGATTTTAGCCCAAAAAAACTTATAAAATAGGACAAAAGGAGTATTACATTTCTATTTTTTTAAGAAAATTATCGAAATTGCTTAATTTTAGATCTCATATCATTTCAATTCTGGTTTGTCTTACATGAATTGAGAGCTTTAATTATTTTTATTTTACTACGAATATATGGTTTGTATTTAAGAGAATTTGAGCATGATACCCTACGACCGGAAAATATTTAAGTCAAAGGTATCATAGCGTTTTCGTAATTAATCGATATCTCTACTCTCTGCGAAAAAACCATATTAACCATATATCAATTAGAGAGAGTAGTGTTGTGTTGCATACGCACACATATCTCCTTTCTCTTTCTCTTTTCAATTCTCCAACTTATGATTCTTACAAAACTTTAATTTGATTATACCCCATATTATTTTGTTTTGATTTCAATAAATCGCCTAAATTTTTCTGATTATAACGCACTCAATAAGCCTCACCACCAAATCAGCGACGCTATCGTCAATGGATAAGCACCTCTGTCGCCACAGTCTTGCACCTCCGTCGTTACCAACATACTCTCCTTCCCCATCACCACCACCACCACCTTTTCTTTTGCCGCAAACATATTCTCCATTCTCATCACCATCACCTTCTCGACAACCACAACACCACACTCTTCAATTTTCTCCATTTACCCTCCACATCCATCAGCTGTCCAACATAGTCTGTCATCCTCGCTACCGCCAATATACAATCTTTTCCTATCACCACCACTTCCTCATCATCCACTCTCGCTGCCACCATCATACAGTCCACCCTAACTACGTATATCATAACCAGTGCAACTGAATACGAATTTGGAGAATAAAAAGTCATCCTTTGATTTTAGAGTTTGAAATCAGTCACAAAGAACGTCCAAAACTTTACAACATTAGATATCAATATATCATGATTTATATTTGAAAAACCTTGATATATATTTATATGTCACTATATTTTATTATATCTAATAATATACGTTTGATATATGTAACGATTTATATTATTATATTTTTCTTTAGTTTTATATACCCTGTTATACATTAATATATTCTCATTATTATTATATGTCATGTTATGTAAGTGTATATCTCGTTATATATTTTATATACAATGATATACATAATTATTTCATGTTATGTGTTAATATATCGTGTTATATTAATATTTACAAGTTGTACATTGCCGAAGAGCTATGATTATGTTGCAATTAAAATTTTAACATTTAGTTTACAGTGTGTCATTCTAACCCTAATTGTTGTTGATGTCCGGTATGAAAACTAAGCTCCAATTTCTCCAGCTCATAATGTCAAGGGCATTTTGGTCCAATAAAAATTAGATTCCCATTTTCTCTCTCTTATTCTACAAATAAAAAAATCTCATGTTTCCGTAAATTGTCGGAAACCGAAAGGCACCCTGAAAGGAGTTGCCATAAGAAATGCGTTATCTTCAAGGGGGGCATGTAGTTTCCATCCATATGCTTGAAGAGGCCTAATATTTAAACCAATACCGTCTGATATATCATGGTTTTTACCCGTTTTTAGCCATGATATAAGTCCTTTTGTTGAGTATTTTCTTTAGTTTTAGAGTCTTTCAGGTTCTTTTCAAGTTATAGGCGCGTATGGAGCTAATTGAAGGATTTGGAAGCTTTTGAAGCAATCTGGAGTTCAAGCCGTTCGGGAACAAGCTCAGCATCGATCGACACTGAGGAGCATCGATCGACACCATTCGTTTGGAAGAACCACGACCAAAGAACCTGGCATCGATCGATACAACTTACGGCATCGGTCGATGCCAGTGACCAGAACGCGAGACAAACCCCAAGATTATCCAGAAGTTTTCCTTATTTTGAAGATAACTCCAAAAACGTTTTGATGAGCTAATTAATTAGGTTTTACAGCCTCTAGAAGAACACATTAGGGTTGCTTAAAGGTATTTGATGAATTGTTAGATCTGAATCGATTGTTAGGGAATAATCTATAGAGCTTTTCACCTAGACTTGAGATTAATGTTTATTCTAGCCTCGCGAACTAGAATCTGATGTTAGGTTGTTTGATTGGCACGAAAGTGTGATTGAGTGCCTGATCTAGTGTTTGGTGAGCAAAAGCCCTATTCGCAAAGAAATTTGGTTTAGGGATTTTGTGAACAATTGAACTTGAACTTTAATGCTTGTTTAAATTCATAGAATTTGCAAAGAAATTTGGAATTCTAGGTTTAGGCATAGATAGTTTTCGCAACGACAGTTGGTTTACTTTACATATGCGATTCAAGTTTGAAAGCGGAGCTTAATTTATTCCTGACAATTGATTTGATTTGATAATTCTGATTTGCCTGCAAGTTTCCCTAAGCCTAGCGTTTTCCTCCATTGATTTATATCCTTGATTTAATTGTTTTGTCATTTTTAATTCCATCTTTTCTGCTTAGCTTAGTTCATATTTCTGAATCTATTGAGTGTCATCTTGAGTCTTTGTGGTTCGACCCCTAAAATACTGTAGCGACTACTTAGATACTTTTAGGGTATTAGATTTGAGCACATCAAATTTTGGCGCCGCTGCCGGGGACTCTAATTTCACCATTAGATTACGATTTAGGACTTCGACTAAGTGTTGAGCATCGATCGATACCCCTCAGTATCGATCGATACTCATCGTTTACTTTCGTCACTTACGCGTTTTGCCTTTGTGTTTCAGGTGTATGCAGCATCGAGAGACCAGAAGAAGCAAGAACAAGCAGTTGATCAACCTATCTAACGAAGAACTAGCTGAATTAGAGCGTATAATCAGAAAGCAAAAGAAACAAGCTGGGATGAACAATCCGATTGTGCTTTCTCGTGATGAGGCTGGGGTTTTGAGAGATCAGGAGGGTCACCTGTGTGACGCGCAAGGACAGAGAATTGATGCAGAAGGTAACGTTATTGCCCCTGCACCGGTTGCTAATGTGGTTATCCCACCAGCTGTGCGTGGGAATGTTGGGAATGCTCAGGGTAATTACGCCAGAACGCTTGGAGAATACAACAGGCCAGATCAGTTCTATGCAAACCGATCTGCCATTCGTATTCCGACTTTTCAGAGAAATGACTTTGAGCTGAAGCCTGCCTACTACACTCTTGTAGTCCAGCATCCGTTTCATGGTCTCTCTCATGAGCATCCCATGGATCATATCGAGAGGTTCGAGGACTTGGTCACCAGTATCAAATACAATGGAGTGTCCAATGACTTCCTCTTCTGTAAGCTCTTCCCCTACTCTCTTAGTGGAGATGCAGCTTACTGGCTGAAGCAGTTGCCTCCAGGTTCTCTGACCACTTGGGAGGAAACAAAGACTACCTTTCTGAATAACTTCTATGATGATGCGAGATCAGAGGAGCTCAGGAACAAGATCTCCCAGTTTTCTCAGGGAGCGACTGAGGCATTCAAGGCCTCCTGGGTTCGATTTCGATCTTATCAGAGGGACTGCCCTCACCATGGTTTCTCGCAGGTTCATTTGTTGGGTATCTTCTTCAGAGGGATCGATTGGAGATATCAGATGGCTTTGGACGCTGCAAGCAATGCTAACTTCAACACCAGGTATCCTGAGGACGCTTATGTGTTGATTGAGAATCTGGCTTCTAGCAACAGCACTAGAAATGCTGATTTTGAGAGGAAGAAGCAGAATGGTAGCGCTGATGGTTTACATATAGATGAGGTACATGCGAAGCTGGATTCAGTTCACAGTCTATTATTGGGTAAGCAGCAGAAGGCAGTGCACTTTGCTGAGGAAGTTGAGAACATCGAAGAGGGTGAAGCAGAGGATGTCAACTACATAGGTGGTAATGGGTATCAGAATTCATACAACCGCGGCTTCACTAACAACTCTCAGAGAGGTGGATTCAAACCCGATTTCAAGACTGCGAATTTCGGATCTCATAAGCCATTTCAGAACAGTGGGTACACTCGGACTTATGGGAATTCGTCCTATCAAGACACCACTCCTCAGGAAAGCAAATTCGAGACTATGCTTGAACAGATTCTTGAGGGGCAGCAGAAGATGACCGTTGACTTCAATGGGAAGATGGACGCCTTATACACTGATCTGAATGGAAAGATTGAGGCTCTGAACATCCATCACAAGAAGTTGGAAACTCAGATTGCTCAGACGGCAGAGACTGTGAAGAGACAGGATGGTTTCATACCAGAAAAGACAGTGAATCCGAGGGAACATGTTCATGCTATAACGCTGAGAAGTGGAAGAAAGGTTGCTCCAAGGCAGAAGAAGGATTACTCGCCTCAGCAACTCGTCGATCTCGCTGGAGATGACGATGACGACGATCAGTTTGTTGACAATTCGCCAGCATCGATCGATACCCATCTAGTATCGATCGATACTCCCCTTCCACGATCGTCACCGACACAGATTTCTACAGAATCGGTTGAAAACCCGAAGGCATCGATCGAGACTCCCCCAGTATCGATCGATACTCCCCCTAAGGCCGACCAGAAGCAGACAACAGTTCACGTCGGCAGAGTGTATGTACAGAAGGTTCCTTTTCCTCGACCCCCTGCTAAGTCGAAGAAGGAAACAGAAGATGCTCGATGCAGAGCAATGCTAGAAAAGATAGTGGTCGAACTCCCGTTCGTCGATGCCCTCAAGACTGCACCAGCTTTCAGACGATACATCAAGAGGATTGTTTCGAGTAATGTGAACCTTGAGGAGGGAGTGTTGAGAGTCACCCATGAGTGCAGTGCGATTCTTCTCAACAAGATCCCAGAGAAATTACCTGACCCTGGTAGTTTTGTTTTGGACTACACAATCTTCACGGAGAGGTTTGAACGTTCTCTTTGCGATCTTGGTTCGAGTGTGAACCTTATGCCATACTCGGTAGCTAAGAGAATGGGAATGACAGACTTCACGTCGACAAGGATCTCCTTGATCCTTGCTGATCGATCGATCCGATTCCCTGAAGGTTTACTCGAGGATGTCCCGATCACCATTGGGAACTGCTTAGTTCCAACCGATTTCATCGTCCTTGAGTATGATGCTGAACCTAGAGATCCATTGATATTGGGCAGACCGTTCTTAGCTACAGCTGGAGCCCTAATTGATTGCAAGAATGGGCAGATATCTCTCAACATAGGCGATCTGGTCTTGACATTCAATATGGAGAAGATGATGAAGAAACCAACCATTGATGGTCAGAATTTCTTCATCGACACATTCAGTGACCTATCGGATGAGTATTTCTTAGGATTGCACCCTGAGAACCCCTTGGAGAGAGCTTTGGTTTGCTCGGCTGAGACAGAGACAGTTCCCACAGAAGTTGCTGCTGCCTATGCGACGATCCTTGACAGCCAAGCGAGGCATTGATCGATACCACAGGAGGTATCGATCGATACCAACCTCTTCGTCCAGAAGAGCTGCAAGTCAGACGCACCAGGCCCGGCTTCTCACCTGATTGGAGTGAAGCGAAAGCTCCTAAGCTTGATCTAAAGCCACTCCCAGCTAGCCTGAGGTACGTTTTCCTTGGCCCTAACTCTACTTATCCTGTGATTGTCAATTCTTCTTTGAACAACGCAGAGGTCGCCTTACTGCTGAGCAAGCTGCGCAAGTATCGCAAAGCTCTCGGCTATTCTCTTGATGATATTTCAGGTATATCACCGGATCTGTGCATGCATCGAATTCATCTGGAGGACGAGTCAAAGGCTTCAATAGAGCATCAGAGGCTTCAATAGAGCATCAGAGGCGACTTAACCCGAATCTGAAGGAAGTGGTTAAGAAAGAGATCTTGAAACTGCTGGAAGCAGGAGTTATCTATGCCATTTCTGACAGCAGTTGGGTCAGTCCGGTTCACGTTGTTCCTAAGAAGGGAGGCTTCACAGTGGTTAAGAATGAGAACGATGAGCTGGTTTTGACAAGAACAATCAGTGGGCATCGAATGTGCATCGATTACAGGAAGCTGAACACCGCGACAAGGAAAGATCACTTCCCATTGCCCTTCATTGATCAGATGCTAGAGAGACTGGCTAGTCATCCTTACTATTGCTTCTTGGATGGCTACTCAGGCTTTTGCCAGATCCCGATACATCCAGATGATCAGGAGAAGACGACTTTCACTTGTCCCTATGGCACTTTTGCCTACAGGAGGATGCCATTTGGGTTGTGCAATGCTCCAGCTACATTCCAGAGATGCATGATGTCCATCTTCTCAGATATGATAGAGGAGTTCATGGAGGTGTTCATGGATGACTTTTCTGTTTAAGGGATGCCTGGATAATCTGTGCAAGGTACTTCAGCGTTGTGAGGAAAAGCATCTAGTTCTTAACTGGGAGAAGTGCCACTTTATGGTCCAAGACGACATCATTCTGGGACATAAGGTCTCTAAAGCTGGGATTGAGGTTTATAAGGCGAAGATTCAGGTCATGACAAGCCTCCTGCCGCCTACATCAGTGAAGGATATTCGGAGTTTCCTTGGCCATGCCGGGTTCTATCGCAGGTTCATTCAGGATTTCTCCAAGCTAGCCCGCCCGCTTACTGCTCTGCTGTGCAAAGATGTCACATTTGATTTTACACCAGAATGCCTTGCTGCGTTTGAGATGATCAAGAAGGCATTGGTTTCTGCTCCTATTGTACAACCACCAGATTGGAGCCTACCTTTTGAGGTCATGTGTGATGCGAGTGACTATGTAGTTGGATCTGTTTTGGGACAGTGGAAGGACAAGAAGCTGCATGTGATCTATTATGCCAGGAGAACGCTGGATGACGCCCAAAGGAACTACAGCACCACTGAGAAGGAATTGCTTGCTGTTGTGTTCTCCTTTGAGAAGTTTCGATCCTATCTGATAGGAAGTAAGGTGATTGTGCACACTGACCATGCTGCTCTCAGGTATCTGCTGCAGAATAAGGATATGAAGCCTCGATTGTGTCGATGGGTTCTGCTGCTCCAAGGTTTTGACATAGAGATCAGGGACAAGAAAGGAGTAGAGAATGGCGTTGCAGATCATCTTTCGCGTATGAGGATCAGTGAAGAGGTTCCCATTGATGATTCTTTGCCTGAGGAGAAGATATACTTCGTTGAGACTGGTTCTGCTTCAACGCTGTCGATGGAGAAGACGAGCATCGATCGATACAATGGGAGTATCGATCGATACCCTCACGCTTTGTTACCTTCAGTCCACGATTCCAGCATCGATCGATACCCTTACTGTGTCGATCGATGCCAGAGACTTTCCGTCACCGATTCCTCTACAGATCACTCTGAATTTGAGGAATCTTTGGCGATCACTTCTCCTGCTGAACCTTGGTATGCCGACATCGCCAATTACCTTGCTGTTGATCTAGAACCAAAGCACCTAAAGAAGTATGTGAAGAAGAAGTTCATGAGAGATGTCAGACGCTACTTCTGGGATGAGCCATATTTGTACAAGCACTGTTCTGATGGGATTTACAGAAGGTGTATTGCTGAATCTGAGGTACCAGAAATCCTATTTCACTGCCATGGATCTGAGTATGCTGGACATTTTGCTACATTCAAGACAGTCTCTAAGGTTCTTCAAGCCAGTTTCTGGTGGCCCACAATGTTCAAAGATGCTCACGCTTTTGTTTCCCGCTGTGATGTATGTCAGAGACGAGGAAAGATCAGCAAGCGTCATGAGATGCCATAGAACTTTATCCTAGAGGTTGAGGTATTTGATTGCTGGGGTATTGACTTCATGGGACTATTTCCCCCATCGCGACAGAACCGCTACATCTTAGTCGCCGTCAACTATGTCTCTAAGTGGGTAGAGGCAATTGCTAGTCCTACCAACGATTCTGCCGTAGTCCTGAAGCTCTTCAAGACCATCATTTTCCCACGATTTGGAGTACCCAGAGTTGTCATTAGTGATGGAGGTACTCACTTCATCAACAAGATCTTCGAGAAGCTGCTGAGGAAGTATGGTGTACACCACCGCGTTACCACGCCATATCACCCTCAGACTAGTGGACAAGTAGAGGTCTCCAACAGACAGATCAAAGAGATCCTGGAGAAGAAGATTGGTGCTACACGGAAGGATTGGGCGCTGAAACTAGACGACGCTCTTTGGGCCTACAGAATAGCGTTCAAGACGCCGCTCGGGACAACACCTTTCCATTTGCTGTATGGAAAGGCATGCCATCTTCCTGTTGAGATAGAGCACAAAGCACCCTGGGCTACAAAACTGCTGAATTTCGACATCAAGTCTGCTGCGCAAAGACGACTGGTTCAGTTGAAAGAGTTAGATGAGATCAGACACTCAGCCTATGAGAACTCCAAGCTGTACAAGGAAAGGACCAAAGCTTATCATGACAAGAAGATCCTTTTTCCAACGCTTTGAACCAAATGACCAGGTACTTCTGTACAACTCTCGTTTGTAATTGTTTCCTGGGAAATTGCGTTCTCGTTGGTCAGGTCCCTTCACAATCAAGGAGGTCCGCCCTCATGGAGCTGTTGTGTTGCTAAATGCTGAAGGCAAGGAGTTCACTGTCAATGGACAGAGGGTGAAACACTATTGGGCGAAAGCCACTATTCCAGATGGCCACATTGTGCCTCTGGCTGAGCCACCCGCTGCCTGACTGCTCTCCATGTCAAGCTAATGACATTAAACAAGCGCTTGGTGGGAGGCAACCCACTGGTGAGTCTGTACATAGTATTTATTTTGATTTGTTAAATTTAATTTTTGTGTTGTGTTTTCACGTGGAACCAGGTCCAGGCGACGAGCATCGATCGATACCCCTTGGTATCGATCGATACCATTAGCTTAAAGGGAGTTATGCCATACGCTGAGCATCGATCGATACCACTTACAGTATCGATCGATACTCAGCTCCAGGTAGGGTTTTTTTCTATAAAACCCTCGGGTTTTCATCATTCACTCCCTCATTATCGCTCGACGCCGCCCCATCACTCTCCTACTCTCACATCTTTTTCAATTTTTCATCAATATCTTAAATTTCAAACTCTATTCCCCTCAGATTTTTGACCACATTATCATTCTCTCATTCACTCCTTCGATCTACCAGGTAATGCAATCGATTTCACCCTTTTAGATGTGTTGGCAGAATCGATTTGGGGTTTCCTTTGTTGTGAAGCTTTGGCTCTGTTTCTTGTCATCATTAGCTATAGGTGAATGAAATTGCCATATTAGGATGAGAATGGATATAATAAGGATGGAGTAGACTTAGGAATTCGAATTTAGGGTGATAGATTGGAAATTGGGTGATCTGTGGAATGAAATTCGCGATTTTACCTCGAGCATCGATCAATACCCCTTGGTATCGATCGATACATGACCTGCAATAAAATTGAAATTTTGCGATGTCATCTATCGAACCTGTGTGCCTCTATCTGCAGCATCGATCGATACCCCCTGGTATCGATCGATGCCTGCACTTACTTGAACGTATGAGCTATCCTAACTTCTGTTTTCATTTTGATTTTCTCAGATGGCTCCCCGTAAAAGGACACGACAGGATGACGCTTCCACTTCCAACCCTCCACGCCGCAATTATGATCTTCAAGACGAGGTGGAGGCATTCCATGATTCACAGTGGCACGCTGGAGTCGTCACATCCATTCTTTCTGGCGATCGCTACAAGATCCTAAAAGGAGGTTTCACAGAGGATACTGGCCGTCAGAGTTTCATTGACGCTCACATCAGCAACCTGAGGCCTGCGCCACGACGTTCACCATCTCCTTCTACTCCTGCACTTGTTGCTAGGCCTCCCTGGCCTAAGTTGGAGGGGAAGAGGATCGTTCCGCAACGCAATTGGGAAGGTCTGCCCAAGGATGAGACCGAGAGTGAGGCTTGCATTTACAGGCCGATAGCTGAGGAGTGGGACGAGTATGACACTCTGTTCTATAACGAGTGGCTACGCGTCGTCATCCTGCCTACTCGTTTCGTCGATCCACACACCATGCGTCGTCTGGGCATCGACGTTGATCTTTCTGCCATGCTGGAAAAGATTGGATTGGGCACTCTTTACTCAATTTTGGCTGGGTCTCAGCCGCTGCTGCGGGACTTCTAATTTCACCATTAGATTACGATTTAGGAACTTCGACTAAGTGTTGAGCATCGATCGATACCCCTCAAGTATCGATCGATACTCATCGTTTACTTTCGTCACTTACGCGTTTTGCCTTTGTGTTTCAGGTGTATGCAGCATCGAGAGACCAGAAGAAGCAAGAACAAAGCAGTTGATCAACCTATCTAACGAAGAACTAGCTGAATTAGAGCGTATAATCAGAAAGCAAAAGAAACAAGCTGGGATGAACAATCCGATTGTGCTTTCTCGTGATGAGGCTGGGGTTTTTTGAGAGATCAGGAGGGTCCACTGTGTGACGCGCAAGGACAGAGAATTGATGCAGAAGGTAACGTTATTGCGCCTGGCATCCGGTTCTTAATTGTGGTTATCCCACCAGCTGTGCGTGGGAATGTTGGGAATGCTCAGGGTAATTACGCCAGAACGCTTGAGAGAATACAACAGGCCAGATCAGTTCTATGCAAACCGATCTGCATTCGTATTCCGCTTTTCACAGAGAAATGACTTTGAGCTGAAGCCTGCCTACTACTAACTCTTGTAGTCCAGCATCCGTTTCATGGTCTCTCTCATGAGCATCCCATGGATCATAATCGAGAGGTTCGAGACTTGGTCACCAGTATCAAATACAATGGAGTGTCCAATGACTTCCTCTTCTGTAAGCTCTTTCCCCTACTCTCTTAGTGGAGATGCAGCTTACTGGGCTGAAGCAGTTGCCTCCAGGTTCTCTGACCACTTGGGAGGAAACAAAGACTAACCTTTCTGAATAACTTCTATGATGATGGCGAGATCAGAGAGCTCAGGAACAAGATTCCCAGTTTTTTCTCAGGGAGCGACTGAGGCATTCAAGGCCTCCTGGGTTCGATTTCGATCTATCAGAGGGACTGCCCTCACCATGGTTTCTCGCAGGTTCATTTGTTGGTATCTTCTTCAGAGGGATCGATTGGAGATATCAGATGGCTTTGGACGCTGCAAGCAATGCTAACTTCAACACCAGGTATCCTGAAGGACGCTTATGTGTTGATTGAGAATCTGGCTTCTAGCAACAGCACTAGAAATGCTGATTTTGAGAGGAAGAAAGCAGAATGGTAGCGCTGATGGTTTACATATAGATGAGGTACATGCGAAGCTGGATTCAGTTCACAGTCTATTATTGGGTAGCAGCAGAAGGCAGTGCACTTTGCTGAGGAAGTTGAGAACATCGAAGAGGTGTGAAGCAGAGGATGTCAACTACATAGGTGGTAATGGGTATCAGAATTCATACAACCGCGCTTCACTAACACTCTCAGAGAGGTGGATTCAAACCCGATCTTCAAGACTGCGAATTTCGGATCTCATAAGCCATTTCCGAACAGTGGGTACACTCGGACTTATGGGAATTCGTCCTATCAAGACACACTCCTCAGGAAAGCAAATTCGAGACTATGCTTGAACAGATTTCTTGAGGGGCAGCAGAAGATGACCGTTGACTTCAATGGGAAGATGGACGCCTTATACACTGATCTGAATGGAAAGATTGAGGCTCTGAACATCCATCACAAGAAGTTGGAAACTCAGATTGCTCAGACGGCAGAGAACTTGTGAAGAGACAGGATGGTTTCTTACCAGGAAAGACAGTGAATCCGAGGGAACATGTTCATAGCTATCACGCTGAGAAGTGGAAAGAAAGGTTGCTGCAAGGCAGAAGAAGGATTACTCGCCTCAGCAACTCGTCGATCTCGGTGGAAGATGACGATGACGACGATCAGTTTGTTGACAATTCGCCAGCATCGATCGCATACCCATCTAGTAATCGATCGATAACTCCCTTCCACGATCGTCACCGCGGTCGACAAGATTTCTACAGAATCGGTTGAAAAACCCGAAGGCATCGATCGAGACTCCCCCAGTATCGATCGATACTCCCTAAGGCCGACCAGAAGCAGACAACAGTTCACGTCGGCAGAGTGTATGTACTGAAGGTTCCTTTTTCTCGACCCCCTGCTAAGTCGAAGAAGGAAACAGAAGATGCTCGATGCAGAGCAATGCTAGAAAAGATAGTGGTCGAACTCCCGTTCGTCGATGCCCTCAAGACTGCACCAGCTTTCAGACGATACATCAAGAGATTGTTTCGAGTAATGTGAACCTTGAGGAGGGAGTGTTGAGAGTCACCCATGAGTGCAGTGGCGATTCTTCTCACAAGATCCCAGAGAAATTACCTGACCCTGGTAGTTTTGTTTTGGACTGCACAATCTTCACGGAGAGGTTTGAACGTTCTCTTTGCGATCTTGGTTCGAGTGTGAACCTTATGCCATACTCGGTAGCTAAAGAAATGGGAATGACAGACTTCACCGTCGACAAGGATCTCCTTGATCCTTGCTGATCGATCGATTCCGATTCCCTGAAGGTTTACTCGAGGATGTCCGCATCAACCATTGGGGAACCTGCTTAGTTCCAACCGATTCAAATCGTCCTTGAGTATGATGCTGAACCTAGAGATCCATTGATATTGGGCAGACCGTTCTTAGCTAGCAGCTGGAGCCCTAATTGATTGCAAGAATGGGCAGATATCTCTCACATAGGCGATCTGGTCTTGACATTCAATATGGAGAAGTATGAATGAAGAAACCACCATTGATGGTCAGAATTTCTTCATCGCACTACATTCAGTGACCTATCGGATGAGTATTTCTTAGGATTGCACCCTGAGAACCCCTTGGAGAGAGCTTGGTTTGCTCGGACTGAGACAGAGACATCCCACAGAAGTTGCTGCTGCTATGCGACGATCCTTGACAGCCAAAGCGAGGCAATTGATCGATACACAAGGAGGTATCGATCGATACCAACACCTCTTCGTCAGAAGAGCTGCAAGTCAGACGCACCAGGCCCGGCTTCTCACCTGATTGGAGTGAAGCGAAAGCTCCTAAGCTTGATCTAAAGCCACTCCCAGCTAGCCTGAGGTACGTTTTCCTTGGCCCTAACTCTACTTATCCTGTGATTGTCAATTCTTCTTTGAACAACGCAGAGGTGCCTTACTGCTTGAGCAAGCTGCGCAAAGTTATCGCAAAGCTCTCGGCTATTTCTCTTGATGATATTTTCAGGTATATCACCGATCTGTGCATGCATCGAATTCATCTGGAGGACGAGTCAAAGGCTTCAATAGAGATCAGAGGCTTCAATAGAGCATCAGAGGCGACTTAACCCGAATCTGAGGAAGTGGTTAAGAAAGAGATCTTGAAACTGCTGGAAGCAGGAGTTATTCTATGCCATTTCTGACAGCAGTTGGGTCAGTCCGGTTCACGTTGTTCCTAAGAAGGGAGGCTTCACAGTGGTTAAGAATGAGAACAGTGAGCTGGTTTTGACAAGAACAATCAGTGGGCATCACGAATGTGCATCGATTACAGGAAGCTGAAACACCGTGCGACAGAGAGAAAGAGATCACTTCCATTGCCCTTACAATTGATCAGATGGCTGACAGAGAGATGCTGCTAGTCATCCTTACTATTGCTATCTTGGATGGTACTCACTGAGGCTTTTGCCAGAATGCCCGATACATCATCAGAGTGATCAGAGAAAGAGCGACTTAGACTTGTATCCTATGTGCACTTTGTGCGCCTATCGGGAGGATGCCATTTGGGTTGTGCAATGCTCTCCAGTACATTCTCAGAGATGCATGATGTCCATCTTGTTCTCAGAATATGATTGAGAGAGTTCATGGAGTGTTCATGGATGACTTTTTCTGTTTAAGGATGCCTGGATAATCTGTGCAAGGTACTTCAGCGTTGTGAGGAAAAGCATCTAGTTCTTAACTGGGAGAAGTGCGACTTTATGGTCCAGACGACATCATTCTGGGACATAAGGTCCTCCTAAAGCTGGGATTGAGGTTTATAAGGCGAAGATTCAGGTCAATGACAAGCTCCTGCCGCCTACATCCAGTGAAGGATATTCGGAGTTTCCTTGGCCATGCCGGTTTCTATCGCAGGTTCATTCAGGATTTCTCCAAGCTAGCCCGCCCGCTTACTGCTCTGCTGTGCAAAGATGTCACATTTTGATTTTACACCAGATATGCTTGCTGCGTTTGAGGATCAAGAGGCATTGGTTTCTGCTCCTATTGTACAACACCAGATTGGAGCCTACCTTTTGAGGTCATGTGTGATGCGAGTGACTATGTAGTTGGATCTGTTTTGTGGACAGTGGAAGGACAAGAAGCTGCATGTGATCTATTATGCCCAGGAGAACGCTGGATGACGGCCCAAAGGAACTACACACCACTGAGAAGGAATTGCTTGCTGTTGTGTTTTCCTTTGAGAAGTTTTCGATCCTATCTGATAGGAAGTAAGGTGATTGTGCACATGACCATGCTGCTCCTCAGGTATCTGCTGCAGAATAAGGATATATGAAGCCTCGATTGTGTCGATGGGTTCTGCTGCTCCAAGGTTTTGACATAGAGATCAGGGACAAGAAAGGAGTAGAGAAATGGGTTGCAGATCATCTTTCGCGTATGAGGATCAGTGAAGAGGTTCCCATTGATGATTCTTTGCCTGAGGAGAAGATATACTTCGTTGAGACTGAGTTCTGCTTCAACGCTGTCGATGGAGAAGACGAGCATCGATCGATACAATGGGAGTATCGATCGATACCCTCACGCCTTTGTAACCTTCAGTCCACGATTCCAGCATCGATTCGATACCCTTACTGTGTCGATCGATTTGCCAGAGACTTTTTCCCCGTTCCCGATTCCTCTACAGATCACTCTGAATTTGAGGAATCTTTGGCGATCACTTCTCCTGCTGAACCTTGGTATGCCGACATCGCCAATTACCTTGCTGTTGATCTAGAACCAAAGCACCTAAAGAAGTATGTGAAGAAGAAGTTCATGAGAGATGTCAGACGCTATTTCTGGGATGAGCCATATTTGTACAAGCACTGTTCTGATGGGATTTACAGAAGGTGTATTGCTGAGTCTGAGGTGCCGGAAATCCTGTTTCACTGCCATGGCTGCTGAGTGATTTGCCTGCAAGTTTCCCTAAGCCTAGCGTTTTCCTCCATTGATTTATATCCTTGATTTAATTGTTTTGTCATTTTTAATTCCATATATTCTGCTTAGCTTAGTTCATATTTCTGAATCTATTGAGTGTCATCTTGAGTCTTTGTGGTTCGACCCCTAAAATACTGTAGCGACTGCTTAGATACTTTTAGGGTATTAGATTTGAGCACATCACCGTCCATCCAAGTTCCTTCCGCCGCCCTATCTCATTGCTTGATTGGTAACCCGATTTGACCCTATACTTCCTTGATTTTGTGAAATGCCAGCCTACCACATCCTGTATGAGTGACGATCAAACATGTATCACACACACCAAGGGGATGTCACTCGTGTTAATTACAATCTTTATCTTGGCCATGTTCCAAGCATTATTTTGAGAGTCCAATAAATCCTCAACTAATAGATCAGACTCATAAACATAATCGATATTTATAGCTGCCTCGGGGATTGGCCTAGTATTCAGGGATCATTCCATACTGAAATTGATGTTCTCGAACCAACCCTTTTTATAAGTCCTTTCTTAACCAGAGGGCTAGCAAACACAATACTCCTCCATCCATAAAACGGAATGTAAGATCGAGCTGAGTCTAAGGGAATCGTTTTCCTAAGTACCGTCCTTTGAAGACCTTCGCGAATAAACAGTTTGGAACCGTGATTAGACGTTACAATTGTTTAGCCGGTAATGTCGTGTTAAAAATCCTCAAACTGACGGAAACCGATTCCTCTATCACTCTTACTAAGACACATCTTATCCCAAGATTTCCAGTGCATACCTCTAGAATGACCGTTCAAACTCCACCAAAAATTTGCAACCGCACTTGTTAACTTTGAAGTGATTGTTTTCAGAAGGCCAAAACAAGACATGACATAAGTAGGTAATGCAATGGCCACCGATTTAATCATCACCTCCTTTCCACCTTTTGATAAGAGTTTTGCCGACCAACCATTAATTCTCTCTTGTAATCTCTCCTGAACAAAAACAATTTTTTTTTGTTTTTGCCCCTCCTAAACTCTTAGGTAAACCCAAGTAGGATCCCATACCACCAACATTAGTAATTCCCGACCTTGCCATAAGAGACGTTTTGAGGGAATCTTTTATCTTGTGCCCAATCTGAACCGATGATTTAGAAAAATTTATTCATTGTCCAGAGGCCTCCCCATACTTCGTAAGTATTCCCAACATAACATCACATTACTTTTTAGTTACTTCACAGAAAAATAAACTATCATCTACAAACAACAAGTAAGATATTGGTGGGCTGGCCTTGACCACCTTCGGACAAGTGATTATCTTATTTTGTTGTGCTAAGCCTTTGGAATTTATGGTACTAGAAAAAGCAATAATAGTTGACAAAACAAAAAAAGCAATAATAAAGGCTTGCTCAATACTCATAGCTAAGTGAGAAGTCAAAGTATGCTTCTATGAGAAAGAAAACATGTACAGACTCGATTCACGATTTATAGCCAACCAAAGATGACTCAGTTTTAAGATGACGAACCAGAATAAGGCAACACAAAAGTAAAAGATGACGTATGCAAAGACGTCTGAGAAACTTCTTTAATTAATTAATTTATCTGATCTTCTTCCACTGTCTTCTTTTACATGCACGTGTGTGTATATAAATCTTGATATATGTGAAACATGAAAACCAACTCAGACAAAGAAAAAAATTTCTAAACTAAAAAAAGAATCCCTTTTTGTTGTGTATGATCACATGACACATTCTAGTTCTAGATCGGCAGAAATTTTTTCCATTCTTGTTCTTTTGATTTTCAACGTCATCCTAAAACCAAGAATTTGGTTACTACAACCAAACATGAACAAAGAGAGAATTCATATTTTGTTCTTCCCCTTCATGGCTCATGGCCTTATGATTCCGATTTTAGACATGGCCAAGCTTTTCGCAAGTAGAGGAGCAAAATCAACCCTCCTCACAACCCTAATCAATGTTGAGATCTTGGAAAACCCCGTTGAAGCATTCAAAGTTCAAAACCCTGATCTCGAAGTTGGAATCAAGATCTTCAGTTTTCCTTTCGTAGTGCTTTGATTGCTTGAAGGATGCGAGAACGGTGACTTCATTAACTCATACAAATAATCTGACTCAGGTGACTTGTTCTTGAAGTTTCTTTTCTCTACCAAGTATCTAAAACATACGTTGGAGAATTTCATTGAAAAAACAAACCAAATGGTCTTATGGCCGATATGTTCTTCCTCTGGGCAACAAAATTAGCAGAGAAGTTTGGTGCTCCAAGACTTGTTTTCCACGGCACATCATTCTTTTCCTTGTGTTGTTTGTATAACATGAGCATTCATAAGCCACACAAGAAAGCCGCTACGACTTCTACTACTTTTGTAATCCCAGGTCTCCCAGGAGACATACATAGTAATCACAGCAGACCAAACCAATGTTGTCAACGAAGAGACGCCATTTGGAAAGTTTTGGAAAGAGGACAGAGAATCAGAGACCAGTAGCTTTGGTGTTTTGGTGAATAGCTTCTACGAGCTGGAATCTGCTTATGCTGATTTTGATCGTAGTTTTGTGGCAAAAGGAGCTTGGCATATCAGTCCACTTTCACTATCCAACATGCTTAACTCTAAGACACCTGGTTTAGTAGTTTACTTGTACTTTGGCAGCAGAACTAGTTTCACCAACGAACAACTGTTAGCGATTGCTTTTGGTTTTGAAGGCGCTGGACAAAATTTCATTTGGGTGGTTAGGAAAAATGAAAACCAAGGTGATTTGTTCCTCCTCAACCATTATTAATTAGTGTGGTTTTTATATTTCCATATGCTACCATAGAAACGAGTAGATTGGTTCGTACTTTATATATTACTTTGTAGAATTTCCATAATTAACAATTATGCCTTGGTGTTGGTTGCCTAAAGGGTTTGAGGAGAGGACTACAAGAAAAGGGCTGATAACACGGATGGACCCCGCAAGTTCTGATACTTGACCACAAAGCAATATGAGGATTTGTGACGCATTGTGGATTGAACTCAACTATGGAGAGCATTGCTGCGAGGCTACCTTTGGTGACTTGGCCTATGGAGGTGGAACAATTCTACAACGAGAAGTTATTGACAAAATTGATGGGAATAGGATTGAATGGAGGAGCTACATAGTTAGTTAAAAATGAAAGTTGATTAGTAGAGAACAAGTTGAGAAGGCATTAACGGAAGTGATAGTTGGGAAGAGGCGGAGGAAAGGCAGATGCGGGCTAAGAAGCTAGGCGAGATGGCTAAAACCGTTGTGGAGGAAGAGGGTATTCTTATTATGATGTGAACAAGTTCATGGACGAGTTGAATGTGAGAAAGTAGAGGAAGACAAAAACATGTTACTTCTTGTGAGATGGATTATTGACTTTGTATATCTTTGAAGTTTTCATCTCCGTAATAGATGATGATACTAGCTTTAACCATTGTTTGTTAACAGAAGTCCATGGTGCGTAATGTGTGTTCTTGTCTGATAAAGCTTTGATAAACCAATAGTATGACCGCCGACCGGTTTGGTATATTTGGCAGATTTAAGTATATGCGTTAAGAGATCAACTTTGTTATACATACTTCTTGATCTCCCGTTGTAAGTAATTTGTTTGGTGATTGAACGTTTAATTGCACGAAATACCAATTACTACCTTAAATTATGTTTTCGCTCTGTTCGATATGAAATTTGAATATTAAAGATTGAATAATGTGGAAACTGATATGAAAGGGTTTTAACAAGTATGGCATACGAGTGAGATGTGGATACAACTTGATGAGATTAGTATTTCGATTATCCACTATCAACAATGAGTTTACAACATAGGAATTATAAAAAACATATTAAGTGCATCAAACTTGAATAACACTTTATAAAAAACCTTGTTACACACCCAAAAATACTAGGTTGAAACCCGAATAACACTCATAATACTCTATGTTGGTTTTGTCTTTTAATGACATCTTAGTGAATATATCCTTTTAACTCGTGTGTGGTAACACAACGATATTGGATCTTGAATCAAGGGTGTAAACTCACTACAGTCCCGAATACAGTTCTAGCGTGTGCAAACTTGTACTTCACTATAACTCATCTTTTGACAATGATTAAAATACTTTTTGGAAGATATACTTCCTTTCAAATTTTTGAATTAACGGATAGTTCACAAGATCAAATTCTGATGCAACCAATTTTTTTTGGTTATAATATCAGTAACTTCACATGGATCTAATATCCTAGGAGACCCTATTATGTATCTTAAACTTGGTTCCATAAACATAAGTTAGAAATCCACACCAATGTCACTTTTGATATTTACCTCTATTGTAAAAGATCCTTGCACATTGCTTACCTTTGTAACACATAATGTCTTGAATTATGACATGCATCTTTCGACAAATAAACTGGTAAAAAGAAACCCTTTTCTTATAGAATTATAGAAAGTAACCAGCTAGGGAGTAAAAGTCTCTGTGACCTGCCTTAAAGCTCATGGTGTCTGTTGAACTGGATCATATGACTTATCAAAAGAAAAAAAGAATTGTAGAAGTGATATCTTGTATCACTCTTAGGAGACTAATTTATACAGTATAGTGCATAGAGTAGGGTTTTCGTATTTAAATTTACACTAGAGACCTTTACATAAATGGAATTACATTAATCCTTAACATTTCTTAGCTCAATTACATATGTTCTCTAAGCATAACTCATATGACCTCCATGTCGTCGATTGTTCCTCTCTCTCCAAATTGAGTAGATTGTGAGTTGAAATGTGTACCTTGTTTAAAACAGTTCTCTTTCTCCATAGTAGTGCATGTGATGAGCTTTAGAATGGACAGCCAATCTGTTGAGTATCTTCCTTTGAGTAGCTTTGATATGAGTCTCACCGATACTTCTCCTGAATAGTTACAACTGAAAAAACAGATGGATTCTGGTTTCTAAAGAAAAGTGACAAAAAAACGCATGAAGAGCTTATTCTAGAGTTCCAATGAGATTGTCTATTATTTTTGGTATTTCTTGTGTTGTAAGAGCATGATTTTATCCATTATTTTTTTAAACCTCGTATAAGTCAAATATTCCTCTCGTTTGATTTTCTTGGCAACATGAAAATCTGCTAGACCACAAACATGATATATCAGTCTTTCAACCAACCAATTACACATTTAGGTGATGGTGGAATATTCTAACAATTAGACATGTGATAAATTAATACACAAACCCAAAATTTTCAAACCGAACCGATATTTGGTTATTGGTGACCTAATTAGCATGTTTTAGATGAATTCAGTTATCGGATAATTTTGTTCATCGCAACAGATCGGTAACTTGTATTTTTTTCTTCAATTCTTTCTAACTAAATTTTTCTAACTGGATTATGGACAAGTTCAAATTGCTTCTCCCTCTCGTTATGAAGTTGTCCATAATCTAGTTAGAAAAATTTAGTTAGAAAGAATTGAAGATAAAAAATACAAGTTACCGATCTGTTGCGATGAACAGAATTATCCGATAACCTCTGGAAATATCAATTCTGAAGGTAACAATACTGTTAAGGACGTCGATGAAGAGCCAGTGATTGTATCGTGCCCAAAATCTGGTTAAGAGGAAGAAATAGCCCAAGATTCTTTGCCAAGAACATCAAAAAACTCCCATAAGTTCTTATCAGCAACATCTCAAAAGGCGAACGACAATGCCCATAGCAAATTCAGCAAAAGGAACACGAAACACAAGCCTTAATGTCTGGATTTTTCTTGAACATTAGGGGTTTTAATAAGTCTCGAATACAGTCGGTTATTTGCGAATGGCTAAGGAAAAAACAATGCATTTTGGGTGTTTGATTGAAACAAGAGTAAAAGAAGGTAAGTCAGATCAAATTGCAGCTTCGGTTTTTAGAGATCGGTCTTTCACCACAAATTACGATCACCATCCTTTGGGAATGGGTAGTTTGGAATTCAAAGGTTAAACTCACATTTCTTCAAAAAAGTTCTCAAATGATCACTAGCTGGATTACAGAGGAGGATATGGAAACATAATTTTTGTGTTCTTTTGTTTATGCTGCTAACTTTGAAGAGGAGACAAAAGAGCTTAGGAAGGAGATCAAAGGTATACATAACTTACCCTCAGTCCAGGGAAAACCATGGATGATTCTTGGGGATTAAACAAAATTTTGGATGTAGCAGAGCATTCTAACTATGCCAGTTCGAAAACTGTTTCAAATGGTATGAGGGACTTTCAACAACTAGTATATCATTGTGCTCTAGAAGATATGGCTTCTCATGGACCCTTATTCACATGGTGTAACAAGCGTAGTGAAGGTGTAAAATGCAAAAAATACTTGAAAGAGTTCTAGTGAATGGTGACTGGTATCATTCCTTTGCTCATTCATACAATGTTTGAATCAGGAGGATGTTCGGATCATCTTAGGAGGATGATTTATCTTTGCATTGAAAGAGTCAAGCCACAGGGTCCTTTTAAATTCACGAATGCAGTTGCTACAATGCCACAGTTCTTACCAACACTAGAATCTTATTGGCAGGGTACTAGGCTGTTGTTCCACTCCACATCTGCTTTGTATCGGTTCTCTAAGAAGTTAAAGGATTTGAAACTTCTCTTAAGAGCTTTAAGCGGAACCAAACTCCATGATCTAACCAGGAAAGTGTCTGAGGTTTATGCTCAACTTTGTTTATGCCATAGCAGAATTTTAACTGATCTTGAGCAAGATTTAGTGGAAGAGGAAGTGAAAGCTTTTGATCGTTGGGAGAATGTATTGTCTCTAAAGGAAAAGTACTTAAAAACAGATATCAAAGGTACATTAGGTAAAATTAGGAGACAAAAATGATAGGTTTTTTCACAATGCAGTGAAGGAGAGGCTGGCCATAAACACGATTAAAGAGGTCATTAATCATGAGGGCTTATGACTTACTGAACAAGCTGACATTAAACAGGAGGTTACTCGGTTTTTATTGAACTTTTAACTGTGAGAAAAATTAGAAGACTTTTAAGACTATTAACTATTTATTTTTGTTTCACAAAGAATGTCGTTTTATATTTTTAATGCAGATGTTTAGTAATTTTTTCAGTTTTGTTCGTATAATTTTTTTTAGTTTTGTTTAGTAAAAAATCATATAATTAATTAATAAAAAAATAAAATAAAAATTTAATTGTTTTTTTTATTAAGTACAAATAATTGAGATAGAGTAAAAATCAAACTTTTAAAACTAGATGCATCTACCAATCAACCCATAATTTATTTGTTTTCGTTAGTCCTGTGCATTCGGTAACTTCGGGTTATTCGAGTCAAGTTATTCGGTTTAGATAAAATTCGGTTTTCTAAATTTTTTACCGAAATGAACCGAATAAAAATTCTGTTTGGTTAGTTTTAGTACTCAATTTATTCGGTTTGGTTTTAGGAATTAAAATTCGAATTCAACCGAATATTTTTCTAATTCGGTTTAAATAAACCGAATTAGACCAATAACTAAGATAATGGGTTCAATCAAAAATTATATAATTACAACCAAAAGAATAATTGGCCAAACTTAATAAACTAATACAAACAAGCCGAAATTAAATTACAAACCAAACCCAAACCCATCTAAAACTAGGGTTTGTAGTTTTGCTAAGCCGCCGCACAGTGACGGAGAAGACGGCACGACGAAGACGACGGCACGACGAAGACGACGGCACGACGAAGACGACGGCACGACGAAGACGACGGCACGACGAAGACGACGGCACGACGAAGACGACGGCACGACGGAGACGACGGTGCTACAGAGACGACAACGCTACAGAGACGACGACGCGACGGTCACTACTTACTTCGGCGATAAAACTTCACGAGATATGTGAAGACTCTGCTCTCGCCGTCGCTTCTCTCTTCCAAGCCACCAGATCTATAAATATAACAACAAATCCGCAAACACCAAAAGACTTCGATGAATAACGAGAAGCAGACGTCAAACAAATAAGCAATTAAGGAGAAAAAACAAGAGCTTACCCCTAAGGATATGGCGGTTACAAGTTGAATCCTTAAGAAAATGGTCTTCTTAACCACGACTGAGATTTAAGACAATGAAAGAGGCGGTAGAAGATGTTGAATGATGAAGGTGATGAGACATGATGACGATTATTGAGAAAAGATGAGCTTTGCTCGGTTTTGCAAGAGGCAGAGGCGCATAAGAAGAAGCGCAGAAGAAGAAGAAATGAATTTAGGGTTTTAGTGACTCTGATTAACTTTATATATGGCAGCAGAATTTCGGTTTAGGAAAAATCGAAATATCGGATTACCGAACCGAAATCCGATTTCGCAAATCATTATGCCGATCGGTTTACTGCTCTTCATAATTTCTGTGCCGATAACTGAACAAGTCGGTTTAATCGGGTCGGTTTGTTGGGTCTTAACCGAATGCCCACGACTAGTTTTCGTTACATTGGGTTCTGTTTTGGTTTCACACACAAAACTAATAAAAAAAATTAATTAAATATCGTAAATATAAAAGCAGAAATAGGGAATCGTAGTGTCTCTCTCTCTGTCCTCTTCGCAGTTGTCTTTCAACATTTCCCCCAAATCTCTCACCAAACTATCTCCGATATCGCACGCGCCGCCGCAGGCTTCGCCGCCGGCAACTGCTTTTTACCCTTTTCTTCTTCTTTTTCGTCTTCCCTCTCCTCCCTTATCCTCCATAAAAAAAAAAAAAGAATCTCTCTGCTTCGTCTTCTTTTTCAGTGTCCTCCATCGATTTGTGATTTCATTTTCTAGGGTTTTTTAGAAATAACGAGAGGGGATGGAAGAGTAAAAGAAAAAAAAATTCCCAAAAAAAGAAGAAAAAAACCAAAAAAGAAAAGAAAAGAGAAATGGCTCAGGTTCAATCTCAAGGTCAAGGTCAAACTGTGAATGGCTCTGTTCCTCCGACTGGTTCTGGAGCAGCCGCTCAGTTTGGTACTACATCGCTTTATGTTGGGGATCTGGATGCGAACGTGACGGATTCGCAGCTTTTTGATGCGTTTAGCCAGATGGGTCAAGTTGTGTCGGTTCGAGTTTGTAGGGATTTGGCTACCCGGAGATCTCTTGGTTATGGATATGTCAACTTCACCAGTCCCCAAGATGGTTAGTTTGGTTCTTAATCAGGGTTTTGTAATTCAAAATTCAATTTTTCTGATTTGTATATTTTAGAAGCTATTTCTTGGATTGTTCAATTGTGTATTACTTAGTTCTGTGTGAGTTTAAGTAGTGTTAGGACAAAAGTTGGGATTTTTTTGGAATAGTGCAATTATATTAGTTTCAAATGGCTGGACTTTAAACGAAGTTGCATCAAGTAACGAAAATGTTCTTAATTCTGTTTAGTCTTTTGCGAATAGTGAATGATTATGTTTAGTCTTTTGCGAGAATACTTAATTCTTGTTATCTGTTAATCTGGCATTTGATGGGGGCTTCATGGTTGTGTTTATGTGGCAGCTGCAAGAGCGATTCAGGAACTGAATTACATACCTCTTAATGGGAAACCTGTCAGGGTTATGTATTCTCATCGTGATCCTAGTGTTCGCCGAAGTGGTGCAGGGAATATTTTTATCAAGGTATTCTTCTGCGTCTGTACTTTTAATGTTTGACTAATTGATTTCCTTTCCTGACGAGGATATAATAGGTTGAGGTTAGGACCTGTCTTTTTTGTGACTAGTTTGTATCTTTTTTTATTGGGATACTGAAATCTTTTTTCGACTCTTGGAACGATGACAAAATTGCCTTCTGGTTATATATGGCAGAATTTGGACAAGTCCATAGACCACAAAATGTTGCATGATACGTTTTCTGTGTTCGGGAACATAATCTCGTGCAAAGTAGCTGTGGATTCTTCAGGGCAATCAAAAGGCTATGGGTTTGTGCAATATGAAACTGAAGAATCTGCTCAGAAAGCTATGGGTCAATTGAACGGCATGTTGCTAAATGACAAGCAAGTGTATGTTGGACCTTTCCTCAGAAGGCAAGAAAGAGATTCTACTGGTAACAAAACAAAATTCACTAACGTGTATGTGAAGAATCTTGCTGAATCAACTACTGATGATGATTTGAAGAACACATTTGGGGAGTTTGGAAAGATAACAAGTGCTGTGGTGATGAAAGATGGAGAGGGGAAGCCAAAGGGCTTTGGGTTTGTTAACTTTGAAAATGCTGATGATGCTGCTAAGGCTGTGGAGTTTCTCAATGGAAAAACATTTGATGATAAGGAATGGTTCGTTGGTAGAGCTCAGAAGAAGTCTGAAAGGGAAATGGAACTAAAGGTTCGATATGAGCAGAGTTTGAGGGAAGCTGCAGACAAGTTTAAAAGTTCTAACTTGTATATTAAGAATTTAGATGACAGCGTTTCTGACGAGAAACTCAAAGAGCTCTTTACACCTTATGGCACTGTTACATCTTACAAGGTTCAATATTCCCTCCTCAACTAATCTGAATTGCTATATTGTATTAATTGCATATATGAATTCCCTTTCAAAAATTACAGGTGATGCGGGATCCTAATGGCATAAGCAGGGGCTCGGGTTTTGTTGCATTCTCAACTCCAGAAGAAGCAATGAAAGCTGTAAGCCAATTGTAACGTCTTGCTGAGTTAATGCATGATGAACAAATATCTCTTAACGATGGAATTTGTACAGATGTCAGAGATGAGTGGTAAAATGATTGAAAACAAACCTCTCTATGTTGCTGTTGCTCAGAGAAAGGAGGACAGACGGGCCAGACTGCAGGTTTGTTCTCTTGAAATTGCCTTGTACTATAAGATACTTAGCTTTTTATCTCTTTTTGTTTATTTATGTGTCAATATTAAACAATTAAACCTGTCAGTATTGAGTGTGAAATTGACCCGTCAAGATTGAGTCTCTTTACAATTTCCATCACTGATACAGAGATGCATCTTGATAACCAAGGTCTGAGTCATCTGACTCATATTTGTGGTTTTAAAAGATATTATTATGTGTGTGTGTGTATTCTATGTTATATCGTGCATTTGTTATGGTCATATTTTGTAAACATGCTTTCAAATTGTCCCTGACTTCTAAGAGTAATATGTACATCTAATTTTACCACCGATTCCAGTTCTGCTTGTATAATAGCGTATATAGTAAGAAAGAAAGGCCATTCATGTGCACTTAACTGTTGTGCATTCTATAATCTAAGATTTAGATGATGTCTTCTGGAATTTTATGGTCATAAAAATTTCATTCAATAACGTGTATCTACACCACAATGTCAACAGGCTCAGTTTTCCCAAATGAGACCAGTTGCGATGCCACCATCTGTTGGTCCTCGCATGTCAATGTATCCCCATGGTGGTCCCGGTATTGGACAACAAATGTTTTATGGTCAGGCACCCCCTACTATGATTCCTTCACAGGTATTTCTGCTTTTTCCTTTGCACTTAATAGCTAATCACTACTTTTCTTACTGAGAAACATCTAGTCAGACATGTAATTCACTTATGTGTTATGCATCTTCTACCTTGCATAAAAGTTCTAGCTTCCAGCTGATTTAAACCTCTATAACATGATGTTTTAGCTCTACGATTTAAAGCGTAGCAATGTATAATATATTTTTTTTGTCTCTTGACTAAGAATATTGATTTCATAATATTGTTCTTCTAAAAAGTGTTGGATGATCTTAACTTTTGATTGAACATGCCAGCCCGGGTTTGGCTACCAGCAGCAGCTGGTTCCTGGAATAAGACCTGGTGGGGCACCAATGCACAACTTCTTCATGCCAATGGTTCAGCAGGGCCAGCAGCGTCCTGGAGGGAGACGCCTTGGAGGGATCCAGCAATCCCAGCAGCAGCAGCAAGCTCCCATGATGCATCAGCAGCACCAGGTTTTTGTCCTTCTCAATCGCAGTAAAAAGTTTTTTGGTTATACCTGGTAGGAAGTTTCATGATAATCTTTGTGGGTTATAACCAGATGCACCCAAGAGGTCGAATGCTCCGCTATCCTCAAGGCCGTGGTGGTGGTGGTCCCCCTGATGTGCCTGGAATGCTTCCATATGAGATGGGTAGTAATATGCCACTGCGCGACCCTGTGCTCTCTCAGCATGTTCCTATTGGAGCTTTGGCTACATCCCTTGCTAATGCTGCTCCAGAACACCAGAGGACGGTGGGAAACCTTTTCTTCACTTTTGGCTCTTGGGGTTCGTTCTTAAATCTTGATTATGATATTGTGATGTGTAGATGCTGGGTGAGAATCTGTATCCGCTGGTGGAGCAGCTAGAGGCAGAGTCTGCAGCTAAAGTGACTGGGATGCTTTTGGAAATGGATCAGACTGAAGTGCTCCATCTCTTGGAGTCACCTGAAGCTCTCAAGGCTAAAGTAGCCGAGGCTATGGACGTTCTCAGAAGTGTTGCTGCTGGTGGTTCAGCCGAGCAGCTTGCCTCCTTGAACCTCAATGACAATCTTGTCTCTTAAGTGTTTTGTCTTTCTGTTCGATTTGAAAATACATTTTTTTGAAGTGTGGCTTTTGTCTCTTCTATACACAGTTGGAGACCTCTCGGAGTTTCTTTCCTTTTCTGTAGGATTCTTTGACATGGTTTGTGCTTCTCCCTCCAACCCCAAACTTAATACGTTTTGATTGAAAACTGGATTTTTTTTTATTTTTTTTTGGCTTGTTATTTACCGAGTTTCAAGGCGCTTGACTTGTGATCAAAAGAAGTAAATTAAGACATTTAGTTTATTTGCTCATGAATCAAATCCTCAAGTTTCATTAGTAAGAACATGCTCAAGTGAAAGTGCACTAATAGTCCATGGGAGAGAAATTGGCTCATGCGGAATCGAATCTTAAAAATATACTAGAGGAGCCAAGTGAGCAAGAAGAGGCAATAGCGGTTCTAAAGAAGAAGACTATGGATGTGCAAGTCTTGAAATCTTAAAGACCAACAAGTCTCGAGAAATGTAATTGACGGATCAACTTATTTTGCAATGTGGAAAGCTTTCGAATAAAAGATACTAATCGAAATTTCTACTTAATAGAGTCTATCTTAAACAACATTTCTACATGTTTAAGATGAATGCATTGAAGTCAATGGACGAAATTTTGGATGTCTTCTTTAAACTAATTGTTGGAACCAGATAAAGAAAACATAATGATGAGAACAAAAGTTTAGTTTGTAGGGCTTTAAATTGCCAATTACAAAACAAGTGCCTCCTACATTCTCGGAGAACTTTCACAAACAACAGAAGCAAATACACGATCTATTAAACTGTAACAATTTCTACAGAACATGAGGTTATTATGACAACTAAGACTAAGTGCTACGACTAAGTCTAAACCACTAACAAATCCTTCCCTAAACTGATACTCGAGAGTGTATCAATTTACGTTGACACCTCAACAATTCCCAACAGCTCCTTTACCTTCCTAAACGTTTCCAATTTCAAAAGTTTCGTCATGATATCAGCTAACTGATCTTGAGTTCCACAATGTATGAGCTTCACTTTGTCTTCCTTAGTCAACTCCCTTAAGTAATGGAATCATACTTCTATGTGTTTGTTGCGCCCATGAAACACCGAATTTTTTGGCAGTTGAATGTTTGAGCTATTGACACACTTGACTTTGATACAACTCTCTTGATATTCACTACAAGAAAACAGGCCATTTGCGATGGACAGTAGCGTCGCAATTCCGTCGCAAATAGCCTTTCGCGATGGATTTGCGAGACGCACCATACCGTCGCAAATCCCGTCTCGCAAATCAATATCCGTCGCAAATCTCTCGCAAATTTGCGAGGAAACAACGTAGTCGCAATCTCGTCGCAAATAATACCCCGCAATATCGTCGCAAATTTGCGACGGAAGTGCGTGAACGACGAGTTCATCGCAAAACCGTTCATCGCAAATTAATCGCAAAATGCGTTACCAATAGTACCCGCAAACACGTCGCAATAATTGCTTCGGAGTTGCGAAGAAACATTGCGACGGAATTGCGTGGAACAGTTCGTAAATGCCGCCCCAATTCCCTCGCAAATTTGCGACGATTTGCGAGGCTACCGTTCTTATTTCCTCGCAAATTGCGAGGGAATTGCGGCGGATCTGATTTATATAATAAATAAAATTTTAATTATTTATTTAATTAATAATTATAATTTATTAATTATAAATAATTTTTTTTTCAAAATTAAAATTTTATAAAATAAATTAAATTGTTGAAACATTAAAATTAAAAGAAACTAAAATTTTTATACAAACGAAAATCTAAAATTGAACCGATGGACCGGATCGGTTCCGGTTCCGCTCTGGTCCCGGTCTCAGGCCTACTCGTAGATGTGTCTCCAGGCTCGTGAAACATCCGTGCTAGCTCCGGATCCTTTGCCGCCAAATAGCTGAACATCTGATCGAACTTGAGATCTTCTCAGACTGAGTCACGATCAGCTGGCCTGCGACTCAATGATGCCCTGGAGGTAGGCGGCGGACTGCACTTCTGCTGCCCGAGGAAGAAGAGTGCACGAGCTGATCTGCGATTGCAGAGAACCGACTCCGTAATTCTCCCTTTTTTACGGGGAGCGACCTGAAAATTAAGAATAAGTTTAATTAGTTGAAATATTGTAAAAAATAAATATAAACATTAATATCCATACTCGGTAAAAGATCTTGTTCTTCACGGCGGAGTCAAAGGGGTAGAGGCGCTCTCATCGCCCTCCGAATGCTGAGTCAACTCCGATCTTCGAAGTGACCTCGTTGTAGATCTTCTCAGACTTCCCGTCGACAAAAGTCCCATCTGTCGCCTCTTTGTCTCCTCGAGGACAGCTAGCAAATCCGGGATCGAATCTCCGCGATCCTTTGCCTGATTTGTTTTTTTATAAATATCACAAAAATTTTAATTAATAATTAAAAGAAATGAAAAACTTTACGTTTCCGCGCGGGCCATGTAGGAAAGCTGTCCAGACCGATGCTTGGATACCCGTCCCCATCAGGATCAGCGTACCGGGCCGCCCGACTGTTAGCGCTCTTGATCTCGCTCGCCGGATCCTGCCAATAAGCCACAAGGCCTGCCAGACATCTGGATCAAACCACTTAGGCATCGCAAGGTCGCCTTCTTTCTTCCACTTCTTTCTTCCACCGTCCCACCTGTCGGCATGCGTTTCCTTAGCTTCACTTCAAACTCCTTTCGGAACCTTGCTCGTAATACTGTACTCCAATGATAGTGTTGCTAAAAAAAAATTATCATTAAAAATTCAAACAATAAGTTATATAAATTATAAAATAATTAATTTTAAATATTAAAAAAACTTACAGCAAAAGTCTGAAACCACCGTCTTCTGACATGCTCGTGTTTGCCTCCAATTGCATGAGGCCTCTTTGAAATCCCTTTCAAAGATCGAGCGGACCGAAGCGGCCACGCATCCGTCTTGATCAAACCTGAAATTAAAATAATAAAACACAAATAATATGACTTATTGTTTTTAAACTTAAAATTAAATTAATAAAATAAAAATAAAAACCTTACCAATACGTATTATCAGGACGTCTTGGATCAAGCGGGAAGAAGGTCATGACCGGGAGCCTCAAGGATCGCCTTAACGACAGATCATCATTGTCGTTATCTTAGTGTGCCACCGGTTGGGGATCTGAGAATGCGGGTGGAGGCGGTGAATAGTACTAACTCCCGGGGATGTCGTCATGTCCGTCTGAGAAGTGAAAATCGTCCGAGGAGTTCTGGAATAGGCGTGCCACTCCTCCGAGACGAGCCACCCCTCGAGAGATAACGAGAGTACTTGTTATTAACTCCAGACATCTGAAAAACAAAATTTAAAAAATTAGTAAAATAATTACAACGATCATATTAAAACTTATAAATTTTAAATCAATTACTAAATGAATTATAAAATTACAAAACCTAATTAACAAATCTAAATCTAAAATACAAAACCTAATTCTAAAAACAAACTAACTAAATTACAAAACCTAATTTAATCTAACAAAAACTTTATTCTGTTTTTTCCCTGTCCATCGCAAATCCATCGCAAACTAGGGTTTTGGATTACCAATTTGACGGATTTTGCGAGGAACTTGTTGTCCCTCGCAATTTCCATCGAAACCGAAATATTTCCAACCGATTAACAAAAATTCGTATCGCGGTTAAAACTAATTAAGGATTAGAGCCGCAATTCCCTCGCAAATTTGCGACGGTATTGCGAGGAAACTTTTTTGCGAGGGAGTTGCGTCTATGTTTTTTAATCCCTCGCAAGTCACTCGCAGTTTTGCGAGGAAATTGCGTGGAACAAAACGTTTCCTCGCAATTTCCGTCGCAAATTTGGTAAAATGTGATTAAAAAAAATTTTATCTTTAATTTAGAAATCAATTTGTTTTGGGATATGTTTGGATACGATGCAAATTCATTACTACTTGAGCTATTAAACTTCATAATTGTATTTAGTTACGGTTCTTGTTACCTAACTTTTGGATCACTAATTAGTATCAGTTCTTGTTATCTTGGGAAGGTTTGTTGAGAGAAGTGTTGCTAATTATCAAACCTTGGATATGTTTGGATGTAAATTCATTACTACTTGAGCTATTGACTCTGTAACTTTTGTTTTCAGTTACGGTTCTTGTTATCATAACTTTGTACTAGTTACGGTTTTTGTATCTTGGGGAAGTGTTCCATATCAACCTTGAATATAGGCTCGAAGCAAATGAGACATCTCCAAATTTTTAACATTACAATCACCCACAAAATGTATATTGATCATACTTAATCATCGATAACCTTTTTGTCGGGCTTAACATCTTGAATGATTGTATAAATATTCATCGATTGCTGAATTTTCAAGTTAATTCCAAGCAAATCCCTAGCAAATGCGAGGAAATTGCGTGGAATAGACGCTTTCCTCGCAATTACCTCGCAAATTTGCGAGGAAATTGCGTGAAATTGGTCTCTTCCATCGCAGTTTCCTCGCAAATTGCAGAGAAATTGCGTGGAACTTGACGCCTCTCGCAGTTTCCTCGCAAAATTGCGAGGGAATGCGATGATTGAAGCTAAGTTCACGCAAATCCCTTGCAAATTTGGTAAAATTTGATTAAAAAAAAACTTTATTTAAAATCAAAATTTCTTAAAAACATTTAAAATTAATCAGATTCTTTTTCAGATCATTGGAGTGTTCACTATGATCAGTGTCTTCTTCATCATCAGTCTCTCGAACTCGTCAGATTCTTCATCTTCCTTCGTTCTCTCAACTATTATGTCTTCCTCTTCTCTGGTTTTTGATCAATATGTAAGATATTCTCGGTTGATTTCTTGCTACAAAGACTTCTGGTGATCTTTCATGTTGCATAGCCACATCTCAACTTTCCCGACTATACGACCTCTCGGATTCACTTTTTATCACTGATAAACGTCTCCCGCTTTGCCTTTTCCGAGGGTAAGGAATATAAACACACTTGTTCTGTTGACATGCTAGGATAAAAGTTCGAAGTTAGAAAATTTTTTGTTTGCATTGACATCGGTTACCCTAATGTGTTTGTGCGGACGCCTCGACCAACCGTTGGATCGTACCCATGACATTTGAATAAAATGCATTTCAACCCATAATTCCAGGATATGAGACTTCCATAATTTCTTGCAAGACGCCGTAGAAGTTTAGATCACCTGGCACGTGGATTCCATAATTTGCGGTTGACTTATTGGAGCCATAATCATATGTGTGAAAAGTGTATCACGAGTGAAGTACATTGTGGCAGTTTGTCTTCGCAATTGGTCGTGAATAATTCTCATGCAACCATAGTGGCAAGGGACATCCATTCATCACCTATATATATATAAAATTTTTAATTAACGAATTAGATTATTTAAATATTGTTGGAATATATCAAATATATATAATAGCTTACTCTACGTACATAATATCTTAACCATCCAGCAAAATTATCTTCTTTGGGACTTCTCATACTCTTTTTCTGGTAAACCGGGACAAGCTTCTCGCTCTGCTGTTCGAATTCACTGTACAACAAAATTAAATTAAATTCGTGAACTTCACAATGAATAATATTTAATAATTGTTAGTTAACAAATTTTAATATTAATTAAGAGATTACCTCTCAAACGGTTGCACTCCTTCAAATTTTGCAATATATAATTGTGCGCCCCACGAGTAAATTTGTGGTCTTCCCACCAAACTTCCTTAACCTTTCCACCAAGTCTCCTATTTGGTGAAGATATCTGGGACCTCTACGTTATTGTTGGCGCAACACCTCCATCGTCATATCGGCTTAGACGAGCCTTTTGGTTCGAACGGTTGGCTAAAATAATATGACGTGAATGAGAGGTTTCTTCAGTCAAACTTCCTGCAACGATCGATCCTTCCATTTTGCAAGATTTTTGGCATTTCCTTTTAGATGTCCCATGAATCGCTCGAAGCGGTACATCCATCGAAATTGCACAGGCCCTCAAGAGCTGCTTCATGCGGTAGGTGGATTGGAAGATGTTCCATCACATCAAAAAAGATGTGGAAATATTTTCTCCAATTACGAGCAACACTGGTATATTATCTGTAATTGCACAATGCCCTCGTCTGTAAGTTCGTGTGCATAGATCCCTGAAAAATGCTCCAATGCCTACACGTTCATAGTTATTATAAATCACACCATTGAAATAATTTAATAAAATGACAACTATTTCAATAATTAATGTAATTAATTCATATTACAGCAATTGCTTGGATTGGACGGTTGTCGGTAGAGCTTCAGCCAATGCAAAGGGTAATAGTCGTTGCATGAAAACATGGCAATCGTGGCTCTTCATACCGGCAATTTTTGCCTTGTTCAATACATTGAGAATTGGACAACCATCCGGAAACTTCATTCTGAAGCAATCCAGTTAAACAACGTCTGTTTCGCTCCCCAGACAACCGAAGATCGGAATCGGTAATTTACCATCTCTTGTAATATGTAATCGCTTCTGGAGCAGAATTTCGGCCAAGTCCAACCTTGATTTGAAGTTGTCTTTACTCTTCTCTCGTCCGCAATTCAAAATCGTATTCATGATGTTATCGAAAAATTTTTTCCGATGTGCATCACATCAAGGTTTGTGCCGTAGTAGGTGATCTTTCCAATATGGGAGTTCCCAAAAGATACTCATTTTGTGCCATTGTGAGAACTTCCATATCCGTCAGGCATGTTCGCTGTAGTGTGCCAATTTCCCACGCTTACATGTTTCCTGAGCACCATAATAATCAATCTGCTCAAACATCATTCCCTGACATATAAACTGGGGGAGGAATACGCACAACCTTGTTCTTTGAACAACTTCTTGTTCTTCCGATACGGATTGCAAGGGAAGAAAGCGACGATGACAATCAAACCAGCACGACTTCCTTCATGCTTCAGTGAAAGCATCTGATCGATCCATGCAATATGGACAAGTAAACCTTCGTGCGTGGTCACTCCCGATTCACCATACGCTGGGAAGTCACTAATGGTCCACAATAGCACTGCCCGCCTTGTAAAATTCCGTTCCTGTGAATAATCAAATGTGCGTACACCTTGTATACCATAATTCTTTCAACTCATGAATCAAGGGTTGCAGAAATACATCAAGGGATCGTTTTGGATGCTTAGGACCGGTACCAGAATACTCATAAACAAGACTTCCCTTTGCATGCACATTTCTGGTGGCAGATTGTATGGCGTCTATCACAGGCCATAAAGAATATTGTCTCCCCGACAACCAAATGGACTAAATCCATCAGTGCATAAGCCAAGATAAACATTCCTACTCTCGTTAGCAAAGTCAGATGTACCGTCTGAAAGTGTTTCCACGCCTTTGCATCTGACGATGCGTAATTCTCCCCATCATCGTTGTATGTTCTGCATGCCATCTCATTGCCGCCGATGTCCTTTCCGATTGGTATAAACCGTTTCAATCTATCGTGATAGGCAGATACCACATACGTTGGTATGGGACACGGCTCCTTCCGGTAGTTGGTTGATATCTTGGCTTCCCACAAAATCGACATTCCGTAGTCTTCATCATCGTCTTCAAACATATTTTGGCCATAATTATAATTATCATTATAATTCGTTGATCAACACATCACACCCGTATACTTACTTCCAGACCAAGATTATACCCTCCTCATGGTGAAACCAGATATAATAGTTCGGCATAATCCTCTACTATATAGATGCTTCTTCACAATATCAATATCCAAATATTGAGTGTTCTTGCAAGTTTTACATGGACAGAATATGTTACCGTCACCGCCTTCGCATATGGGTTGTTAGTGGCCTGGTGGATGAATGCTCGCAACCCGACACGATACTCTTTCTCACTTCTCTTGTCTCCGGATCTTTTCGATTATACATCCAACTTCGTAATGCATATGCTTCATTCTGCGACGCCATTCTTCCTATCTTCTCAGAAAACGATATCTCGATTTTTTCATTTTCGTTTTGTTTCTCTGTTTTTTTTTTGTAAGCTAGTTTTTTTTTGTTGTGAAATGAGAGATCTCACGTTACGGTATTTATAGATTTTTTGTAAAATTTTGCGAGAGAATTGCTATGGAATTGCGTCTAATTTGCGACGTATTTGCGAGGAAAACGGCCCTCGCAAAAATTAGGTACAACATTTAAAACGTGTTTCACCTAATTTTCTACCTATTTTTATTAACCATCGCAAATCCGTCGTAAATTTGCGAGGAAATTGCGATGGAAACAAGTTACCCGTGCAAAGTCTTCGCAATTCCCTCGCAAATTTGCGATTTTAAATTTTCGTCGCAAAAGCATCGCAAATACGAGGGTATTTCATGGCAAATTTCTCGCAAATTGCGAGGGATATTTTCCTCGCAAATTTGCGATGAATTTGCGACGGAAACCAGTTTCCTCGCAAATGCATCGCAAATCCGCCGCTATTTTGCGACGGAATTATTCCGTCGCAAATTTCCGTCGCAAATAGCCTGTTTTCTTGTAGTGATTCTCCAATCTTCCCAAGTACTTTTGTCATCCAGATTCCTTGTGTTTCACATGAAACCGCAGCAATGTTCTCCGCTTCTGTTGTGGACAAGGCAACAAGGGGTTGTTTCTTTGAACTCCATGAGACAGCTCCTCCAGCTGAGAAACTGATGTACTTCTCCGATCATCTAAGTCTCCAGCATAATCGCTATCAGTGTACACTTGGAGTTCACTATTTCCACCACACTTATACCTGACTCCAAGCTCTATTGTGTTCTTCACGTATCTGAGTACCCTCTTCACCACTCGAAAGTGTGCTTCAGTCGGATTTTCCATGAAACAACTAGCAAGACCAGCAACAAACGTCAAATCGGGCCTGGTGGCTATAAGATACATAAAGCTTCCAATTATATGTTTGTAAAGTGTGATATCTAGGATAACTCCTCCTTTTTCTTTGAGACCTTTGTACCTAGAACAATCGGACTGGTTGCTTGAGTCCATCTCAAACCTTTCAAGAACTTCTCAAGCAAACTTCCTTTGCCACATATAGATTCCTTCTTCCCTTTGCAGAATCTCTACTCTAAGAAAGTATCTCATTTTCCCGAGATCCGTCATGTCAAAGTTCTTCTTCATTGACTCCTTGAACTTGAGAATTAAACTTTCACAATTCCCTGTAAAGATTAGATAATCAACATAAAGACTCACAATGAGAATATGACCTTGTTCCTCTGTTTTGACAAATAAAATATGCTCGAAATCGCATTTCTCAAAAGTTTTTCGAATGAAGTAACTCTCGATCTTGCTAAACCAACCTCTTGGCACTTGCTTTAACCCATACAAAGCCTTTCTCAGTCTATAAGCATTCCTTTCATTCCTTGTCTTAATGAACCCTTGTGGTTGGTCCACAAAGATGACTTCATGTAGCTCCACATGTAGGAAAGCACTCTTCACGTCGAGTTGATAAATGGTCCACTTCCGAGAAGCTGCTGTGGCGATGATAATGGGAATAATATCCTTGCTAGTGAAGCGTAAACCTCATTGTAATCGACTCTAAATCTCTGTGCGTATCCCTTTGCAACCAACCTTTCTTTGAATTTGTCTACCTCACCGTCTTCATTTTATTTTGTATTGAACACCCATTTAACTCCAATGGTTTTTGTACCTTTAGGTATGTCAGTGAGCTCCCATGTTTGATTTCTTTCAACGTATTCAATCTATTCTTTCATAGCTTTCCTCCATTCTGCATGTCTCACGGCCTCTTCATAAGTTGCAAGATCTCCAAGAGTAATGACCACTTGTAGCACGTGATCATCAAGCAAGTAGTCATCAACAACATACGCCGCAATTTCTTCATCTGTCACAACACCTTCTCCATATTCATAGTCACACAAGTAGGTAGGAGATGATCGTGCTCGCCCTGGTCGTCCTTGTGTCCCGAGAAATAAATCAGAAGCTGAGACTTCATCATTAACGCCAATGACAGCCTTGGCTTCAGGTTCTGCGTTGGGATCTGCTTCAGGTTCTGCGTCAGGATCTGCTTTAGTCTCTACGTCAGGATCTGCTTCAGGTTCTGCGTCAAGACCTGCGAAAAACTCTTCCTTGCTTGGTATATTTTCTCTATCTTTCTCCCAGGTAAGAACTTGATTTTTCGTACCCTCTGACTCATTCCTTCCTCAATCTAATTATGTTCTTCCTCAAAATCTCATCTTGACTAACAATAATTTTCTTTGGAATGGGAATTAACATGCGATTATGCCTTGGATTCGTCACTTATTCCAAGAAAGACACACTTGCAGATCTTGTTGTCTAGCTTCACTCGCTTTGTTTCTTGTATGTGAACATGACCAATACATGAAAATACTTTAAAATGTTGCACATTTAGTTTAATACCGCTCTAAGCCTCTTCTGGTGTTTGATTTTTTGCAAAGCACCAGTAGGACTGCGGTTGAGGACATAAGTTATCCATTTTGCTCCTTTTGCCCAAAATTATTTAGGCATGTTTCTTTCTGTCAATGTGGTACGAACCAGATTCATGATGGTCTGCTTTCTTCTCTCAACCACTTTGTTTTGCTGAGGCGTATAGGCTACGGTTATTTACCGTTTGATGCCCTCATTTTTGCAGAATTCTTCAAACTCCTTTGAACAAAACTATCCTCCTCTATCTTTTCTTAGGAGGCAAATTAACAAGCCTGATTCTTTCTTTAAACTAGCCACGTAGATTTTGAACATATGAGATGCCTCTCGATATTCTGCAATCAAATAATGTAAGAAGATTGGAGTGATTGGACGCATATGTCAGCATGTATAAATTGTAGATTCTTTGTGGCTCTCCATGTGCTTTTCTTTGGGAATGACTCTCGCTTCTAGTTCCCAATAAGACAATTTTTCACACACCTTTGTGAAAGATTCGATGTGTGGAAGACTTTTCACCATCTCCTTAGAACTTAGAGTCTTCAGATTTTGTAGTTCAAGTGAGCGACTCTGCAGTGTCCCAAATGCGTCTCATTTGTTGTTTTCATCTAAAGACAGGAGTCGATCTTTATCACTTCGGCTGCAATTACAAACATCCGATTTGCACTCATTGGAGTCTCAATGATAAGTCCCCTTGTAGGATGAAAGATTTTGCATATGTCGTCTTGTATCAGAATGGCCAAATTTCTCGCTTGTAATTGCCATTTGCTCAAAAGGTTATTGCTCAGCTCTGGAACGTAGTAGACGTCTTGAATTACTTGTGTTAGTCAATCGACCTTAATCTTGATACTTCCTCTTCCTTGAACTATCATTTGTGCATTATTTCCAAGTTTCACCGAATGTCGGAAGCTCTCGTCAATCTCAACGAACCACTTCTTTGCTTTGGTCATGTGGTTGGTGCATCTAGTGTCCAAAAACAACAAATCCTCCATTTTTTTACCATTGTAATTCAACGTGTGCCATCAGCAAGATTTCTTCCTCTTCATTAAACTCCACATTCAAATTGGAAATGTCTTAGTTTATGACACTTGTAGCATTTCCACTATTTATTGAATGATCCTCCTCTTCCACGTCCTCTAAACGGACTTCCTCTTCTTTTTGTTCCACTGAAGTGATTAGTTTTTGTTGTCATCTTCAACACTTGCTCATTGTTGCTGGATACCTTAATCTTCTGCTCATGGCACCGCATCGAACTTTAGAGAGCATCAACTGAAAGGTTTTCTATGTCCTTAAACTCCTCAATCAAACATACTATGTATGTAAACTTCTCATAAAGCGTCCTCAAGATCTTTTCCACGATCTTGGAATCTTACATATCTTCTCCAAGGTTTTCTCATATCTGTTGTAGTTCGCGACAGCCTTGAGAGACTCTCTGATGTTCTCTGTTTCTTTCATCCCCATAACCTCAAATTCTCTTCTCAAGCGTTGAAGTTGTGCTCGTCTCACACGTTCATTCCGCTGATACTTGGTTTTCAACGAATCCCACAACTGCTTGGCTATGTCCTTCTGAATTATGGTTTTCAGAATGGATTTGTCGATTGCCTGAAACATATATTTCTTCACCTTCAAGTCGTTTAGATTCCTATCTGCTAGCTCTTGTCTTTGTGCTCCACTGAGGATCTCTCCTCGAGCAGGCTTAGCGTACCCTTTCTTTATCAGATCCCACCACTCTTTGGATCTTAATAGATTCTCCATCAGCATGCTCCAATGATCGTTATCACAATCAAATTTTTGTATTGCCAGTATGCTTTGTCCTTATCCTGACATCGTTCACTCACCCTTTTTAACTCTCTTTCTCTCTCTCTCTCTGACGAAATTCTCACCACTCAAATTAATCACAAGGCTCTGATACTAACCAATATGTTGGAACCATATAAGAAAAAAAATGATGAGAACAAAATCTTAGTTTGTTATTATTCCTTAGAGGGCTTTTAATAGCCAATTGCAAAGCAACTGCCTCCTACATTCTCGGAGGACTTTCACAAACAACAGAAGCAAATACACGATCTATTAAATTGCAACAACTCCTACAAAACAAGAGCTTATTATGACAACTAAGACTAAGTGCTACGACTAAGTCTAACCACTAATACTAATATCATATATCAATAGTCTTTGTGTTAAGATCTTTAAGGAAGAACATGCAATATATTTTCCATACTCTCAAAGAAATATGATATATTAAAGATACATTTAAATATGCTAGAGAGACTCGTACCACCAATATCCTCCATTATGAAGAATATTTTATATAGATCTGCATTGAAAGCATCAAAAGGTAAAAGATGCATTCACTCGCCTTCAGTGGTATAAGAGCTATCGAAATCCTTATAATCAATGAAACATGAGAGTGTCTGATTATGATCTATGATTGTCAACGTTCTTTTTGTTTTATCATGTTTCATATATCTTTTATGACATATTTTCAAACTTTAAGATTTTGTTTCTTCTTGCTTTTAGTTTCTTTTTTGAACCAATGTTTAAGAGTTTTCTTTTACCTGAAAGCATAAATAAATAATTTGGCCAATGATACATTCTCTGGGCATTGGTCTATTGATTGTCACAAATAAATAGATAAAAAGCTAGTAAAGAGAGATTGGCAATTTAATTGAAAGATTAATGTCACAAGTGAGATGAGACATGTTGTTGGGCCTTGTGGCATATATAAGTTAGGAAAGCCTAAACATTCTGGTTAAAGAGTTTTTCAATATAACAAGAGAAAAAAATCACAAATTATTCTTACCGTAACAGTTGTCTTTTTCAAACTTTTTTAATTGTTATAAATAAGAAGAAAGCTAGATAGAGGCCTAAGGACAGCACCGTATAGACCATTGAGACAAGTGACGTCCTACAAAATCTTACACTAAATTAATGGCAGAGATGATTCAACAACAATATAAAGCACCAACCTTTTATTCTATTAATTTTAAGGAAAGAAAAAAAAATCATATATTTTCCCAAGTTTCATTACAAAAACTTACGTTTAGAAATTTTTTTGTCACATGAAATCTGTACGTCTCTGAATCTTCTCTTCTCTTCCTCATCCATTGGCATTGCTTATGTGCTTCTTCTTCAATTCACCAAATTTCATATCCTTCTCTTCTTATTCTTCTTCGTCTTTCTCTACGTTTCTAAGAAAAAATTGCATTTTTGTTGTTGTTGTGATAATCGAAAGAGACTGAAACCTAATAATCCTGCAGAGGAGAGGATACCATACCACACCCACAAATTAAAACTACCAAAGTTTTTTAATTTGATCTCAATTGAAACTTTTGAGACCCATTTGATTCTCTAGGGATTTTGCAGGTACCCATTTTCTTAATCTTATAAAAATTTCACCTTTTTTTGGTTTTTTTTTTCTTTCTACTTTGTCTCTAACTGGTGTTCATTGTTCAGATCGTTGTGATATTGGTTCGGGATTTTGATGCATTGCAGTAGCTGGACGGATCGGGATTGACCCACTTAAGATTATTTCCTCAAGATTAGAAATTTTCAAATTTGGCATCGGATTTTTTGGATTTGTAAGTAACTTGATTTGGTTTGGTATTGAATCAAAATGTGCTACTCATGGTTCTTTTGTGATTAGGTAATTAGTATCAGAACTCTATGGTTTTAGTTGTCAGAGCTAGTTAATTTTTTGGTTTCATGAACTTGAATAAGTTTGGCAATATTTACTCTCTGCTGTGTCAAAAATGAGCATATCAGTAATATGTACCCACCTTGTTCATCTTTTGATAGGATTTTTATGTTGAAGAATCCATTAATAAAGTTTACAAGTTAGGAAGAAGTTGTAGTTTGTTAGTTCTCTTTTTGGGAGTTGCTTATATTGTTAGTTGTTACTCTAATGTTATGTCAACTAGTTTGTGAGGTTTTGGCTCTTATTTGCTCTGCTAAAGGCAAACGAAATTAACTGTCAAGTTCATGACTTATAATATTTCAGTTATGTGCTTCACGGGAGTCAGCATGATGTTGTAAGCAACTTTTGATACATATAAATGCTGCTTTTGATATATGATAGATATTGACATTTGTGTGAAAGTTTCTGATCTTACCATTTTGTGGCACCACCTGGAAACATAATGCAGAAGCTATAGTTGGAGCCTGAGCGAAGCCTGAAGCTTGATAACTGGGTGGCCTGTGATGATCGTAATGGTAAATAGGGTGCTCTTGTTTCTGCTGTGTTACTTTTTTTTGGTTAAGTTCTCATTCATGGATTTCTAATGCTTTTTTATGTTCTTGTCTGCTTCCGTTTGTGTGACTCTAGGTCTCCTGAAAGCTTTTGTAACTTTAGATCTACTTACTGGAAAGTCCTTGTGTTCTAGTAAAAGGTATGAATCCAATGCAAGGGCCACGGAACACTGGTGGTTCATCTACTGAAGTTAACCAGGCAGATGGTGAATCGATTTATTGCACAGAGACCTCTTTGAATAACATTCTGAATCCAGCAGACACTGGATTTCCAAACAATGGCATGCCTTCAGGACAACCAACTTACGCAAGTTCGAGTTCTCATGCTGCTCAAGATCATAACTGTTGGAGGTTTGGGGAATCCAGCTCCATATCAAGGCCTTCTGATCAGATCAATTCCATTGGAATGAAGACAAATCTCCAGCTGCCTCAAGATGGTGCTCATCACTTTGTTGGCTATGGATCTGAGGGAAGGCAAATAGGTTTGAATGGCATGATGGTACATGGAGGGGTTCATGCTGGCACTCACATCAGAAATAGGCCTTCTTTCTTGCGCGGTTCAAGCTCTAATTCTATGACACAGCATGTAGATATGAGCATGGACATGGATGGCGCTAATTGTAGTGCACAGACTTCTGGGGTAATTATCCGTCATAATAGCTATGGGAGTTCATTAGGAAGCTCAATTCAGGCCGCTGGGGAGAGCAGCAGTGGTCCTGCTTCTTCGTTTGGTGGTTGGGGTTCGTCTTGCAAAAGAAAGGCTCTTGAAGGAGCCCCTAGTCATTCTTTTTCTGGTGAAATTCCTAACCACATTGTTCAGACTGAAAATAGTGGTTCACATGGAGGTCTTGCTCAATATGGTGCTTCAAGTAGCTTAAGTTTGGCTACACCCTCACAAAGTTCTCCAAATGTTACTAATCACTTTGGCCAGACAGAACAAATGTTTGGATCTGCTGGTGGAAGAGCAGTTGCAGCCAGTGCTTTTCATTCTACAAGAAACACTGACACCTTATCTAGAGCTGGTAGACGATTAAATCCCAGGCAGCCTCAGGAGTCTATAGCATTCAGCATATCACATGCTGGAACTTCTGTGCGTCCAACTGGTTCTTTGCAACAGAATTTACCATTAAACTCTCCTTTTGTAGATCCTCTAGATGTGAGATCAACATCAATTACTAGTGGCTCAAGCACTGGTGAGAATCAGACAAATATAGTCCACCTCCCTGCTTTGACCAGAAATATACACCAATTTGCTTGGGATGCTTCTTTCAGTTCCAGAGCCAGCAATTCTTCTGGTATTGGGATGCCTGCAGAGCGAGTAGGACCACAGTGGGAAACATCGAGAAGCAACCCAGAGCAGCCCATGTTTGCACCAACTGACATGAGACATCCGGTCCATGATCTTTGGAGTTTCACACGTGGAAACCCTGGTCCATCTATAGATCCTCCATTTGTTCCTCGAGCAGGGCCGAGTTCAGATATTCATGCGCCACAGCCTAATCCCTCATGGATTCCTCCTCAGAGTGCCTCAATACATAATCCATCGACAACTTCGGAACTTTCTCCTTGGTCTTTATTTCCTAGTATTGAATCTCAATCTGCTAGTCATGGTGCCTCTCTTCCATTATTACCCGCAGGCCCTTCTGTTTCCTCAAATGAGGTGGCAATGCCATCTGGCTCTAATAGCCGGAGCCATCGCTCACGGCAAAGAAGATCTGGGTTGTTATTGGAGAGACAAAATGAACTTCTCCACCGTCACTTGGGGAGGAGCTTAGCTGCTGACAGTAATGGAAGAAATCAAATAATTTCCGAGGTATGGGTTCTATAAAATACTGGCTCTTCTATGATAATTTCGCTGATGCTAAATATGAATCGTTTGTACATCTTTCACTATTTGTTATTATCAATGGTTGATAGGATAATCCTTCCCACATAAGTATCACATGTTATGAATAATTAGGAGTTAAGAGTGTGCAGTTATAGGGTGCAGTTATGGGTTGTAGTCATGATTTTTAGTTTGTTATGTGCTTCTGATTGAAATTCAGGGTTTTTTTGTTTAGTTGGTCTTCTTTTTTGTTTTGAGGTTTTCTTGTGATGTTCTCTGTAGAATCTTCATATGCTTGAGTACGTACCTGTTGGGTGTGAAATTATCTGGTTTTGTACTTTTTGTGATCTAACTTCATATAGATAGAAATAAAAAAAAGTTGATTCATGCGTGGTCTGTTTGAGGTAACTATTTTCTCTTGAAGTAAGGTTATGTAGGACAGTGTATTGAACAAAACTTTGGAGACTTGAATACTTGAATATACGCCATAATTTGGTTGAAACCTGATTTCTTTGGCTGCAAGTCACAATGCCATATCACTTTTTGTTAAATAAAATCTTAAGGGCTCTGCCATAAATGTCTTTTGGCCAATGATTTTTTATAGACGTCTCTTCTGAAAGGTATAACTTTAACTATATGAGAGCTAGAGCAGTTTGATGCACTCTGATATGACTGCCATATGCAAACTGTATTGATGTCTTATGATTTGGATGCTTGTTTTCTAGTTTATAAATCTAGCTTATAAACGTCCTTAGCAACTGCTCCTGAGATTTGATAGAATGTACATTAGTGGTTTGTACGTTGTAGTTGGACATGTATTTGATTTTGATGCACTTCGATAAGTATTTTAGTAGTGAGCTGCTTATTCATCTATTTGTTCGCAGATACGTCAGGTGTTGCACGCCATGAGAAGAGGGGAAAATTTACGGGTTGAGGTATGATTTTGACACAAGTGATTTCCGACGCTCCTGCCTGTTAATATCAGTTAATGGATAAAACACATTCCATTTCTTGGTAAATCTGTTGTCCTGATGTGTGATTTTTCAATCTTGTGTGTCCTGATATACCTTTTGGAAGACGCAATGCCTTTCCAAGCCATGAATAGTAGTGTTTGTTTTATTACCTCTAAGCCATAGTGGCTGGCGTTTAAGTGTCTAACATTTTTGTAAGCTGCAGCGTATCATAGTTTTAAGTATTATAGGGCTCACACTATGAAAAATTTTATGCATTTGTGAGTTCCTTATCACATTTATTTCCTTTTTAAATCATTATATATGTTGCTAATCGTCCTTTTTTTCAATTCGATAAGGATTACATGGTGTTCGATCCACTTATCTACCAGGGTATGACTGACGTGCATGATAGGCATCGGGAAATGCGGCTTGATGTTGACAACATGTCGTATGAGGTACAATTACCTTCTTTGACTGTTAATCGCAATCTTTCCATTTTCCAACAACTTGTGAGAATGAATGTAGGAGCTATTGGCTCTTGGGGAACGCATAGGAGATGTGAGCACTGGGCTAAGTGAAGAGGTCATTTTGAAAGCAATGAAACAGCACAAACATACATCTTCTTCTGCTTCTTCTGCTGAGTTGCATCAGGACATAGAGCCATGCTGTATTTGTCAGGTATTTGATTAAGTATGAACTAGAAGTGTTTTGACTCCTGTAAACCATTTCTCATGTAATACTTACCCATCTTACGAACTAATTGATGAGCATAAAAGAAAAAGAGTAGTTGGTGTTGCTGAGCTTGCTTCCATTATTTCTCTTTACATATGGAGTGAAATAGGATACTCATAGGTTGGACCAGAGTTTCGGGGTGTTTGGGAACCTTTGGGGCTTTGGACTTTGTTCTTACCACTACTCCCTTAGCCGGTTTGTTTCATCTAAAAATAGCCCTCCGCAATGTGTTTTGTTAATTGAGGCTGCTTGTTTTCTATAAATTATACTTCCTTGATCAATGTTTTTTAATTAATTTCACTTCCTTGATCAAGCCTAAAATTTGTTGGCTTTGTTATGTTCTCATCATAGATGATGGATGATGTGCCGTAATGAAAGTAGCAGAATTATTAGCTGAACCGATATAGTAAGGAAGGGTTATGTTTTCTTTGATTATGGGTAACATTGGTTGATTGAATGAGTCTCTTCTGTGCCTATTTTTAAGCTGACAAAGCACTCAGTCTCAAGTCACGAACTGATGTGAAAAAGCTGTTTGCTGCTTATTTGACAGGAAGAGTATGTGGAAGGTGATAATCTTGGAACCTTGAAATGTGGCCATGAATTCCACAAGGACTGTATCAAGCAATGGGTCATGATCAAGAATCTCTGCCCCATTTGCAAGACAGAGGCATTAAAGACAGCATAGTACGTATGCCTGCCTCCATCTTTCATCGCCCCTCCCGGCTCCATTTATCGTCACTGCTACACCAAAAGAAATAAAATAGAGATCTTAAAGTTCTGTTATATCCGTATATCTCATATGAGAATTTATTGTTATGCTTAACTCATTGTGTCACACTGTTCAAAGAACATTATGACAATTTCATAAAAATCCATGGAGAAGAGAATAATTCCCATTTTCACGTAGAATCCTTTGTAACTATTATTAATAGCTTAATGGTTGAGGGATAACATTAAAAGGCTTCTGAATTTTTACAAAGACTATTTTGCTGCTGACATACCCAATTTAGCAATGGAGCGTTTGATAGTCGAAGTGAAATCTAATCCCCGAAATATCTATCATAATATATTAATATCCTTATCAGCTGCATCTTTGGTTTGTTTTTTGTAATAATTATTTTTTATAGCTATTGGTCATAACTCTCATTTTAAAAATACAATAATTTCACACTTTTGACGCTATCCTCAATCCTCATTACTCATTAGCTTGGCTCTACAAACATCGAACCCACAGCTCATGACTCAAAAGGCTCATAGCTATGGTTGGATTATTGATCATGTTAATCGTTGAGAAACATCCATCACTAGAGTTTTCGTTTCTATTGTTTCCTTGGTATGAAATAGGGTCTTGATTTTTGTTTTTGTAAGGCATTATATACACATCATTATTCCAGGATCTTTCACCGTTTCTTAAAAGACATCGTTTGTGTGGTCCTAAATTATTCAATTTGCGCCTCAAATAGAGGCATCCGTGGATCGCAAAGGCTTTGATATAACGGATTCAAAGGGAGAAATGGATTTGTCTCCTTCGATGGTGGCGAGACTGCAGAGCAAACACTTGGCTGAATCTTTAGACAAAAGGGGAATCCACACGGTAAAGAAACAACAAAGACGAACCAAACACAAAGACACATGCGTTGTAGAAAACTCAAAACGGTTTATTACTTAATTGATTCATGGATTAAAAGTATAAAGGAACTAGGCTTATATAGAGCTCTTGATGCATGTAACCTCCTTGTATCTAGCAACTTGGACATACAATAATACTGGCTTATTCCCAGCGAGAGAGCGTATAGTCAACGGCTCACAAAACGCACCGTCTGACTCGTTACCGCATGCTAAATTCTTTCTCTCCATTTTCTCGTAAGTAACAGAAGTGAAATACTTGCAATGCAGAATCAACGCTTCAGTGTAAACATTTTGTCCTTAGGAAAGAGTAGAGAGCATATCAATCATACTGAGAGCTTCTAGGCAAGGAGCTCACATTGCTTGTTCCCAATGATAGAGAACGCTTGGAAGCAGCTCACAAAACGCATTGTCTGATCTTATATGAATGAGTTGGCTCCGCTAAAGCGCCCCGATGAGTTTGCTCCCTGTAGCAGGATCTTCATATATGACAACAACATCCCTGAACTTGTCAAAGAGTTGCTCCAAGTGATTTACACCCATCTTTTTGTAGTCCAATGGCCTCTTGTACCTTAGCTTGTATATCGCCTCAAAACAATCCATCTGTACCCGACAACAATAGCTCACCAAAATGTCTTGTAGCTCGAGTTTGAACTCTTCCAAATTCCTCTCGCTCTGAACCGAGCCCGTGTCTGACAATTCATCAGAGGAGACTCCTCCGTAGGTAGTTTCCTCGTTAGGCTCTTTTCCTTTCTTCTGTCTTCTCAGTAGAACCACAGGGGAAGAGGAAGAGATGACATTTGGTTTGGAGTTCCGCAGATAAACATATCTTTTGTTGCCTTTACCATCCACTGCAATCACATCACCCATCTTTTTGAACAGATCCACAAGCTTAGGCACACCATAGTCCGATACAAACAACGGTTTACTGAAATTCCTTTGGTACTCAGAAGGAATACGCATGAGAGGAATACATCCACCTGAAAGCTCTAGCAACTTCACGAGCTGTCCCTTCAAACCATTTACATCTCCTGGCGCTACCCACATGGTGGACTCAAGGTGACCAGGAGGAGGACAAGCCAGAGACTCCCCTGAATTGGATGGCCAGCACGACACTGCACTGCCACTAAATTCGCTGTGAAACTGCGAGACCATGAGAGAGGATTCTCTTGCGTTACTATAACAGCTACCTCTATAGAGAATTGTTTCATCTTCATTCACCCCATCCAGGTTACTGTTATCATTGATATTGCATCCCATGAGATGTGGCATAGCACGAGGTTTGGGTGGCGGAACAAAGCCTTCACCGTGAACAATACTTTGCCAGTCCCAAACAAACCTACCAGCACTAGACAAAGCTGAATTCACATAAACACCAGAAGGTATCACAAGAATCACAGTGTACCCACGCTGACCCAATATATGAAGCGCAGGCGCAAAATCAACATCTCCTGATATGAGAATGATAGTCGAAGGCGGCTTATTATCAAGTACAAACAAGAACATGTCAATCATAATCGCCTTATCAGATGCATCTTTCCTACCATTTGGTACATCAACAAGCTTCACACCAGTTCTTTGACACCCTTCTCTAACCCGACGAGGAAACGCATTGAAATCCCCATAAGCCGAGAATATAACCACCGGACCAGATATCACAGGATGCAATTGTATAGCCATTCTTATGTTACTAGCCACATCTTCAGGACGTACATCGCTAGGAACAGGGCAATTCTCAATGTCCCAGAGAATAGCCACAGGACCATCCGTAAAACAACGTCTCTGTGTTGCAATCATGTTCAAATCCGTTGCATAGTTTATTCTTTGTTCAGAATCAACAGAGACTATAGCTGTTGCTGATGGATTACAATAACTTGACATTGCTTTTTGTATCATCAAACAGTTCCTGGAATTAAACAAACAGATTACTTAAACAAACAAAAAACCCCAAATTACTCGATTAGGTTTCTTCTGGATTATGATTTGAGCTATACACAGAATCTATTGATTTCGTTGTTTCCGACCCAAAATACCTGATTCAGGGGAGAGACAAGGATCTCGAAGATGGAATTTGGCAATTTCTTCTTCAGATTGATACTTTGATTCTCCACAAATCTTCTACAAATATTGCGGATTATGGGGCCTTTTAAGTTCTACTAAAAGTTTTTGAGAGTCGGTGAAACTACTATTTGTTAATGAGATTGTTATTCGATTAAGGACTTTTTTTCTTTTATAGAAAGTGTTTTTTTTTTTTTTTTTTTTCTTAAGGAAACAAAATCTCACTGCGATTTTTGCAGTTTTAACTTTCCTTTCCAGTCACCAAATCTCTAACGCTTTCTTTATCAATGATTTTCCTCCGCAATTTGCTCAAATTTAGGACTATTAATCACTATTTTATAGCCTAGTCAACAAAACCATCATCCAAAACACCACCAAAAACCAGTATCTTTGTGCGGCTTTCTGACTCACTATTGATTCAATGGCAGCAAGTCTTCAAGATGCTCTGCTTACGATGTCACTTGATGCTGATGAGCCCATCTCAATTCCCTAAGCTTGCTTGGTCGACTCCTCAATCCAGATGCTCAACCCGGAAAGATAATTGAAGCTATGCCCATGATCTGGCGTCTGTTCGATCGTGTTTGAGGAATCGCTCTAGCCGAAGATAAATTTCAGTTTATCTTTCAATCTGCAACCAATATGGAGAGAATTTTGAGTAAAAGACCTTGGTCTTACAACAATTGGACATTGTTGCTCGAGAAATTGGCTTCCAACCCTCTATTTGATTTTCTCACCTCCTTGGAAGTCTGCGTACGCCTCCGCAACACCCCAGTCAACTAATACACTTTAGAGACAATGAACAAAATCGGATCAACTATTGGCAAAGTAATAGAGATAACCTTTGACCCTAAGGTATCCCAGACCAAGGAATACATGCGTGTCACAGTGCTCTTGGATATTGCTTCTCCTCTCCAGGACAGTAAGACCTTGAATCTCAAGGGAGGATCAACAGTCGTGAATCTGGAATACGAGAAAATTTGGAAACCTTACTTTCACTGCTTCAAGCTTTCTCACGAGAGAGCCAACAACCCCCTCCTCAAGCCCACCACTACTCAGAGCAATCAAGCTGCGAATCTGCCTCTTCCACCAGGTTTCAACAAGCCTGCTCTACCTTTTCCAGCCTCTACTCATATGCTACTTTCGTCCTTCCCACTTGGTTATAGTCCACTTTTCTCAACCCTCTCTAGAGAAGAGCAACAAACAACCCTTCAGTACTTGGCTCATCATGACGACACTGAAAATAATGCCAAGAATTTACAGGTGCAACTGTCCCTGGAAGATGCTGCTGACTCCTCTGCTTACAGACCAAAGATCACCTCTGAAGTTGACAAAGGGAAAGGTTTGGTTTTTGGATTTGAATACTGTAGCAAACTGTTGCAAAGGGAGAACCTGATCAATGCGGCTCCAATCACTTCAAAACCAGGTGGTTTGATTTTCTCCTCACATAGTAAGTCTCAATTATCTTCTGCAAGTACAATGGTGTTCCAAGTAGGCTCCTTTGAGAACACTTTGACCAGTCACTTCGCTAAGGATAAAGAGGTAAGGAGACGCTCACAAGCCTGGAAACGTCACACCAAAAATGATATTATCACATCCTCATCAAAGGTTCCTCTGTCTCAACCAGGAGAAACAACCATCCCTTCATCTGCTGATACAGAGATCACTGTGTTCCACAGACGTTAACAGGTAATCATGGTGAAAAGAGGCTCACTTACCACGAGATTAAATTCATCCTCTGCAAAAGAAGGACACAAGGAGCTGAATCCGAGAACCTCGGACCAAGCTCCAAACGTAAGGCAATCAGCCCAACAGAAGAGAGGACCTACAAAACATCAAAAACTAAGGAAATTGTGGTGGCTTCCAATCTGAAGCCGCTGCCAGTCCAATGAGTGTATGGAGCTAGAAGCACCGAGATAGTTCGTCATTTGCAGGAAATGCGTCGAAAGTATTTTTCGGATTTTGTATTCCTTATGGAAACTAGGCAACAATTTGATTTTTTTGAATAATCTAAAGAAAAGTTTGGGTTACGATGAGCTTATTACAGTTGATACCATTGGTCTAAGTGGTGGTTTAGACTTATTTTGGAAAAGCAGTCTCCTAGTTTCAGTATTATCAGCAGACAAACAAATAATTCCTTATCCTTCTTCATCTCTTGTGTATATGGTGATCATGTCAGAGTTAAACTACATATTGTTTGGGATCAGCTAAACGATATTGGTCTGAACAGGGACGAGGCATGGTTCCTAACCGGTGATTTTAACGAACTGTAGAACAACAATGAGAAAGTAGGAGGGCCAACAAGACCAACGTCTTCCTTCTAGTATTTCTAGAATTTGGTTGAAAATTGCAAACTGAAGGGAACTAAAACATTCTGGGAACTCTTTGTCTTTGTCAGATTGGAGAGAAAATATTTGGATACAATGTAGGCTTGACAGAAGTTTCGGTAATGCTGAATGGTTCAGAATTTTTCCACGATCTCACATAACCTATATGGATATGTGGGCTTCTGATCATCGTCCACTTATGATTAATTTTGCTTAGAAGGGGATGATAAAAGCTGAGGGAAGTTCTATTTTGACAAACAGATCTAAAGAAAGAGGGTATAAACGACATTGCGAGAAATGGTTGGGAAGTGAATGGAGAAAAATCAGAAACTAAGGTCATGGATATGATTAATGGCGTAAGAGAAACTAGCAAAGCTAAAGAAGACCAGCAATTTCAACTCTAAAGACAGAATCTATGTACCACATTCTGATCTAGAACAAGAGATTGCAAAAAGGTATTCGTCTAACTCTAAACTGAAACAGATCAGACAACATTTGTGCAAGCAAACAGGGAAGAGGAACATTTCTGGAAACAAAAATCTTGAGAAGATGGGATCAAGTCTGGAGACAAAAACACGAGATGTTTTCAAAATGTAGTTAAAGGACGTAAGATGAAAACCCAAATAATGATGCTAATGGATGAACAAGGTACTGGAAACTACCATGAACGTTCAAAAAGTGAAGTCGCCTCTGCTTTTTTCAGAAACATTTTCCAAACTAGCCAGCCCACAAAGATAGGAGCGCCTCTCCAAAATATGTCAACAAGGGTAACTGCCCATAAGAACCTTCTTCTTATACGACCCGTAACAGATGAAGAAATTTCGTAGTACTGTCATGAGAATTAAAGGTAGCAGTGCCCCTGGGGAGGATGGGTCACATGTTGCTTTTACCAACGTTTCAGGCACATCGTCGGACCCTCCATATCTTAAGAGGTTAAAGAATTTTTTGACACTGCTATCATGCCACAGGGTTGGAACCACACTCATTTATGTTTGATACCCAAGGTGAAGAGCCCGACAAAAATGACAGACATGCGACCAATTAGCCTTTGTTTGTTGCACTATAAGATCATCTCTAAGATCCTATGTGAAATATTAAAAGTTGTTCTGCCTTAGCTTATTTCAGACACTACGTTGCATATAGAGACATAACATATAATATACTAATTGCATATGGAATGATACACGCATTAAGAACCAATGATAGTGTCTCTGGAGACAACATGGCTTTAAAAAGAGACATGTCGAAGGCCTTTGACAGAGTGGAATGGACGTTTTTAAGCAGATTTCTAGAAACAATGGGGTTTGACACAAAGTGAGATTTGCAAAGATTGTATGGGAGTTCTCTAGCATTCCGTCTCCACCGGCTGGTTTCTCAAGAACCTCTGTTTTTTGAACCTGCACCATCTTTTCCAATGAATTAAGAACCTAGTTTTACCACAAAGAACCTGTCAAACCTTTCCCTGGATCCTTTGACACCTTTGGAAAGCATGAAACAATTGGGTGTTCGAGAAGAAGAAATATGATGCTCATGCCCTTTTCACTAAAGCCACTGAAGACACAGAAAGTTGGTTTGCGGTACTAGAGAGAGAAAAATCATAGGAAAAAGGCTTATCCCCAGCTCCCTCTACCACTTGTCTTTGGACAAAACCACCTGAACCCTTCATAAAATGCAATACTACGTCCCCATGGATTAACTCCACTAGACTTTTTGTGTTGCTTGGCTGACACAGAATCATGCTAGAACGACATTAATACATGGTCGCAATGCCTTTACCAGAACTACAACTGCTCTTGATGCAAAACTACTCAACATTTTATGGGCTGTAGAAAATCTGATTACCCTTCAATTCAAGCAGGTGATATTGAATCATCATCTACCCTTGCTGTTGATGCTATCCTTCACCCCCATAACCTCCCTCTATCCCGACACACTATTATGAGGATACGTCACGTTTGAAGAAATTGAAGTCATGAACCTTTATGTTGTTGACGACATAAGCAACCGGATTACAAAACAGATTGCCACAAGTGTCACTCGGAACCGCATATACCATGGTTACGTAGGAGCAAGAAGTCCCTCCTGGCTTTTACCTGCCATTGAAGCAGAAGCTCAAGCTGATGTCAACCCAGGACCCCCCTTTGGTGATTGAAATCATATTTTTCGTGACTCATTCTATGTAATAACTCTTACTCTTGTGCCTTTTGGCGAGTTTGGCTCATCTCTCCACTTTCAGGACCTCCTTTCTCCTGTTTTTGTAAACATTTGGCTTCTTAGCCTCTACCAATCAATGAAGCTTTAAGTGTTTAAAAAAAATTACAAACAAATAAATCTTATTATATAAAGTATAGTTTTCAAAATTATCAACTCATAAGATCGCGACACATGTCATAACCATTTATTCAAGATTTTCACACATGTAAAAAAAAATATCAAAGATTATAATAAGAAAATTATACAAAAAGATAATTAACTACCATTATTCAGAAAATGAAAATTCTATAAGAAAATTATACAAATTACTAATTCTTAAAAAGAATAAACTTCAATAATTATGAAAATTTCTAATCTTAAAGGAAAAATAATTGTAAATATTGAACTCTATATAAATAAATAAGAAGTCTCATATTTTCTCAACAAACAAAATATTTTTATTCAAAAACATCATCCTAGCTTCAATTTCATTATAAAAAAGTCTCTTCGTTTTTTTTTCTAAAGTTGTTTTAATTTATTATTATAAGATTGTCATAAAAAATTATTATATATTATCATGATTACTAAATTTTCCTTTAATTTTGTTTTGTTTTTCTTATACTTTTCAGAAAATAGGTATCATTCAAAAGACATGAGCAAATAAATAAAATAAATCTTATCTAAATAAATATCTTGTGAGCAAGGATCACGAGGAAAAAAAACCCTAGCCATCATCCTGGCGATCTCTAGGACGATTGCGACAACCCCTGCCTCATCGATTTGATCACAGTTCTGGAGATTAGATCGAGAGTGTTGTTTGTCTACGGACTAGTTCTTGCTTCATGCTTGGATCTTCTGCTTCGTGTGCAGATCTTTTGCTGTGTAATATAGTCCTCTAAGTCAGTTTTTTGGTTCTTTGATCATTCGTTGCTTTGTCTTCGGCACCTGCTAGATCATCCTACTGTTATCGTTGGTGGTTACTTGTGGCGTCCGTTCTCGGTGTCGCTCTCGGGCGTCATGGTTTTGAGTGATAGAATTTAACTTCTTGTCCACGCTTACAACTCGATATGTTAGTGATGGGGATAATGCTTGTTCCATTAGTGCTCGATTCGCTTATAGATTCTGTTATTATACAAATTCGATATTATACAGATCGTTGGTTTTGCCTATAAAAACTCAGTCGTGATCGACAAGAAGCTACCATAATATTTGTCGATCATGACGAGCCACTCTTCACATCCTTGATCTGACAGGAGCAGATCTTGGCACAGAGAGGAGCCCATACTGATTCCCAACGTGGACAACGTAAGCATAATTGAGGCTAATCATTTGACGCTAATAGGACGGTGTACTAATCCTCAGGTGCAAAACACAAAAGGTCTTCTTAGCTTTATGCCATCCATATGGCCTCTGAAATTAAGTTTGCAAGAGAGAGACCTTGGCCAAGACAAATTCATCTTTAAATTTAAAACAAAAGAAGATCTGAATGCAGTCCTTTCCTGGGCTCTGTTTCATTATAAAAGATGGATGTTTGTGTTGGAACGATGGAAACATGTTGTCTCAGATTCGTTTCCTTCGAAGATTCCGTCTTGGATACAGATTCATGGTATGCCGCTACAATATTGGCATAAGTCTACCCTAGAGTCGATTGGGGGAAAAACTGGGAAGAGTATTAGATTATGATGCATCTGAGTCTAGGATTAAAGTTGAGCTAAATGCATTTAAACCTCTTGTTACAAGAAATCGATTATAACACCTAAGGGTGAGGAAGACTTTATTTATTTTGAATATGTGGGCTTAAAAAAACATTTTTAAGTGCATGAGCTTGGTACATGAGGAGGCAGACTGCCCATCTACACGAATTCACGATGGCAAATTACCATTTCCAAAATCCGAGGATGTCAACAAAAACAATACTTGCGCTAGAGTAGAAGCTCATAAGAGAAGAAAGGAGGACCAAAAAAGCTCTTCCTCTCAGAGTCTTAAGTTTTTGCCGAGTTCAGGCCATAAAGAGGAGCGAAGCTCTCTTTCTGAAAGTGGTGGTCTTCAAATTGTTGGTCCAAGAAAAAGAGATAGATCTTCTATTAGAGAGAACTCGTGGTCTACGAATGGTGGAAGGAATAAAAGGGGAGATTTACGTAAAGAAGGAAGACTTAATTCATATGATGCAACTAGGCCAAACTTTAGCTACCGTTCTGGTTATCCCCGGAGCAGGGAAGAAAGAAACCTTCATCCTAAGGTATCCTCCCACTCTTCTCACCGTGAGTATGTCCAAGGAAAGTTCAGAGATAAGCTTCCATGGGATCAACCCAATCTTTTAAGCGACAACGTTTCTCCCCTGTTAAGTCGGGAAGTGATGCAATGGCGGTTTCTACTCAAGTTGTAATGCCTCATGATCATTCTTCAGCTGAAAACATTGAGGTCTCTATACCTTTACCTTTACCGCCTAATGAGAGACAAGAAGTAGAGATAGATACATCTGTAATGTCTAAGGAGATTCAAGCGATATCAATGATTGAGAGAAATGTTAAAGCTAGAGGGAGAAGACATGTTTTAGAAAGAATTGAGACTCCTCTTGAGGAACATCCCCCTCACCTAGTGAAAGAACATCGACCAGCACTTGAAAGAATTAATCAAGCTTAAGTTCCGCTCTCTTCGGTTTTTGACAGATTTGGAGCTTTAGAGGGCTTCACGGATTTCACTATTACTTTAAGTGGAGCCCCTTCGGACTTTGTCAATGAGAATCAGCGGCCAAAAGTAATGAAGAACCTGAAGTTTGATCTAGAGGCTATAAGTAAGGATGATGTGGTTGATTACATTGATGAGTTTGTGTTTCAAGAGAAATTTCAAACGCCTATGGAAAAGGATGGTGCTGAAATGATAGCAGCAATAGCAAATGTTGATGAAGTAGTGCAATTTGAGGTACCTAGGCACAAACCTGGCCCAAATCCAGGCTCAAAGAGGAGAGTAACAACAATGCATCTTACGAGATCTAAAACAAAATGGTACCAACCTTCTCACGCGGCCAGCTCAAGAAAAAGGACAGTGTTATCGAGCAGGAGCTCGAAGGAGGAGGGGAAGTGTTGATCGAGATATGACTACTGCGACTTCTTTTCCTCTAAATGAGGACTGTAACTCTTCTCTTGTTGATTCTATTGCTAAGGCCTTTATGCCTTCTATTTGTAAGGGTTTGGCGGATTCCCTAAAATCACCCACTAATTAATGATCACATCCAATTGGAGTTGTCAAGGGTTTGGAAGCATCCTTACAATTCGACGTCTAAAGGAAATGAGACTGAAATTATTTCCTAACATAACGTTTCTCATAGAAACAAAGAATCAAGATGATTTTGTTTTCCACGTTTTTTAGTGGATGGGTTACGTAGAACAATTTACTATACCACGTGTAGGTACGAAGGGAGGACTAGCTATTTTATGGAAGAGTGATGTCGATTTAGATATTATTTTGTCATGTGCGATTTCATTGATACATGCATTAAGTAAAAGACTAAGGTCTTTTATTTAACCTTTGTATATGGCTATCCTGCGAGTAATAAACAGAAAGAAGTTTGGGGTAAGTTGAGTTGCATTGGAGCTAGTAGGTATGGAGTTTGGCTTCTTACGAGAGATTTAACTGATATTGTGGACCAAAGCGAAAAGAAAGGTGGACCTGCTCGGGGTGAAGGTTCTTTCATTAATTTCCAAATTTTTTACTCTTAGAATGGGCTATGGGATGGTAGACATTCTGGTGATCATTTTTCCTGGCGAGGCATGAGATACGATCATTTTGTTGAATTCATCTGATAGGACTCTGTCTAATGATGATTGGATTGAGGACCTCCCTTCTAGTAAGACTGAGCACCTTAGGTTTGAAGGGTCTGATCACCGCCTCCTGATCACTTTTATTGATGACTTGAGAGTTAAGAGGCGAGATATTTTCAGATTTGATAGACGTCTTTTTGATAAAGAAGAGATCCATGAGCCTATCGATTCAACATGGAAAAGTTGTAGGCAACAATCGATAGAGCAGAAATCACGGCGTGTATGAGGAGTATAATTGCTTGGACGAAGGAACACAATATTAATAGTGGTAAAAAGATTAAAGACACACAAAAGCTTTAGGAAGCTGCAGTTTCTTCTGATTGCCCGGATCAAGTCCTAATAGCAATCCTCATTAGCGAATCAAAAGAATCTTATAAAGAAGAGGAGTAGTTTTGGAAGCAAAGGAATTGAATTCTTTTGCTGCAAGGATGGGATAAGAATTCAGCTTATTTAATTCACACTGCTCGGGGTAGAAGAACGATCAACAGGTTCACAGTTTTGGAGGATGATAAAAAGGTAGGTGATTACAGACATATTGCTTTATGCTATACTTATTATAAGATAGTGGCCAAAATTCTTACCAAGCGTCTCCAGCCTATTCTCTCGAGCCTAATCTCGGAGATTCAGACGGTTTTGTCCCAAGGAGGGCTATAACTGATATGTACTGATAACGCATGAGAATTTGCATTATCTGCGAGTCTCTAAGGCCCGAGTGCACTGATCCATGGTAGTAAAGATGGATATGAGCAAAGCTGATCGTATAGAGTAGAATTTCTTAAGGCGGCTCTAGTACAATTTGAATTCCATGATATTTGGATGAATTGGATAATGTAGTGTGTTACTATTGTTTCATATGCGTTCATTGTCAATAGAGCGCCTCAAGGACATGTATTCTTTCAAGAGGCTTGCGACAAGGAGATCCTCTATCTCCTTATCTTTTTATCCTGTGCACGGAGGTGCTTTCAGGACACTGTCATAGAGTGCAACAAGCATGAAAACTATTAAGGATTCGAGTTTCTCTTCACAGCCCAAGAGTTAACCATCTTCTTTTCGCAGATGACACCATGTTCTTCTGCAAAACGAATAAGTCCAATTGTGAGAAGTTGGTTTCTATCCTCAAGAGATATGAGAAAGCTTCAGGCCAGTTTATTAATCTACAGAAATCTTCTGTCACTTTTTCTTAAAAAACACCTAGGAGTCAAAAGGATAAAGTCATGAGTTTGCTTGGTAATTCGATGGAAGGAGGTACAGGGAAGTACCATGGGCTCCCTGAAAAACTTTTGTAGTAAAAAGCGAGGTATATTTGCCACTATTATTGATACAGTTAGACAGTGATCTGTCTCTCCTGGACGTCTAAGTTACTATCACAAGCGGGTAAACAAGTTCTTCTAAAGGCTGTTCTCTCTGCTATGCCAACTCACTCCATGTCTTGCTTCAAATTACCTATCTCCATCTGTAAGCAACTTCAATCTATACTTACTCACTTTTGTTGGGACGGTAAATCAAATGTAAGGAAACTGAGCTGGGTTTCTTTGGATAGAATGACCTTACCTACCAACGCGGGAGGGTTAGGTTTCCAGGATTTTGAAGCATTCAACGATGCTCTGTTAGCAAAGCTGGGCTGGAGATTATTACAATCGCCAGACTTTATTTGCCAGAGTTCTTCTAGGAAAATATTGTAATAATTCCTCCGTTTTGGAAGTGAAAAGCTCACCTAATCTTTCCCAAGGATGGAGAAGTATTCTCGCTGGTCGAGAGGTTTTAAAACTTGGTTAAGGATGGCGTGTAGGTGATGGCTCTCTCATCAAGGTTTGGCAAGATCCTTGGCTATCTACAGATAAGCCAATGATTCCGTATGGTCCACCGTGTTTGAATGATCTCAACTTAAGTGTTACTGATTAAAAGGACCCGAGATCTAATCAGTGGGATTGGGAGAAAGTAAGGCTAGTAATTCCTAGTATGAGGAGAGTATTCGCCTACTTCCGTTGAGAAATTCAAGAGGACTAGACTCTTTGGCCTGGTTGCAAGTTAAGAGTTGGTTGTATTTGTCAAGATCAGGATATGGTCTTTTGACAACATAGATTATGAATGATATTAAGAAAGGTTTTAATTGGCAAGGGCTTATTTGGAGAACTAAAGCTCTACCCAAAATAAGACACCTACTATGGAGAATTGCTAAGGATGCGCTACCAGTGAGTGCTAATCTTCTTAGGCGAGGAGTGAGTACCAACAGCTCCTGTGTGAGATGTGGAGAACCTGAAACTACACTTCATGTTTTTAGAGACTGTTGCTTTGCAAGAGAGGTGTGGGATGCAGCTCCCATGAAGAGGAGACCCTGTGGGGCCGTTCATTCTACTCTAGAGTTTATCTCTTCTTCGAAATGGTGCATTAATCTGCCTCTAGTGGGAGTGTGGACCCCTCTCTTCCCTTGGATTTTCTAGAGTATTTGGACAACAAGGAATAAGCTAGTCTTAAGAGACATATTTCCCAGTTTCAGATGTGATAGATGCTAAGCTATGGGATCAAGGCAGGTGACATGGAGTGTAACTAGACTATCAAGGGAATCATAGTTTAGCTTCCAAAGCTTGAATCGATTTCTTTGCTTTGTTGATGTAGCTAGGGATAGGAATACAAGAAGAAGTGGCTTAGCTTGGATTATTCGTCCAAACATCCAATTAGAAGGTGTAACATATTTTTTAGAAAGTACGTTCAAAGAGTTTTTTTTCACTTCGCGCTAGCTGCGGAAGCTTGGGAGTTTCGAGAAGCTTTATGGACTCTTAAGGAGCAACACTTGGATGATATTCATCTATTCTCGGACTCTCTTATTTTGGTTCGCCTTTTGAATTTGAAGGATTCACACAACGACATCTATGGAATTTTTGAAGACATTAGAGTGTGCAAATTTAATGGCTTAATAAGTGTGCAAATTCTTAAAACGACACTTAAATTGAACCGGAGGGAGTATCATTTTCAAATGAGTTAGAAAAATCAATTCTTTCTCAACACCAAATGATAAAAGTATGGCTTTTCAATCTATTTAATATTTCAATCTAATATTAATAGTAGAAAAAAATATTTTCTCTCTCATCTAATAAAAGTCAAGGCGGCAAAGATTTTGGCTTCAAACGGTGACAGCTATTTGGGCAGTACGGAACAAGCGGTTATAGAGGTGCGGTGCGGTTGAAAAAAATGTATCATGCGTAACAAGTGCGACTAGTGCGGAATAAGCAGTGCATAACAATGTATGAATGGTTAAAAAAATTGATATGAGGTTCAGTACAAATGTCTGAATGGTGAAATCACAATAAGCGGTGAAGTATATATATTTTGAAGATAAATGTCTTGTAAATAAATGTAAATTTATGATATTATTATAAGTATAAATTAAGAGTTTTAATTTGGTGTTTTTTTAGAAACCATAAATATTAAAAAGTTAAATATTTGAGTTTAGAATTTTAGAAAAATATATTTGTTGCTAAAATCAAGTCAAACAAAATAAATACCAAAAACTCAACTAAAATAATACAATGCAAAATAATATTATCGAGTATGTTGATTTTCCCATAACATATATGCAATATTTTCTCTTATTTGTGTCATATGTTCTCCATCTGCGACTTCAGTTACTTCCATGTCATCTAAACCAAACTCCCTATATGTGTTGTTCATTCCAGTCTCTATCATTATTTCTGCAAAATCTGCATCTGAAAAATTTAAAATTTTGATAAAATTGTGTAATCCCATTGAATCCATTACCACTATCTTTTGTAAGTGAATACTATATCTTGGAAAATCAGACCAACTAAAATGGTGCTTCATTTTTCACCTTTTCCTTTATTTCAAAGGTAAGAATGAAGAAATCTTTTCTAATGGTGCTTCATAATTATCTTATAAAGAACTACTATTCATTCCTTCATATTTGAAGGAGAATTTTTGAATTTACAAAATGATCATCGAACTTGCTCATATTTTATTTTATACCTAAAAAATATTATGTGTTCAAAATTCTTTTTTAGATTTTTTCTATTTAGTTGTGAAATAAAAATACAAAAATAGAATATATTAAATAGAAAATACAACAAGATATCCAAAATTAAAATTAAAATTAAAAATACGTCACTAATACAAATATTATAAATATATATATATATATATATATATATATATATAAAAAATTACCATAAAATAAGCTAACAATTTAATAATCTGGTAAACCGCTTTTGGATCGACTAAGATTATCAAGATATTGCCGAAAGGAAGTTGATGGAGAAGGAGTTTGTTGATATTGAGATTGTCCAACTCGTTTCAGTAAATTCGTGTTTACTCATATTGAACATATGCACGAATAATCAGATCTTCTATGGAATTTAAGTCACGATATAAAGTTTTGTTTTCTTCCTTAACTAATTTCAAAGCATAGTTCTCTCTTTGAATCTCTAAGTGATATTCTTTTGTGCACTCATCTTCCTTAGTTTCTCCAAAAGTTGTTGTTTCCTTCTTCTAAAGTTTTGATAGCAACATATGTTTGATCATCAATTTTCCTTTTTAGTTTGGATTTTTTCACCCCAATTAGTCGTTGAGATGAAGATCCGCCGACAGAAACTTCATCGTCGTCTAGATTCAAAGAAAATGAAAACAAATCTGGAGATAGTTGAGTAGCAGAATCATGTGTAGGATTTTCTGATTCTGAAGATGTATAACCAAAACCACATGGGTGTGAAATTTTTCTTGTAGAGGTGTCACCATCTAGAAATTTTCAAACTCCTAATAATGTTCTGGACATGATCAAATTTTCATCCTCCTTTGTATTTTAGATCTTTTGTTCGCATTAATTTGGCTTGATTAAACCGCAAACCATCAAAAAGGAATATTAAAAATGGAAATAAAATTGAGAAATCCAATATTAATAAATACGATAAAAAAACTCACATAAGCACCACTTGGTTGTCTGTTTTCACATTGGTTGATGCATGCATGCAATCTTTTTGTTGCCTTTTCAATAGCTTGAAACTCGGCATTGTATAAATTTCTTTGAACGTTCACTCCAATTTGCATTTTTTGTATTCTCGTAAGCTTCAACCACACGAGGCTAGAATTGATCGAAATGACTGATAACAACTCGTGATTGGATTTTGGGAAATTTCCATTTAAACTTGACATAATAACAATAAGAAAATAACATAATGAGTATATATAGAAGAACATAATGACATATTGAAATTAAGAGAAAAAAAAAATATAGATGTATATTGAAAATTATGGATGGGTTCAATGTTGTGAAAGGAAATAGAATCCATGATGTTAAAAAGGTTCTCAAATTTCTAATATATTATAATAAGATTAGACAATTCAACGAGAAAGTAATGCCAAGATGAGATAATACAATAAGAAAAAGTAATTTAAGGATTCTCACATTTCTCTTCTATTATGACAAGATACGACAATACAATAAGTAATGACAAGACGAGACAATACAATAAGAAAAATTATTTTCAAAATTCTCACATTTCTCTTCCATTATGACAAAATACGACAATACAATAAAAAAAAAGTAAACTCAAGATTCTAACATTTTTCATTTATTATGACAAGAGTAGATAGTACAATGAAAATGTAATTTCAAGATTAGACAATACATATAGTATGAAAAGATGAGACAATACATATAGTATGAGAACATGAGACGATACAATGAAAAAGAGATTCTAGATAAGAACTTCTGAATTATCATTTTTAAATACCATTGGAATTCCATGTTAGTTGTCACAAATTCAATACTTTACCACATTAAACTTTCTTTTCGAAATGAATTTGAATATCCTCTTTGAATGATGATAAAAATACCTCCATTCACCACATTCTCATGATTCGTCATCATCATCATCCTCATTGAATGATGATAAAAATAAAGAATTGATAAATATTCTTGACCAAGAAGAACAATCGATACATCTTGCTATTGCCAATAACAATGAGCTCATTCAACAACTTCTTAATCAACATAACAACCACGTGATCCACGATGGCTCAATTCCCGGATGTTATTTTGTCCACCGTTATGAGGAAAGCACACATTTTAGATTGTTTAATGACTACAATCACGTTTACCAATTTTGAAAGGGCTAACTCGTTTTTGGGATAAAAATGTGTTACATGATATTCTGACTCATGTATTATTTTAGATAACATGATAATCGAGGATGAGTGTGATCTTGATCTACCAATTAATATTGGAAGAAAAGTTCCTCCTATAGATGTTGAAATATAAGAGGTTGAGAATACCCCTTCCAGGAGTTTCTTGCTCGATATAGAAAAATCAAGGATAAAGAAACACATATCCCACTTCTAAATGCGTTAATTGATCATTTGTCAAAGGATATGAAAATAAGCTAAAGACACTTCCCCTAGTGTAATGGTTGATGTGTTCCAAAGAAGGAAAAAGAAATGTAGACGTAAGAAAGTCCCAGTAGATATATAACGGATCATTGATATTTCTCTACACTGTCAGACAACTTTGAGGACGTTGGTTGAAGCCCTTGGGATCAGTTATACAACACTATATAGACGTATCAAAGAAGGTCTTCTACAAAGTCACAATACTTTGAAATCACATCTTAAAAAAAAAAAACAAGGTAGCAAGGTTACGGTTTTGTCTTTCTATGTTGGATCCTCACAGTTTGAATTATGAACCAAATTTGTTGATATGTACAATATTGTCCATATCGATGAAAAATGTTTCTATATGACTAAAAAGTCCGAAAATTACTATCTACATCCTGTTGAAGATGATCTCGAACGAATGGTTCAAAGTAAGAACTTCATTGGAAAGGTTATGTTTTTAGTTGCCATGGCTCGTCCAAGATTCGGTGATGAAGGAAACAATTTTTTTTCTAGAAAGATTGGGGTGTTTCTTTTTGTCACAAATCAACATGCGCAAAGACAGATCAGAAATAGAGAAGCTAGTACTATATAAATAAAACCGATTACATCGATTAAGAGAGAAGACATAAGAAGATGTTTGCTTGGAGAAGTTATTCCTAAGATTCGTGAAAAATGGCCTCGTGGAGATGTGGAAATAGTTATCTTTATTCAACAAGTTAATACAAGAACGCATGTGACTCCATCCGATGAAGAATTCTAAGTAGCGGCTTCACAAAACGGTTTTGACATTCGATTGATGTGTCCGCCACCAAATTCTTCAGATTTAAATATTCTTGATTTTGGATTTTTTAGTGCTAGTTAAGCATTACAACATAGGGTATGTCCGAAGAACTTTGAAGAGCTTATCCAAGCGGTAAATACGTCTTTTGAAGAATATACTACGAAGAAGGTAAACCATATTTTCTTAACTTTGTAACTTTGCATGCAAAAAATTATGAGAGTTAGAGAGTCTAATAACTATAAAATCCTACACATGAAGAAAGAAGCGTTGGAGAGAGAGGGCCCTGAACCTAAGCAAATAATATGTGATTCTACTATAGTAGAAAATGTAGTAAATCAGCTAAAAGCTTATGGTTCGCTTTCGTTATTTTGTTCTTAAGTTAGCTTAAAATTATGTAGCGGATTATTTTTTAGCAATAAGCATTATTCACTATTACTTTTTTAATTCCTTAATTCAATCGATAGATTATGACTACACCATAGATTGCGCTATATATAAAAGATACACTAATACAAGAGGAGCCAAAAAAACATAAGAAAAAAAAATTAAATAAAGTAGCTATAATGGCTTATAAGAAAAATATTAAAAATAATTATAGCTACGATTGTAGTAGCAAAATTTTATTACTCCATGAATAGTAGCAAAACAAACGATGGAATGAAATTATTGATGATCATAAAGAAGAGAGACCACTACTAGAAAATTCAACATTTCACCTTATAATGGATTGAAATCTAAAACTATTTTGGAAGATAATTTTTTTGCATCGTCACTATCATATCTTGAATCTCTTTATCATGATGATTTTCTCATTCGTCGTAATAGCGTTTGTTGAGATCAAAAGGACACTACTTGAGATCAAAAGGACACTAATAGCAGATTTTTCCCAAGGAGGTTTGCCGTTTTTGGTGTTTAAACACTACTTGTAAAATAAATAAAAAGTTATATTCATGTTAAATGTTAAGTTAAATTTGTCAACCATGTACTCTCAACCAAGAGCCATGGGATCTTTAAGATTTAAGAGTGTAATTATTCATGGAAATTGCATGATCAAACAACTCAATCAAAGTTTTTTTTTCTTCATAAGTACATCTATGCCTCTACATAGTCTACAATATTTTAAATATTTTGAGTTAGTCTAATCTATTTCCTACAACTAAAATGAAATTTTTTTAAAAATATATAATATTAAAATTTATCTTTGCTGTCGTTTCGTTGGAAACATTTGTGTTTCTTTGCTTCGAATAATTGGTGGTTGATCGACCCCTAGACGATATATCTACATTTAGAGACAAAATACCAATACTAGGTAAAATAGAGTAGAATTGGTTTGGCCATAAACATAGTTAATAAAATATAATTTACGATCAACAATTTAAGATAATGATATAGTCTTACAATTTTAGTGATTTGGTTTCACATATATTTATGAAATTTAATTTTCAACTTGAATCTATAATAAATATTTACATTAATTGTATTTTATAGAAACTAGGTGAGTACCCGCGCATAAGCGTAGTTTTGTTTTATCCACTTTTGTTTTATGTTTTCATTCACATATAAATTTTTTTTGTTTAATTAACCTAAATTTTTTGTATTTTATGAAAACATTTTAAAGTGGAAAGTAAATATATTAGCTAGAGAAAAAAATTTCAATATTTCATAATAAAATATTTTAAAAGGTTATAAATTAGATTTTATCAAATTTAATTTTATTTTTAACTTTTTTATTCGTTGTAGGCGGTTGCATTATTTTAAATCCGTGATTTTATATATGAGAATAATAACATATTGTGACTTCAAAGTCTTTCCGAAAATCCAAGCTGTTTTAAATATGAGCATTTTGTACTCTTAGCATTTTGAAAATATTAAATTTTTAAACATAGTTTCGTCCAAAAAATATTAGCATCGAAATTATCTGTCTTCTAAGCTTAATTCATAAGTTATTTTGTATAACATATAGCATCAACAAATTTAAATCTTCTTGCTCCTTTTTGTTTTGCTTCTAGGTAAACACTTAAAGTAAAAAGGAGCATGTTTATAACACCAACTATAGAAAACATTTACTATAACAGATTAGAAAATACAAGATACTTATATTGTTATCATTTATCTTACACTGTCTCCATCAACCAACATTTGAATTTCATATATATAAATAAAAGAATAGTAAAGTATCATAAAAAGAAAGCTCATGAATTGATAAAGAAAATACCTCATGAATGGTGGTAATTGATGGATATTTTAGAAAGAAAATTCTTGAAAGAAACTAATTGAAAAAATATTGTAGAGAATAGTGAAGTGAGAATTATGAGAGTGAATGTAAGTGTTTATATAGAGATTGAAGTATTTATGAAAGAAAGTAATGAAAGACATTTTAAAAACTTTGGGAGACAAAAGATAAAAGCAAGGTCAACTAGCTTCAATGTCATAACCACACCTCTTTGTCTTCTTTCGCTTCACAAATGTGTTCCAATACTATTGTCTAATTTGTACGCCTTTTGTTTCTTTTTTATTTATATATTATTTTATTAAAAAGCAACTGTACAATAATTGGTGATGGTAACTCATTCATGGTCTCGCAATCCTTACCACTGGACCTGCGTTTCCAATTCACCTCATTTGTTTCTCTTCATTTCGTAGATCTGATTTTTTAAATTAATTTAAGTTTATCTCCTTTTTCCCATATCAATCTTCATCGGCTGTATTTACTTTAATTCATGTCAAACTCGAATCCAAAAATTTCAAAAAGGAGATTAAGAGATATAGTTTCCTTGACTATGATGTCACCATCGAAGCTCATTATCACCGCCGTCACCGTCCATAACTCAAGATCTTGTCGTCGTCTTCTTTCGCCTCACTTCATCTTAAGATCTAAGCCACCGCCATTACTTCTCATCGTCGTCCAAGCTATTGATGTCACTGGAGTTCTACGATGTCACCGTCATTTGTAAGTCGTGATCGTTCTGTATCATCATCTTTGTGTCGTGCATATGGAAAAGGATTTATATCTATTCGTGGACAAACTTCTGTTATAGCTCGTATGTGGACAAGTCGAAGCGTCAACGCAGGCTTTGAATATGTTTCGACGGAGGTGATCATTAAATTCTCTACACATATATGTTTTTTCATGATAATTATTGCCAATGACATCTATTTATGATTTTGAGTCCACATCATGTATATCTATTTAATTTTCGTTCGTTGCACATCTATATATTATTGTTTAATCCATGTCTTATATTTTAGTCTACTTGTAGACAAGTAGTTCCAAAGTAACAATTATAGACTAAATGTCACGAGTAATAATTGTGGATAAGTTTGCCACGAATAATAGTTGTAGAAAAGTTGTCTACGAGAAGTAGTCGTGGACATATTTAAGATAAGATGACTTAAATCGTATTGACTAGTCAAAATTGTATGTTTTCTGCTCATAATAAAATTTTGGTCCACGCCATATAAGTTTGAGGTCCACGACATTTGTTTAATAAACTATTTAATTTGGTATACCAAAATGTTTATACACAAGTAACTATTGATCTTCTCTATATATGTCTACAATTATTTTTGTTTTGTATACGACTTTAGTAGTTTTAAAAAAATGTTGTCTTCATTGTTGGTTATCTTTTTGTTTTGTTGCATAATCTTGTCCTTCTCCTTGATTTGAATCTAATGACATAATTATGTTTTGTTCACACTTTTATTAATTTGTTTAAATGTTGTCAAAGTACCAGATTTGATTACTCGAAACAAATTTTGTCAACAATTAATCCACAACATATATGTTATTTTTGTTCACATGAATAGAAATAAGTTTGTTATTTCTAAAATCTTAGTATCTATAGAAAATACAAAAATATGTTTTAACTCACATGATTTTCTACACTCGGTCAAATAAACATTAAAAAAAAATACAAATTATTCAAAAGCAAAGTCAGTTCTCACATGCCACCATCACGTCATGTTCCCTCCTGACGCCATTGCTTTCCCTTCAAAACATAGGATAAGGGCAATTTTATCTCATCATGTCATCTCTACCAAAGAAATGTGGTAGTTGAGAGAAGATAAAAAGTGGTAGATTCAATAAATGGTCTACCAAAATGTGGTAGTTTCAAATATAATCTCTTGTTATTAATAGGTAAGATAATAATATTTATAAATAAATAAAATTTTGATTATAATTTCAACAAGATACATTTTTTAATTTTCAGTTAAGTATTTTTTATAAAATTATTTACCTCGGACGCTTACCTTGTCTAAAATTTGTAAAAGCATTTGTTTTGATTAAGTTTTGAAAAAATATTACATCTAAGATTCTTTTGTTGCTATAATATGTTAGGTTTGAATAATATTTTAAAACTATCAAATCTTTTAGGATGAAACTGGTAAAACTTTCTATGATGCACGCCAAAAGAGCTTTCTCATCCGAGTTCGGTTCCAAGATGCTAGTAATATCCTCTGAATATCAGTAAATTTAACTTAAATTCAAACTAATACCAAATACAAATATTACCAAGAAAGTTCACAAAACTCTAACATTAATACTTCCAAGCGCTTTATTTATGTCTTCCTTTACAAAAGCTTTCTTGCAATTTTCGGTGAACTTGTGTTTGCACATCCATGAATAGTCTTTCTCTATGGGTACATCTTCTCGAAATTTGCGTACAAGATATAAAATACACTCAAATGGCAGAATCCACACATAGTGTAACAATATCGCAATTAGGCTTAGGCATTTGGTTTCGGATCGATTCGTTTCGGATTTTTTTGGATTTAGGTAATTCGGGTAGAAGAGTTTAATTATTATCCGTTCGGGTTTTATGACTATTCGGTTCGAATAGGTGTCAGGTTCATATCGGTTTTGAGTTGGTTTTTAGGAAAAATTTGGTGGAATTCTGTAAATTATTTTTATAATTTTGACAAATATAATTAAGGATTTTCAGATATTGAGGTTATTTCGGATATTTTTGTTATTTTGGTATTTTTGGGTATAAAATAAACTAAATATGACTAATATTTTAGGATATATTATTTTTTTTCAAATTTTTGGATATATTGTTCAGTTTTTGGTTCGGATCAGGTTCAGTTCGGGTGGGAAACATTTAGAATATGTTCGGATTTTGTAACTATTTGGTTCGGTTTCGTAACCGGATTTTTTGGATCGGTTTCGGATCAATTTTTGGATTTCGGATTATATGTCCAGCCCTAATCTCAATGTTAGAATAGTAAAACAATTACTTTAATACTTAAAATCATAAAATAACCATATAAAAGTTACCGCCAGGGAAAGAGTGAATCCAGAAAAGCCCGTTTGCGTTTTCGATTTCACGGAGCCTTTTTAGTTCTTCATCATGGCCTGAATCCGTTTCATGTAGTTATCAAATGTATAATGCCCCTAAGATAATTTCTCACAAGCATTCAAATCCACCAACTTTTAGAAGGAAATGATCAATGTTTCCATCAGTCTTGGACTTAGCTTTCACTATCTTGCATAAGAAATACAGGTTAGTCATCTTCTTATTGTCTACAGACCTCGAGCTCTTCATTTATTCTAGTCTTTCTTCCAAACACTTTCTACAAACTTGAAACCCCTCAATTACTTATAGTTTTTGGGGTAATCACGGCAGTTAAATCCATTTAACAGAGCGTGCTCTCTCATGGAATACCTAATAGGCACTCCATTCACCACAAACAGCCAACGGTCTCTTTCCATCTCTATACAAGCTGTGCGAAGCAGAAGCATCCACATGCCTTGAATCATGGCTCTTTAGGAATGTGGAATATATGCTTAAATTGAGAATGATTTATGAACCATTTTTGTTATGCTGAAAATTGCTTTATGTATTCTATTGTCTGGGTCACACAACACCTAGTTCCTATCTTACAAGCCTTGGTGTATTCGGTTGGACCAAAGAACAGCTTCTCTGGCTTCATTGGTTGGAAATCATCATCATCATCATCGGTTTCCTGCAATCGAAGAGAAGAATCGCTAGAGTTTGCAATGAGACGAATTGTCAGAGTTCGCGAGGATAAGAAGGATATCGCCATATTTTGCGAGAGGAGAATCGAGGGAGTTGCGATGAGAAGAATCGCTGGAGTTTGCAAGAGGATTAGCGGCGAGGGATCGACAATGGAGGGAAGGAAAGATATCCGGAGGAGGAGGCGTGATGGGATGGAAGAAATTCAACGGCGAGGGTTGTGTTATTTTTCTTTTGTTTTTACCATTTACTTTTTACAGAATTAGGGTAAGAGTTTGGTTTTTGTATGGATCCGAAAATGTATTGGGTTTGGGTAAGGTCACCAGGTTTGGGGCGGTTGGGTTGGTAATATTTAGTATCAACTATGGGGTTTTGGACATTTCCACAAATTTTGATATTTAAGGATGTAGAAGAAAAAAAAAACATAAGGATGACATTCCTGAACAATTTTCTCCACTTTTTGACATTTCAGCCATTGATCCTAGGAGAAGCGCAATTTTGTCTCATCTTTTTCTCTCTCCCAAAAAAAATGTTGTAGTTTAGAGAAGATAAAAAATAGTAGATTCAATATAATCAACATAAAAAATGTTGACATTTCAGCCATTGGTAGTTTTAAATATAATCTCTTGTTATTATTATTTTTTTTGTATGACTAGGAGGTTCCGGGCCAAAGTCTATAATCCCTCTAGGGCGAGATCCAAACCATGTTAAATTAATTCTCCTCCGGAGAGCAGACCCCTCCCAATGTGAATCGAACCCGTGACCTCCTATGTTTCTACGTTTTCAAAAACTCAGGGGTTAACCATTATGTAAACTTATCGTTGGTATAATCTCTTGTAATTAATAGGTAAGATAAAGATATTTTTAAATAAATAACATTTTGATTAAAATTTCAACAAGATACATGTTTTAATTTTCACTGAATTGTTTTATAAAAATATTTACCTTGGGCTCTTACCTAGTTTTGTCTAAAAATGGTAAAAATACTTGTTTTGATCAAGTGTTTAAACGAGTACTACATCTAAGAATGTTTTGTTGCTATAATAAGCTAAGATTAAAAAAGATTTTAAAATTATCAAATCTATTAAGATGAAGAAAAAATGATTCATATCTACACGAACTATAGGCACTAGATAGCCACACATATGAACTATCAAAATGTCTTTTTAACTACACCAACAAGCAAATAATGTATTGTGACATACACAGACTATGAGACTCTACATAGCCACACATATGAACTACCAAAATGTCTAACTAACTACACCAACAAACAAATAATGCATAGTGACATACACAAAGTATTGAAAATAATATTTACACAATATATTATATATTTAGTAATTAAAACTAATATAATTTAGTTTGAGGAAAGAAAAAAATAAAAATATAGATATTAAATCCATTAAACTCTTATGTATGAAAATATAGTTTTGAAATTTATAATAATCCCACATTTTAAACAATTTTTTTTTTTAAAATAGTATTTATTGAGAAATTGAGGCGCTAGCCAGTGCATGAATATCTAGCCTTATACGCGGACGCATATGTGGTGCCTAGACAAATTAGATATTTTAGATATATATATTTATATAAAAAAAAATGTTTACACACTATATTATATATAGTAATTAAAACTAATATACTTTAGTTTTAGAGAAAAATAAAATAAAAATGCAATAAAATCCAATATGCTCTTGTCTATGAATAATGAGTTTTGAAATATATAAAAAACCCCCACATTTTAAACAAAAGAAAATATAATTTCTAAACTATAATTTTAATATAGTGTGTAAACATTATTTTTTAATATTTTGTTTATGTCACTGTGCATTATTTGTTTGTTGGTATAGTTAGAATGATATTTTGATAGTTCGTATATGTGACTATGTAATGTATCATAATATGTGTATGTTACTATATATTATTTGTTTATTAGTGTATTTTAATTGACATTTGATAGTTCGTATGTGTAGCTATGTAGTGTCTTATACTTCGTGTAGCTAGAAACATGTTTTCTGAAATTGGTATAATTTAGGTTTTGATTTAAGTGTTGGGATGAAAACTTATTAAAGGAAAGACCCGGTGATTTGTTTGGGGAAGATAATACAACATATTTATTTTCAAAAATTATATCAATATACTCTAAATTTCTAAAATTACCACAATAGCTTTTCAAGTGTTTTGGGTTTATAATAGGACACTAAAGATTTATGAAAGGGTTATAAACTAAACACTTTTAGAAACTCTTCATACACGTTAAGTTTGAGAGACCGTCCTATTGAGAGAACAAAGATTATTCAACCCAAAATCTCTTTTGAATAACTTCAAACTAGATCTCTTCATTCTCACTTTCTCTAATGATAAATCCATTGAATGACTTTACTTATGTGTCTCCTCCACTGTGTTCTAAGGACACCGTCTTTATCAAATGCTAATGAAACGGATGAAGCAATAGTTAATAACCATAAAAGCGGCTTAGTAGTCTGAGATAACTTAATTCGAAACGAAGAAAAATTTGAGATCACTAAGATCATCAACATGTTCCCTATACTTCTTGAGCCATCTTTCCACAAACTCAACAGTTATATTCACAGAGTATAGAAGAAGAAACAAAGAAAATATAGAGGTTCAAACCTTAAGACAAAAGACTATTTCTCAAGTCTCAATGAGATATTAACCATATCGAAATGGAGCAATTTCTAATCTCCCAAAGTGGTGGTGAGAGTTTCTCATCAACGATGTTACCTTCTTCATGAGTTCAAAACTCTTTCAATGGCGGAAATGTAGAACTCTTTAGGCATTGTACCCATGATGGACTCTCGCTTCTCCCCATTCTTGAAGAGTAGAACTACCGGTACAGCTTTGATCTCATACTCTTCAGCCACCAACAAGTCACTGTCTGCATTAAGGACATAGCACTTTAGTTTTCCCGCATACTCCCCTGCTATTTCGTCTATTACCCTGTGGACCATCCGACAAGGACCGCACCAACTAGTGTAGAATTCTACTAACACCGGCGTTTCACTTTTCAGGACTGAGTCTTTCCACGATCGTTCTGTAACTTCAGCTGCTGCACATAGTCAAACAAACCAGAACAAGAAACGAGACGTGAGGATTTCCAAAGTTGTCATACTAAGAATCGAAACAACACAAGAGGAAAGCTAACACAAAGAACTGAGAACAGTGTCCTGTGTATCAGAAAATGTTGACAAGCTTCAACATGGTCAACCTAAGCATCTACTGTGAAAGTAGACTAGAGTTGTATCAAGTTATATAACCAGAAGAGAGCAATGCAAGCCAAAGGTACTTACTTTGTTGTCCACCAAACTAAATGATTAGAGATCAATGTAAATAAAATCTAGTAGTTGCATTTTGATGCCCATTTATAAAGTATATAAGCTCTAAAGAGCTTCAACCATACCTAAACCTTAGTTTCTTACACGATTTAAAGTGGCTTGCAATAATCTAAATTCTCAAACCTGCACGATCTTCATACTAGTTCTAGATCAATCGAACATAGTTTTGATCAGGATTTGAAGCCTAGAGACCAATGAAACAAAGGCCTGATTAACAGATTAATTTCTAATCACTTAACATGACCACACAAAATACTCATAAAATCGTTCATAAACCTGTACTTGAAGATCGAAGCAATGAAATTGAAGTAATCAGTGATATATTATGTACCTCGAGAATCACGCACACAGAGAGGTGAGAGACGAAGGTGAGAGTTAAAGGAAGAAGATAGGAGAGATCGACTTTGAGAGAGAAGGAGAGAGCCAGGGGAGAAGCTAGTGACTGGGAAAAGACGCGATGGAGAAGAAGTAGATCGAGCTGAGTTAAATCGAGTAGAGTTGAAACATATAGAGTAAGAAGAAGAAGAAACCGCCATTGAAGGAAGAGAGAGTGAGTTCATTTTTTTCTCAGATCTGAGAGAGAAGATCAGAAGACAGCGAAAATGAAGAAAGGTGGGTCCCATGTACACTTGTCATGATAAATTAATTTATGATTTAACTGTTTATAATTCAAATAATTTATTAAAGTATGGGATGGCAATTAGAAATGCGATTTTGAGAGAGTTACTTAATCTTTTCGTTTCGGTCGTTCCTTGCTCCGATGAACCTACTATGTTGGAGGTCATGTCATCCCCACGATCTATTCTGTGCGAGATCGTGATGCTCTATTTTCTCTATCACCTTTAACGAGAGGGATGGTTCTGGGTTTCATTCACGAATTCAATTTGCTTTCTCTCTCAGTCTTTATCTTCGAAGACAAGTCCAAGATCTCAATTTAGGTTTGGATTAAGATCCAATCCCTCTTCCACCGGCTTCATATTGATGGGAAGACCTGTTATTCTTCGCCGGTAGAATCTTAGAGCCATTTTGGCTACTATGCTGGAAACTGGGGCCTGGGTGGTCTGGTCCATAGACGGATCGTAGAAGGGGGTCGATTAGTTTATATTCCCTTCCGATGAAGCATTGGAATCAGTCATGAGAAGAGGACCATGGGCATACAATGACTTCATGTTGGTCATTTAACGATGGACACCGTTGATGAATATGCAAATGCTCAATTTCATATCTTTCTGGGTGCAAATCCCGTCCATTACAGTGATTGCTCAACGTTTTGGTCAAAAATCCACACAAATAAGAATGTTTGTGATGAGTTGGTTATGATTGTTGTTTCACAGTGCCTCCTGATGGTTTAAATGGTGGTTTAGCTTTGTTTTGGCATAGTCGTATTTCAATTTCTGTTTTTTCTTATTCTCCAAACCTTGTAGATACGTATCTCAAGATTAATGGATTTGGTTTCTACTTGTTGGGCACCCAAATCCTTCATATCGACACTTGGTTTGGGATAATTTAGAACAGATTGATGTGAGCAGAAAGAAACCGTGGTTAGTTATTGGAGACTTTATTATGAGATAAGAGGAAATCATGAGAAACAGGGGGTAATCCTTTGTGAATTTCCGTCAGATGATACAAGCTTGTGACTGTCACGATTTAAAATGCATAGGAAACATATTCTCTTGGGTTGGAAAAAGAAATTCTCACGATGTTTCTTGCTGTTTGGATCGCTCCTTAGCCAATAATGAATGGATATCACAGTTTACAGCTTCTTTTACAGAATTCTTGGAACTCATAGAGTCAGATCATCGCCCGGCAATAACTAAAATTTCAAACGACTTTGCTCATAAATATGGTTTGATAATCGTTTAGTGGACAGAGAGGGTTTTAGTGATGCAGTAAAACGAGGATGGAATAAGCAGACTCCTGGGACTGAGAATAGTTTGTGTAATCGTCTAAGCGTTTGTTTCAAGGAAATATCCAGTTGGAAGAAGTGTCACAAAACCAATGCAAGAGAAGATATAACAATCCTTAAAAATAGAATCGATCAAGCTATTACTAATGGTGCGTTACTTCTCATATCCATAATTTAAGAGGCTTCTTGAGACGTGTTTATGTTGATGAAGATGAATTTTGGAGACAAAAAAAGTCACAACGAATGGATAAAGAATGGAGACCGAAACATGAAATTCTTCTTTTCAACACCAAAAGGTCGAGCAGCTCGAAACAGACTTTTTCAATTAAAGACGATGAAGGTTTGGAACAAACTGGAGAGAACCAAAAAGTGGCTAAAAATATTTTTAAAAATCTCTACAAAACTGAGTTATCTCCACAGAACAATCATTTTCACGTTTTTGATGTGTTTCAATGACGAGTTACAGAGGAAATAAATGCAGATTTGGTTAAATCAGTCTCAGATGAAGAAATAGAACAGGTTGTCTTCTCAATTGAACCTACTACGGCACCAGAGCCTGATGGTTTAATGGGATTTTTTCATCATAAGTATTTGGATGATATTGAAGATGTTGTTAATGTTAAGGTTCAAATGTTTTTTGAACAAGGTATATTGGATAAGAAGATGAATCATACAAATTGGTGTCTGATTCCGAAAGTTGAAGATGCTCACCATATGAAGGATTTTAGGCCTATTGCTCGTTGCAATGTAAGCTATAAAATCATTTCAAAGATCCTTGTTAGTAAACTCGAACACTATCTTGCTACTATAATATCAAAGGAACAAGCTGCTTTCATCCCGGGGCGAGTTATAACTGATAATGTGATCATTGCTCATGAGGTTATTTAGTCTTTAAATGTTAAGAGACGTTGCTCAAATTCTTTTGTTGCTATTGAAATAGATATTACAAAGGCGAATGGCTGAAACGATGCTAAAGTTTGGATTAGTTTGGATTCGATACAAAATGGATTGAATGGATAATTATTTGTGTCAGAAGTCCTACTTACTCAATAAACATCAATAGGGCTCCTTATGGTTTTTTCAGCCAGAGAACGGACTTAGACAGGGCGATCTGCTATCGCCTTACTTATTTAGCCTTTGTGCGGAATTATTAAGTCAAATGATGAAAAAAGCTGAACAACAAGGGATTATTAAGAGAATTAAAATAAGTAATGTGAGTCCTCGTATAAGCCATCTTCTGTTTGCAGATGATTCTTTATTCTTCTGCCAAGCCAATATGAAATCGTGTACATCCATTAAAAATATTTTACATCAATATATATGAGCAAGCTTCGGGGCAAATGGTTAATACGAGTAAATCGGGTTTAACCATTATGAAGAGAGTTCAGGATCATATAAATACGCAAATTTGGAGAACCTTTCAAATTCATAATGATGGTGGATGTAGTAAGTACTTAGGTTTTCCAGAGCAATTTGGAAGGAAAAAAGTGAAACTTTATCATTATATATTAGAGAAAGTATGGGAGAGAACAAAAACATGGAGTAACAGATTTTTATCCCAAGGAGGAAAAGAAGTTATTCTTAAATCTATAGTTGTTGCTATGCATGTGTATTCAATGAATTGCTTCAAGCTTCCTAAAATAATTTGTGAGGATATTGAGAGGGTAATGGCAAACTACTGGTGGTCTACAAAAGCGCAAGGTAATTCTTATCATTGGGTTGCATGGGATCGTCTGAAGTTATCAAAGAAGAAAGGGGGTCTTGGTTTTTGGGATATTGAATGTTTTAATGATGCGTTACTCGCTAAGTAAGTTTGGAGAATTCTTCACAACCCTGACTGTTTGATGGCGCATACTTTACGTGGGAGGTATTTTTCTCGAACTTACATCATGAATGCTCCCCGAGGATCACAACCTTCTTTTGGTTGGCAATCACTTCTCCATGGTAAAGACTTACTTAAACAAGGTATATACTACAGGAAAAGAGGGTATTAATCGCGTCCAAAAACCGCTATTGAAAAATACAATAGCGTTAACTAAAGTGTTATGTTATGACCCGCGATAATAGGTGTTCCAGGTAAGATAGCGTTTATGTTAAGTGCTATTGTCTTTTTGTTAAACATAGCGATTCTCCAGGCGTCATGTTATATTATATAATAGCAGTTATATTTTGTTTTGAAAGATATTATTTATAGCGTTTTATTAGATTTACTATAGCTTTCCGTAAACGTTACTATTTTGTAAGTTAAGGCGAAAACTTGTATTTCTTATAGCATTTTTAAATTCTATGGAAAGCGTTTGGCTTTCCTTCTATAGCTTTCAAATTTTGCAATTGATTCAAGCAATTGTTAAAAAAAAAGTCGTGGATATTTTAATTTCGATAATTTGGTTTTATTTTCAATTTATGTCTGGTTTAGTGTTTTTGTTTCTTGATTTAATATTTTTTTGTGAGATTCAAAATTATATTTATATATTATATTATATATATTTTAATAAATATGAGAGCATGATAGGAAATAACTGTATATATATATATACACATACATTGAATGTAAAAAATATCATATATATCATTCAAATCCATAATTTAAATACAAAGTTTACACATCTCTTGTTTGTTTGGATTTAAATCGTATAAATTATCCAGGTCCACTCCTCCAATGGCTTTAGGCTTCTTCGATACCAGCTACTGTTTCCAAATAACTACATCTTGGATCATACCAGCAGCAATCTATAGATATAAAGAAAAAATAAAAATTTAGGTTATTGAAATAACAGACGAATTCATACGAACACAAGTTTGTAGACAATACTGCACTAAATTCAGATTGCCGAGAGCATATTACGATTTGCGATGCCAAACATCTGATGGAATGAACAATAAAAGTCACTTGTACGATTTGCAGAAGAAGTATCGAGCAGATCTGAGTGGTTGGGGTTCCATTAGCAAATCCACACTCTTTACATAAGCAGATCTGATTGGTGAAAGCAAATAAATATATTAATTGTGAGACGACAGAGGTAAAGAGACGAGAAGGGGTGGAGAAAACCTTGACATTAACTGAGACCGGAAGCAAAAGATTAGCAGAGAGTTACGGGCTGGTTGAGGCAGGTTGCTTCGATGGAAAGTTTTATTGTTGACTTTGTTAATAGGAAATCTAGGGGAGAGCTGCGATTGAAGAAGGATGGGAGAAATGGAAAGTTTTGTTGACAGGTTAAAAGGAAAATGGGAGAGAAGCGAGGGAAGAAGGATGGGAGAGAATGAGTGTGTGTCATGGATGGGGAATGATCTGACGGTGTGATATGTGCCACGTAACCGATCCAAGTGATCTCTTTCCATTGGGCCACGGCTTCTGAGAGATTGTTTTTTGTTTTTATGCCCTTTTAAAATGTTTTATGCATAATAATAACAATTTTTATATTACTGATTTTATAAATATTATTATTTTCATAATTAATTTTTTGTAGGGTTTTTTAAAATTTTCTTAAAAATTAAAACCAAAAAAAAAATATCAACATTATAAACCCTTAGCCCTAAACCCCAAACCCTAAAACATATACCCTAAACCCTATTGCCTAAACAAATCTTGAAAACTACTTTAATTTTTTTTTATAAAACAAAATTAATATATGGATTATGTAATACATTTGAGCAATTGTTATATGTTTAAGACTATAATATTTTTGTTTTTTTTATATTATATTATATATTTTTGTATATTATTTTTGTTTTTGAGGAATTGTTGTATGTTTGAGACTTTAATATTTTTGTTTTATCGAATTATTACTCTAGTATATGTTTAAAACTTGTTCCTATAATTTATTGTTTTAAATTAATTTTAATAACTATGATTTATGTAATTCAAAATTTGTGTTGTGTATTGTAATATGTAAAACAATGTCACATTAAGAAAACGCATTATTGATCGAATTACAAGGAAACCGATATGTTTTTAATAGTGATTCAAGTAGTACTTAAAAAAACAAATCACAGCAACATGATTTAAATTATTAGTTTTAGAGAACCACAAGTTTATCATTAGGCCAAGCCACCATACTGCCTACTGCATCGGAAATGTACTTGATTTCTGAATTTTGTCTCCACACAGGTGCATCATCGATCTTTGAAACTTCTACCCAGACCTTGCTCGCATTGTCACCTAAGGGGACAAAATGAACAACATCTGTTGCATTAGTTGAACATATTCGGCCTTCTGCGACTCTTTTTCCTGAGTTTTTGCAATCTAACAAGATGCACTTCTTCTTTGCAGATTTGCTAGTACTGGTGCTGTTACTTGCACTCTAACACACAAAAAATGAAGGTTCCCAAGTGAGACATTCCTCAAAATGTCATAATATTTGATAGATGCACAAAACAGTAGGAAAATTTACCGGTGTTGATCTGATCACTGACTCATCCTGTTCAGTTGATCTTCTCACTGGTTCCTCCTCTTATTCAGAGACCTCAGCCTTTTTAATCTTACTAATCAACCATGGGATCTTTTCATTAAGTGTATCACCCATCACTTTCATTACTCCAACTGGTCTCCACATAAAAGAGTCAGGTTTTATCACTTTCGTCACCCTCATAATTACAGCATGTGGACCCAAACGAAGACCATCAATAACCTCAAATTGGTCAGTTGAAAATATTACACCCTCTCCAATGAAATCAGACGAATTCCAGTGATATATTAAGTACCTCTCACTACATGCCTACAAAGTTTTGTATTTATAATTACTAACTGACATTGAAAAGGTTACAAAAAAAAAGTTAATAAAACTTGCCTGTGATCCAGTTGTATTTTGCGAGGCAGTAGGTAAGTCCAAACTAATTCTATCAGATGGCCAAGGAATTTTTATCCCAACAGCTTCCTGAAGAGAATAAATATCAGCTGTAGGCCTAAAGACAGTGAATTATGGGTTTAATGCAGTCGTCACAAGAACAACTGCCGCATCAGGACCAATTTCCTTCCCACCAATCGTGTATGTACCCTCAGCAGAACATAATTCTCCCACCCCGACAATAACATCTTCATATGCATACCAATCTAGAAGCTTACACCTAACTCCTCTACTAACCTCACTAACCTCTGAGTGAGAACCCACATCATCACAATTATTCTAAGAATACTAAACGGAATTAGTAAACACTTACTCGCTGCATCTATCATATGAGAAGTAGGAATGACTTACCTTTTTTTGCAGCTAAGCCATTGACAATATTGTTCAAGTGTTCTATCTGGCTTTGCAATTCAGCTTGTGTAGCTTCAAGCTTCTCCACATGCGAGTCTCTAGCCTGTAGCAATACTAGCTTCGTTGCAGTGACCCCTCTGCCCATTCCTCTAACTTGGCCAGATTTGTCTTTTCCCAACACTTGACTGACATCATCTTCTCTTATATTATTATAATAATTGGCTGTGGACTCCATTTGGCTATCAATTGATTGTATTTGTGACTGACACAAATAGGAGAACATAAGTTGTCTTAGACAGTGTCTAAATATAAAAGTCATTCCAGCTGATGATGATTCAGAGAATTCTTACTATAGTTTCAGCAAATTCAGGCCTCACAGGTGTCCCATCTGCATGAGTGTGTCCTTTTATCCACACCTTACTCCTAGTGACTTTTTTAGGGTCTGAACTCTTTTTTTTCTACAAATGATGTATCAAGCATTAGGTGAACTCATCTTATATTTACTTGTACACTACAAAAAATTAGAGACACATACCATTTCACAAGCTAAGCGAAACATTCCTTTGCGGCTGGTTGTGTGGGGAATCTGAGCCTTCCTCAGTTCCCTGAATATGTCACTTTTCAGCTACAAAATTAATCGAGTAAATGGCATTAGTTATATACAAGGCAAAATATATATTGAACAACATCTTAAGAAATTTAAACTTATATAACATGAAAAGCTGTGCTAGTCTTGCTCACCCAACTGTTCCATACTGCAATAGATGGGATGTTGCTTGGTTTTAACTTAGCTCTCTCTGCATTACTCTTTGTAACTTTAACGGCTCTAAGAAGTCTTGATTTCCAAACCCTCCACAAACAACCCATCTGCATCAAAACAGCTGCTTTTCCAGGCAGATTTTTCATTTCAAACCTCCCCTGCATCATTTATTTGCAACAGTTAAACATCAACACTTAAAACTATTGTAGCCTTTAAAGATAATTTGTACATACCACAATTTCCTCCCACATTGCGTCCTCTGTCTTCTCATCAAGATTCCTCCAATCATCAAGTAGTACAGGAACATGCTCCCTCACAACAACACCAAGAAATGACGACAATTTTATTTATCCATCTCCAGCATGTTCACCAATCGGTGTGAATTCTACTTCTACCTTGGAGTCAGGGTCTTTTGCCATTTTACGCAACTTAGTTGGTCCTCTCTTTTTCTTGCTTGTTGTGGTTGACTGCTGTGTTTGGCCATCGTCCATTGGCTCAGAGTTTCTTTGACATTCTACTTGATCAGAAGGCTCCTCAGAAGGTTCAACAGGTTGGTCATCACCAACCAAATTAGCAGCCATTTCTTCTTCAGCAGGTTGTGATTCAGCAGGAACATCTTCAACAGGAACATCTTCAGAAGCAACATCTTCTGCAGCAACACCCTCTTTCTGAACTACTTTTATGCCATCATCTTCTTAAATTCCTTCTAAGTCACAATCTTCTTGAACTTCAGGTAAGTTGTCAGATTTAGTAAGTTCTTCTAAGTCACCATCTTCCTAAACTTCTTGTAAGTTGTCAGATTTAGTAAGTTCTTCTAAGTCACCATCTTCCTGAACTTCTTGTAAGTTGTCAGATTTAGTAAGTTCTTCTAAGTCACCATTGGTAGCCAACCTTTTTGACTTCTTCTTTTTGGGGGACTTTGGCTTCTTCTGTTTGGTAGTAACTTTGGTCTTCAAGCGACTCTGAGCCAAGCTTTGCTGACGGGTAACTCTACCTACTAATCCACCTCTTATCTTCACCATATTTAATCCTGGAACATGAAACAAAAAGTATAGTGAAAACCACATCATTCTTGTAAAAACTGTAAGTCAACGCACTTGGATAAACCATATCATTCTTGTAAAAACTATTATTCTGCCACAATGACTCCTTCACAATCATCTCTAACATAAAAACTCTCGTCATCAGAAGAATATTGATTCCCCAAGTCATCAGCTAGCTAGACTGATAATGGTGCACCAACAAACTCCTCCTCTGTCTCAAACTCATGATATCCTCTAGGAGGTGCCCTCATAAAAACATACCATGGTAAGGAATCCTCATCTCTCGAATAAAAAACTTGTTTTGCTTGTGATGGGAGTATGTATGGATCTCGGACATATGCCGCTTGGTTCATATGAAGGTTCACAAGTGTGAAACCATCTTCTTCGTTCACTCCATAAACTCTATTGACCCAATTACATCTGAATAATGGAACTATGAACATGTGGTAATCTAGAAGTATGATCTATTTGATCACACCATAATATGTAACTATATCAGCCATTTGCCTTGTATCTCTTGCAGATGATCTGCACATGCTGAAAGCCTCATAAGTGACTCCACTATTTTGCGTCTTCTGCTTAACGTCATTTGTGTGAAAGCGATGCCCGTTAATAACAAATCCTTTGTGAGTTTCTGCAGTATGCCTAGGTCCAAATGCCAACCACCTCAGCTTCGTCGAATGATCCACTGAATTAGAAGGAATCTAATGTCAAAATAACAGTGTTAGTGAGTGAAATTAAATACATTTAAGATAGTGAAAGTCAAGATTCAACCTTTTTCTTTATCCATTCAACAAACTGTTCTGTGTGATTTGTCCACAAAACACAGTTTCATTTCTAGCGCATCGAACATCATGTGCTTGCAATTCTTCTAAATGCATCCTGTTTTTTTTTTAAAAGTAAAGCAGGAGTAACTCATAATTTTAAATGTTAAGTAGAATTGAGAAAAGGTGATTAAACTTACTCTATATAGGGATCCATAACTGCCAAGTTCATCAATAAATATATATGTGCTATGTCTCGCTCTTTATCCGAAAGAGTAACCTCTATACCATACTGCAGTGGCCGACCTTCAACAACAATTCCTTCAGCCTCAACATCTTCGTTCCGGTTAACAACGTCTTCAACTGGTACAGATTTTTGTAGAAACTCTAAGCAGAACGCAATGCATTCTCCAGCCAAATATCCTTCAGCCATACACGCTTCTGCCCTTGCGTAATTTTTAACATATGCCTTGAGTGTTTTCATGTACCTGCAACTCAATCAACAAACATAATTACAAACACTATATGAGGTAAAACACATCAAATAAAGAAACAGACTAGTGCAAACCTCTCGAACGGATACATCCAGCGAAAGTGAACTGGCCCTCCCAAACGTGCCTCCCTTGCTAAATGTATAGGGAGGTGAAACATGATATCAAAACGTGATGGAGTAAAGAACCTCTCTAGTTGGCACATCGTCTCCACAATCTCAGACTCCAAGGATATCATCTTTTCCGGGTCAATGACACGCTGGCACAATCTGTTGAAGTAGTTGCATAATCGAGACACCGCAATTCTAGGTCCTCTTGGCAGCAAGTCTCTTAACGCAACAGGTAATAAATTCTGAACTAGAACATGATGATCATGCGACTTCAAATTACCAATCATAGGAGGATTGACTGATACACAGTTGGTAATATTCCCGCAATAGCCATCAGGACCTCAGAACTTAGCCAACCTCTGACAAAATCTCTTTTTCTCTTCCTTGGACAGCCAGTAAGCTGCTGGAGGCAAATATGTTCTCTTCCCTCTTGCCTCTGCGTGTAAGTGTCTTTGAATTCCAATATTTTCCAAGTCTTTTCTTGCTTTCAAGCCATCTTTGGACTTAGAACTTTGAATCAATGTAGACAATATAACATCTGATAAGTTATTTTCCACATGCATCACATCAATGTTGTGACGCACCGGTAAATCCTAACACATGTTAAAGCAACTAAAGATCAGACCAAACAATATATGAAAGATGTTAATTCAGTTTACTAAAATTAATGATGAGAATCTATTACCTTCCAGTAAGGTAAATCAAAGAATATTGACTGTTTCTTCCACCGCCACTGATCTGTTGTTTCTTCATACTCTTCCTCTGGAATCACTTCATCTTCTAACAAGTCGGTTCTCTTTCTCTTACTTACCTTATCTAATGGTTTTCCAAAATCATTCCTAAAGTCCTTCAGTACCTCAAATATTTCGGAACCAGTTTGAATCCTATTTGCAGTCCCTTCCTCGACAGTGTTGTCAAACCATCCTTTTCTACGTCTGTAAAGATGTCCAGGTCTTAGTCGCTTCCTATTGCCCAAATACAGATACTTTCGACTAAACTTTAACCACCTACAGGGCTTGTCCTTTCCACATACATTACACGCTTGCTTCCCCTTCACTTTACACCCAGACAATGTCCCTAAGGCTGGATAGTCACTGATACTCCACAACAACAAAGCTCTAAGTGTGAAGTTCAATTTAAAAAATGAATCGTAGACCTCAATACCCTCGTTACACAAATCCATAAAATCAACTATCAATGGTACTAGATAAACATCAATGTTATTACTCGGAGCTGTTGGACCAAGGGTCAACATGATATTCTCAGCCTTCATACACATAGTAGGTGCCATGTTGTAATTCACTAACAACACTGCCCACATACTATACTTGGTGTTCTGAATGGAGAAAGGATTTATCCCATCAGTAGAAAGACCGAGTCGAAGGTTTCTTGTTTCAGCAGCAAAGTCTGGCCATTTATCATTCACCTGATCCCAAGATAAAGAATCAGGGTGTCGCATTGTACCATCTTCACTCTTATTTGTGGAATGCCAACGCAATTCCTCAGCCAACCGTTTTGATCTAAACATCCTCCTGAATCTGTCCTTAATCGGAAAATACCTAAGGACCTTAGCTGGAATCCCCTTCTTTTCTTCACCACTGTGTTTATCCATTTCCCATCTTGAAGCACTGCATCTCGGACAGCTTTCCATCCTATCAAATTGTTTTTGATAGAGGATACAATCATTCTTGCATGCGTGAATGATTTCATATCTAAACCCAAAAACCTTCAAAAACTTCTTCTTTGCATCAGTAGACTTTGGCAGCACATTGTCTTCAGGGAGCATATCATGAACTATTGTAAGCAGCTGATCAAAGTAGTTCTCTGACATTCCACTCTTCACTTTAATTCGGTAAAGGGCCATAATTGCAGAAACCTTTGTGTACTTGGGACATGTCGAGTATAATGGAGTTTCAGCATCTCTCAACTTCTTCCTAAACTCAGATCTTCTCCAGTTACATCATCCTCATGTAATTGCAGAAATCTTTGTGTACTCCGACTCCATTCGACGGCTGTGGACTGCCTTCGCCCGTAAAATAAGTCGCCTCTAGCAAATCAAATGCCTCAGATTCAGTTGTTGGAACACTATCAGCCCTTCTTTCACCATGAATACTCCAACACGGATTCCTCATGTACTTCTTATCCATACCATTAATCACTAGATGATCCACTACTGTATCTATGTGTTGATGGCAAACATTGCGGCAAATGATGCAGGGATAGAAAATTTCAGCCGGATTACCCAACCTCCTTGTTGATTCAGCCACAAAATGTATAGCTCCTTCCTCATACTCAAGACTAGCCCTATATGTTTAAATCAGACAATACAAAGTTATTATCTTAATGTAATTCAGATTGACAATTGTAATCAATCAATGAATGAAATTACAAAGTTCATATATATATCAACCAGATTGATACCTTGGTAGCCAAACCCATGCATTTTCCATATCACAAATACGACAACAGCTCCACCACCAATTACGCAATTTGTGATAATAAGATGAAAGGAATCAGACAGTACTCAAAAAACTATGACATTATATTCACTCACATCAACGCAGTACTTGCAAGAAAGTTAAGAGACAAAGAGTTAGAAAACAAAAGCTTACAATGTTAAAATAGTCAGCAAGGACAATAATAAACTTGAAGCTTTGAAGACTATCTGCAAAACAAAACCGACAAAATACTTTAAGTGTTTGTCCGATAACTACCAAAACATTTTGCAATTAATCAAAATCTCACATACCTATTAGTGAGTAAATTAACCAAGCTCAACTGCAAGAACATTTAAATAGAGATCAATTAATTAAAAATCAATTACCATGCAAAACATAAATTAGAATCGAAACCCCTAATTGAAAATCCAATACCTTTAACAGCTACAAGTTTCACGAGTTCTTCCTGCAAAAAAGAAAAAAAAAACTAACCGATTAATACCCAAGATGCAAAAGTAAAGCTAAATTTTGTGGATATAACGAAAACCCAAACACAAATTCACCTTAAATGTCTAGTTCGACCACACCAATTTGATTTATACCGATGAAGAAGTCGATTGATAGTGTGGAAAGGAGACCGAGATCAATCGACTAACAAGACAGAGATCGAGACAGAGATTGACAACTAAGAGAGAGAGCTAAGAGAGAGAGTAAGATCGACGGGAAGGAGGCTGAGAATGAGAGATCGAGATAGAGATGGTGGAACAGTGAGAGTCGGCGAGAAGGAGATCGAGAAAGGTTTTGTCTGATTAATTGATAACCCGGCAAAAAGAGAATTGGGGTTTTCTGTTTTTTTTTTTACTTAGGCGGGTGCTAAAATAATTTTCGCGGTAAAGCATACTATAGCGTTAGAAATAAATTACTGCTATTACAGATAATTGGATGAACCTAAAAATTAAGCGCGTGCCAAATTATTTTGCCGCTCAACATAACATAGCATTTGTAATTTAGGAAACATTATGAAATTATTTGCCAAAAGTGAACCATAGCATAACCCGTAAAACGCTATCCTAAAGTGCTATTAATACCCTCTTTTCCTGTAGTTTATGCGGTATGTTGTTGGACATGGTAATATAATCCTAACTTTGTTAGATCCTTGGCTTCCCTTGCATCCTCCTAGACCCCCACGAAAGCTTTCACGTGACCAAAATGATAATGAGTTTGTAACAAATTTTTTGCTGCCAAATAAAAATGGTTGGAATGTGAATCTTGTCAAGAAATGTGTGTATCCAGAGACTTGATGCATATTCTTGCTATCAAAGTTTGTCCATATCAGATCAAGATTTTTTAGGATGGCATTAAACAGAAAAAGGGAATTTACACGGTCAAATCCGGCTATTGGCTAGCCACTCATCTTCCGAATGTTGGAGTTAATAGAAAACCAGCCCTTGGAAACGCTATGTTGAAGAATGAAATCTGGAAATCAGAAATTGCTCCAAAGCTTAAACATTTGTCATTTGGAGACTTTTGTCTAACGCTTTGGCTAGTGATCAAGAAATGGCGCGAAGACATATTCACTCTAATAACCGGTGTAATACGGAAATATAGGCTGCATAACATCTTTTTTCCATTGTTCTCATGTTACACAGATCTATAGAGCTACTAGTGTTCAACTACCCTGTTTACTGGACAGACAAGCTTCTCTAGAAGTCAAATTGAAGGCATTTTTGAATATTATAAGCAACTTGGAATCCCTCAAAAAAAAGCTCATCTTCCTTTCTGGATACTGTGGAGGATTTTTGGTTTAGCAAAAATAATTTGATGTTTCAACGGATTCAGAACACTTGGAGAAAGGATCTTCGAGCTGCAGTCTCTGATGCTGAGGAATGGATTACTTTGGGGGTGAAAACTCTAATTAATGGGACACTAATAATGTTAGAATGGTTTTGACTGCTACACATTGGTTTTGATTTTGTACGTTCAGACTCACTTGGTACAAATTAATATAGCAAATTTGCGTTTAAAATAAATAAATCAGTTTAACCGATTTAAACCCCAATCAACTACATTACATTCAATCGCTAAAATAAAAATACAACTCTGAGGTTATAGATTTAGGAAAATCCCATAAAAAACCTCCAAGTTGCAAATGATATCCAACTTAAACCTTCAACTTTTTTTGTTCCCAGTTAAAACCTTGAACTATTGAATTTTTCCAGAAAAAACCTTCAACTCTTAATACTTGTGCCCGAGGTTAAGTTGACTAACGGTCAACGATGAACAGTGACATCGACTGTTAGTCAACTTTTTTTTTTTTTTTTAACAACTTATCATTTTGATTGATTAGTGTAAGTAGGGTAAAAATATTTAGTTAGTCATGACGGTGGTAAAACATAGGTCGTAAACAAATTTTGAGTAAAGCGGGTTATACGGGTGCGGGTTGTGGAGAAGGCATTGCGGGTGCGGGTTGCGATATCTGAAAAAGGGTTATATAAACCCGCATAACTAATTTTAAAAAAAAATCGGCCCAAGTCAGCCGAAAACATTAAAATTTAGTCCAATTAGAAAATTCTTAGCTTCTTCACCGTTACAGTTGATGTGCAGCCAATTACGGACCTAGATGGAAGGATCTGAGGTGAGTTGACCTCTCATTAACTTATAATTTTGATTAATTAATGTAAGTAAGGTACACATATTTAGCTAGCCATGACAGGTTATCCGCTACAAATATTTAGGTCGTAAGCAAATTTTCAGTGAAGCGGGTTATCCGCTATTGGAGTTAAAACGTAATAATTTTTTTTTAATATAAATAAGAATTTTCTATATAATAGACTTATGCTTCAAATTAAGATAGAGTTGTTGATTTATTAGAGAAAGAAAACTACAAAAAAAAATTAATTTTTTTCTATTTTATTATATTAAATAAGAACAAGATTTTGGGCCGGATTTTAATGCTTTCGATTGACTTGGCCCGAATTTTGTTTTAATAGCGATGCGGGTTTATATAACCCTCTTTTTCAGATATCGCGACCCGCACCCGCATAACTCGCTTCACTCAAAATTTGTTTACGACCTATGTTTTACCACCGTCATGACTAACTAAATATTTTTACCCTACTTACACTAATCAATCAAAATGATAAGTTGTTAAAAAAAAAAAAAAAAAAGAGTTGAGTAACTGTCAACGTTACTGTTCATCGTTGACCGTTAGTCAACTTAACCTCGGGCACAAGTATTAAGAGTTGAAGGTTTTTTCTGGGAAAATTCAATAGTTCAAGGTTTTAACTGGAACAAAAAAAGTTGAAGGTTTAAGTTGGGAATCATTTGCAACTTGGAGGTTTTTATGGGATTTTCCCTATAGATTTATATAGTAACTTTAAATCATAGGATGTAATAAAAGGAAATTTATTTATTTCTACTATTATAGAGAATACTTGCATTATTTATACATATAGTCGAGGTATGTAAATTTAGGAGTGGACATAAAAACCATAACCCAAAAAACCGAACCAAATGAAACCGAAATAAGCGGTTTGGTTTGATTATTGTTTTACCTAAGAATCCATTTGATTATTATATTTCAATTGGGTTTAGGTTTGGTTTGGTTAAAAATCGTAAAACCGAATAGTTTTTTTCCGGGTTTTCAATTGAAATTAAGATATATATATATATATTTTATTTTGTATTAAATTATTTTTATATTTTTCTTTATTGAGATTTGTATATATCCTCTATAATTTAATAATCTAAAATTTATAAACTTAATTCTTATTGAGATTCTATATATATCTTCTATGAGTTTTTTGAGTTTTATTTCTTAGTTTCTAATTTTTATAGTTATCTAATTAGCATAAGGAGATCTCAGCTCGTAGAAACTTTTTACCAAAGCACCAAAGCTATTTTTCTCTGATTCCCTAACCTCTTTCATAAACTTTCCCATTGGCGTTTCTTTGTCAGCAACATTAGTTTGGTCTGTTGTGATTACTATGTCCCTTGGGAGACATGGATTACAAATGGAGTAGAACTTGTAGCTGTAAGACTATTTCCGTTAGTGTGGCCGAAGTATTAACGGTCCAACAATTATAGTTTAAGTTTAATATAAGGCTTAAGGTTTCCGGTATGTAACGGGATACGGTGATGGACCGAATCAATGAAAAGATACCGGAATGGGTTTGATGTCAACCCTCTTACTCCACCCAATAAAGAATCTAATATAAGGTTCATATACATTTATATATAATGGATTAACTTATATGAATGTATATGTATTAAAGTATAGTTTATATGTTATGTCTTAATGAAGGGGTGTCTCATTGAGAGACACAATTCCTCCTCCTTTATTTCAAATCACGTGGACCTTCATATATAAGGGAGAGGAGGAAGTTATTGGAGATATAAGTTCTGTTTTTCAGAATTGAGACAAAAAAAGACATAACATAGAAACAGAAAAACCCCGGCTCCGTCGAAGGGGAGATCGCAGTAAGGAAGGGAAGGAGAAGATCAAACAATCATCAAGGAATCATCATCATGCCTAACAATGCAATGGATCAAGGTTAGACATTCTTCCTTCTCATAACCGAAACCTCCATCAATATGAAATCGTTGATTCATTTGTTCTAGTGGCGATTATCGGGATTAGATTTACAAGTATGTAATCATAAGGATAAAACTTATATGTGGTATCAGAGCCACCCTAGAATCATTTGGTTCACTTTAAAAGTCATATTGGATGGATAAAACCGAAAAAACTCCGTTTTTTTCTCTCTTAGAAAATCATCAACGGCATTTGATACTGAAAATGGTCCTAAAATTTATATCAATGTAAAGAGGATGAATTTATCTATCCATCGGTAATAAAATTCATTAAATACCATCCAAAGTAAACATAAAGTTATAGATTTTTTTAAAGCCAGTATTGGAAATGGATACACCGGAAAAACCTCGTTTTTTTTTCTCTCAGAAAAACACAAAGCCATTGATACTGAAAATGGGTCTAAAAGTTTATCATACATTGTAGAAGGTAATGAAATTTTTTATCTATCCATCCGGTATAAAAGAAATCCATTAAAAAATCCATCAACGTAAAGTCAAAAAGTTTTATAAGATTTTTTAAAGGCATACTTGTGATGGATAACAACGAAAAACTCGTTTTTTTTTTCTCTCTTAGAAAAATCATTCAAAGCAATTGAATAGCTGAAATGGTCTAAAGTTTATCAAATAAGTTGAAGGAGGACAATGAATTTATCTATCCATCGGTATACAAATTCATTAAAATCCATCAAGTAAATCCAAAAGTTACAGATTTTTTTTTTAAGTTTTTGAAAACATTTCAAATTCGCCGAATGAAAACAGTTTAATCCGCCGATGAGTATTGCAAAGTAACCGACCAAGAACCGTTTCGGTCCTCGTGGTCCCGGTCGACTCCTGTGGTCCGGACCGGTGCGGTCCGTGTCCGGTCGAATTCTGGTGGTCCGGACCCGGGTCAGGTTCAAAAAAAAAAAAAAAAAAAAAATTTTTAAAACCGTAAACACGTTTCCGCTGCTTTCTGAAATGTTGAAAGGCTAATATATTATGAAAATGTTAATAACATAAATATAATTTTTTTTTTTTTTTTTAATAAAAGTCTATTAAAAATAAAAAAAAAATTCATATTACATATAACTTGTTAATCACGCAAAGTGGCCTGGTATATTTAATGTGACGGAAAAAGTAAAGATTCCATAATTATCATGCGATTAAAGGATGCTAAATGGACATAAAAAGTTTAATTGATGATTCAATTGCTTACTTAGTATATCCTAGGAGATCACCCAAAAGGTGGATCACTGGATGTATTAAATAACAACTAAAGTATAATCACCCCAAACTACGGTTGATGGTGTGTATAACCAGCAAGGTAGCATTGCTATCAACTGTAACTATGGATTGATTAATTATTAAAGAAAATCTAAACAAGCATCAATTTTAAGTGAATGTGTTTAAGTATTGCCCAAAGGTTGCTTGAATATATAAAAAAAAAATGAAAGTGTTTAGATTATTTGTTGTCGATGAATCTATTAAAGTCTCATAGAACTAAGGTAAGCATAATATAAATTTTTGGCAGCTTCGTTTGCTTCAGCAAAACTCTGTCGTGAAGTTCAATGGACTCAACTATGAGGAATGGTCTGAAACAGATAAGGTTCTCTTTGGGTGTAATGTCCCTTGACCAGGCTATACTCCACAGATGAGGAGCCAGCAGCCCAATTACAGATGAGAAGCTCCGAAGTGGAAAAGTCTCGTTATGAGTCTTGGAAGCGCTCTAACCGGTTCTGTGCCTGAATTTACTTAGGATGTCGATGGCGGACAGTATTAAGCCATCCATGCTTAAGACAGAGAAAGCAAGGGAATTCATCTTAAAAACTCAAAGAACAATACCAATCGGATGTCGCTGACAAATGATTGTAGGTAGTCTCATGAGTGAGCTAACTACGAAGAGGTTTCGATTGGTCTCAGACAATCCATGACCATGTCACTCACATGTCAAACTTGGCATCCAAAGTTTAACGTCCATGGGGGATGGAAGTGGCATGAGTCCTTCTTGGCTACAGTTCATTATGAACTCTCTGCCTCAAGAGTATGGTCAGTTTCCAGGTGAATTAACAACACCATTAAGGATAAATGGAACTTTCAGGAATTGAAGCGCCATGCTCGTTCAGGAGGAGGCGAGATTAAAAGAAACAGAAGGACAACATTGGCACTAATGCTGGACTCTAATAGTCGCCATAAACAGCTCCAGGAAACCAAGCAAGGGCAAAAAGAAGGATAAGGCTGTCTTTTAAGACTCCTGAAAAGCAAAATCCGTAAGGCTGTCAAGTGTTTCTTCTGCAAGAAGGAGGGACACATAAAGAAAGACTGTCCTAAAAGGGAAGGCATGGTTAGACTAAGAAAGGTACCGAAAACATTTATATGTTTTTGTTCTGAATTGAATCTTGTAGAAGTGCCTAGAAAATACTTGGTGGCTTGATTCTGGAGCGCTTCTACTCTCATAGTATCTCAATATTGAACAGGGATTCAGTTCGATCCACGCCTTTAAAAGGAACTGAAAGGTACTTGTTCAATGGGAAAAGGCATGAAGGCGCAAATAGAAGGCATTGGGTACGTATAGATTGGATCTTCAACACTGGATGTTTTGTAGATCTTGAAAATTGTCTCTTTGTACCTGAGTGTGCTAGAAACCTTGTTTCAGTAAGTAGGTTGGATGATGTAGGTTTAACTTTGAGATGGTAATGGTGTGTTTTCGTTGTACGCGTAACAGATACTTTTATGGTAATGGTACATTGTGTGATTTCACTTTATTAAACTCAAATCTTGATAAAACCTTCCTCTGAATCTTTATTTAATATTGAGTATCAAGCGAATAAACGTAGTGCAACTAGTGAGAAACTCAGCATTTTTGTGGCATAAAAGATTAGGTCACATATCCAAAGAACGGATGGTGAGGTTAATAAAGAAAGAATTATTACCTCAATTGGATTTTAGTGACTTGGATGTGTGTATAAATTGCATTAAAGGAAAGCAAACCAAACACATCACAAAGAAACAATGCCACAAGAAGTAATGAACTCTTAGAGTTAATTCACCACAGATATTTGTGGCCCTATAGATCTTCCGTCTTGGAGTGGTGAGAAAGTATTTCATCACTTTATTGATGATTACTCACGGTATGGATATACTTATTTGTTGCATGAAAAGGCTCACTCGGTTGGACTTACTGAAAGTGTTCATTGATGAACGTAGAAAGGCAACTTGAAAAGAAAGTAAAAGTTGTGAGATCAGATAGAGGTTGTGAATATTATGGTCGATTCACGAAAGAGGACAATGTCAGGGCCATTTGCTAAATTTCTGGAAAGTAAGGGCATTTGTGCTCAGTACACAATGCCGGAACACCTCAGCAGAACGGTGTAGTGAAAGGCGTAACGTACTTTAAATGGAAATGGTTAGGAGCATGCTAAGTAATTGCACACTACAAATGTCAATGTGGACATACGCATTAAGGACTGCGACCTACATTTATTAAAACCGGGTTCCTAGTAAAGTGGTTCCAATGACTCCATTTGAACTATTTACGGGAAGGAAACCACCAGTTTAGACACTTACGTGTCTGGGGATGTCCAGCTGAAGTAAAGCCGTATAATCCGCATGAAAAGAAATTGGACTCTAGGACGGTCAGTGGATTTTTCATTGGCTATCCAGAAAAAGTCAAAGGGGTTTGTGTTCTACTGTCCTAACCACAGTAACGAGAATTGTCGAGACTAGGTAATGCTAGGTTCATTGAAAATGGTGAACCTAAGTGGAGTTCAGAATCTAGGGGAGTGAACATTAAAGAAATTCGGGTAGAAGATTCTTCACCCGTAGTTCCGACCAAGTTTGTTGTTCCTGTCATCGTGTGTACAGCCTAATATCGAAACAGAACAACAGAATGTGGAACATACGGACCCACTAGTTCAGGAAACCGAAAATGAACAAGTCGTCATTCAAAGACAGAACGTCGTACCACAAAACCAATTAAGGCGATCTTGTAAGGGAAAGGGAGATCCGCCATTACAGATGACTATGTGGTTATGATGTTGAGAATGAATGTGACCTTAGTCTCGATAAAGAACCGAAAACATTCAGAAAAGCCATGGAAAGTGAAAATTCTCTGAAAAGTGTCGAATGCTCTCAGATGAAGAAATGTCTTCTATGAACGTGAACCGAGTGTGGGACCTAGTAGAGTTACCTGATGGTTTCAAAAACCGTTGGGTGTAAATGGATCTTTACGACCAAACGGAACTCTAAAGGTAACATAGAAAAGTACAAGGCTCGACTTGTTGCTAAAGGGTTCACTCAAAAGGAAGGCATTGACTATTCGGATACCTTCTCTCCAGTTTCAAAGAAGGATTCCTTAAGAATTGTCATGGGATTGGTAGCTCATTATGATTTAGAGCTTCATCAAATGGATGTTAAAACTGCCTTTCTTAATGGAGAACTTGAGGAAGAAGTTTACATGGACCAGCCGAAGGTTATGTGGCTGTAGGGAAAGAAAATCTTGTGTGTAGGCTGAGAAAGTCAATATATGGATTGAAACAGGCCCTCCCCGACAATGGTATTTAAAGTTTCAATGATACCATTTTGTCATACGGTTTCATAGAGGTCATCTTGATCGATGTATTTATATGAAAGTCAGTGAGAGCAAGTTTGTCATTCTAGTATTGTATGTTGACGATAATATGTTGGCTACAAATGATATGAGTATGTTGAGTAATGTAAAGAAATATCTCTCCAAGAACTTCGAAATGAAGGATATGGGTGAGGCAAACTATGTGATAGGGATTGAAATAATCCGGGATAGATCACAAGGAGTTATTGAGTTTGTCTCAGAAAGGATACATAAATAAAGTCTTGAAGAGATATGGGATGGAAAAGTGCAAGTTAAGCAAAGCTCCAGTTCAGAAAGGGGACAAATTTAATAAAGGTCAATGTCCGAAGAATGAACTAGAGAGGAAAGAAATGGAGATGATCCCTTCACTATCAGTGGTTGGAAGTTTGAATTATATTCAAACATGTACTCGACCAGACATCAGTTTTTGCGGTGGTGTCTTGGGTCGATATCAAAGTAATCCTGGAATGGACCACTGGAAGGCTGCAAAGAAAGTTCTCAGGTACTTGCAAGGCACCAAAGAGTTTATGCTTACGTACAGGAGATCCGATAATCTAGAAGTAATCGGATACTCTGATTCAGACTATGCCGGTGCGTCGATACTCGAAAATCGACGTTTGGCTATCTGTTCCTATTAGCTGGGGGAGCAGTATCATGGAAAGTGGAAAGCAGTCTGTCATTGCTACTTCCACCATGGAAGCAGAATTTGTGGCATGCTTATGAGGCCACAGTTCAAGCATTGTGGCTGCGGAACTTTGTCTCAGGACTTGGACTTATTGACAGTGTTTCCAAGCCGCTGAGAATTTATTGTGATAATTCCGCAGCAGTCTTCTTCTCAAAGAATGACAAGTATTGAAAGGTGCTAAGCACATGGAGATAAAATACTTGTCTGTAAAGGAAGAAGTGCAGAAACGCAGAGTAGCATTGAGCATATAAGACGGATATGATGGTAGCGGATCCGTTAACGAAAGGACTCCCTCCCGGTATATTCATTGGCCATGTAGAGAGGATGGGAATAATTGATAAGACCTGCTGTATTGATATTATGCTATTGTAAAGATGCTAACTCAAGTAATATGAATTCAATAAAGTTTTTAGGTGTTTTTCTGCAAAACTTAATATGTTATCATAAAAATATGTACATGTAATATTTGGGTAACATATGAGTTGAGAATAAGGTTGTATCTCAACATAAAGGAATTTTTTGAGAATTAAGTAACCTCTCAAATATTAAAGAAGTAGTAAAGTTGGAATTGGTTGTGTGATGGAAGGGAACTTATCGCTGATAAAGATAGGGGACCGCCTCTTCGATAAATTCTAATTTTATGGTACTTAAGAATAATTAAGCTTAATGAAAGAGCGCGTTTTAAAGGAAGTTGAACCATTAAGTTAATACACGGCCAAGTGGCGAGAATTGTAAGACTATTTCCGTTAGTGTGGCCGAAGTATTAACGGTCCAACAATTATAGTTTAAGTTTAATATAAGGCTTAAGGTTTCCGGTATGTAACGGGATACGGTGATGGACCGAATCAAAGAAAAGATACCGGAATGGGTTTGATGTCAACCCTCTTACTCCACCCAATAAAGAATCTAATATAAGGTTCATATACATTTATATATAATGGATTAACTTATATGAATGTATATGTATTAAAGTATAGTTTATATGTTATGTCTTAATGAAGGGGTGTCTCATTGAGAGACACAATTCCTCCTCCTTTATTTCAAATCACGTGGACCTTCATATATAAGGGAGAGGAGGAAGTTATTGGAGATATAAGTTCTGTTTTTCAGAATTGAGACAAAAAAAGACATAACATAGAAACAGAAAAGAGAGATTAGAGATTGTGATCGGAATCGGAAAACCCCGGCTCCGTCGAAGGGGAGATCGCAGTAAGGAAGGGAAGGAGAAGATCAAACAATCATCAAGGAATCATCATCATGCCTAACAATGCAATGGATCAAGGTTAGACATTCTTCCTTCTCATAACCGAAACCTCCATCAATATGAAATCGTTGATTCATTTGTTCTACTGGCGATTATGGGGATAGATTACAAGTATGTAATCATAAGGATAAACTTATAGTAGCGACTCTCTTGGTCTCATGTTATACGAATAACATAAGGCAATGAATGATGTGTCGTGGATCACAAGTCTTGGGACATTGAACTTCTCCGCGGATCATGTTTCCCAAGGGAAGAACGTATCGTCTAAAATACCATTTGGTTTGGTTGTTTCAATGAAACTCTCCCACTGTTGTTATCTAACGAGACTTGTCGTTGCACTTAGAACGACTATACTTCTCAACCTCAGGCAGTGCCAACCCAAAGTTGTGGATTGCTTTAAGTAAAAAAAAAAACTTTTGGCCCATCAATATTTAAATTTTAAAGTAATCAACAAAAGCGGATGAAGGAATTCGAACCAAGAGATTTTGGCAGAATTAATACACATAAATCACTACACTATAAAATCCTTGTGTTTGTTGGGTTTCAAGCAAGGACCGAGCCTAATCTCAGATTTGCTCGAAACATCTCAGTAACATGGTCGAACCCACCCCCAAGACACTCTTCTTTGTTATCTGGTATCCCTTTATTTTCTCTGAGTACAATAAATTTGAAATTTTGAAGATACGCGTTTAACAACACCTATACGTAATAGAGTCAATTAAATAAATACCAATTTTTGGAAAATATTTATATTTGCAGAAGGGGGGAGACAGAAAAGAGGGAACTTTTCATAATGCCCAAACTAACCTCGAAAAATTAAGCGGGAGAAAATACTGTTGTTTTTGCATAGTGGACAGTAACAACAACTGAAATCAGTACTAGACCCATTTATGTCAAAGCAAAATGTCGGAACATTAAATGCAACAATGATACTTCTTATGTACATCACAACTCGCAAATATCAATATAACATCATATATTAACACGTAACATGGTATGTTTATGTATATAATTGTATATAAATATATAACAAGATATTCAAATACATAACATGACATACTAATATTAAAAAGAATATATTAATGTATAACACAATATATTAATATATAATATGATGTATTAATTATATAATTACTAATATTTTTTGTTATAACGTAACTTGTGAACAAATAACGCGATATACAAAAATATAACACAATAAAACAGATATATATCGAGCGTGTTTAGGTTAATGTCATGATATAAAAGTGTGAACAATACTAATTTATAAAACATCTTTTTCTTTCATTCACTTTTCTTATTGTCATATGTTCATCTTCGATGGCGAAATGGGAAAGAAAAATCTCAGGAGATATATAAAAAAAAAATCGATAAACGTAATCAATATATGCAAAAAACCGTTTTTGCGTTTACCAGAGTAACTGACGCCAATATGGAAACGTTTCAAAAAACGTCATGATGCCCTGCAACGAAACAGAATAGTACAACCTCTAGTTGATATAGGGGCAATTACATCATGTGGTCGTTGTAGAAAAAGATGGTTTATTTATGAAAATGCCATCTTTTCTTTGACTTAAATATTTTCAATTCTTTTAGTATATAGTGCAAATGTTCTTCGTAATTTAGGTGGAATGACATACATAAAAACCATGGATTTAAAGTAGAGAAAGTTACATACTATGTCTACTTTCTATCTCTAATAAAGAAAGTTAGAAGACATTTTTTATCCTTTTACAAGCTTTGACTAGTAACAACAAAACAATAGTTTAATAAATAAAAATATGCGGACTTTTAAACAAAAAAGGTGAGCTTTACAAGTATGAGATATGATTGATTTCACTAGTATTGAGTTATAGGTGTGGGATCTGATAGATTGCCCTGGTATTGATCCTAACCATGATTTATTTTTGATCTCAACATAATTCAAGCAAAATACTCCACACCGTAAAGGCGTATACACATGAAAAAAATAGATGAATGTGTGGTTTGTTAATCTCACCGCATAGTGACAAGAACGGGTATAGCCCAATATCCTCATTCTAATACCGGTTGAGAACTTTTCTTGTATGCTTGTGGATTATGTTAATTTTGATTTAAAAAAAAAATATATTTTTTAATATGAATAAACATGTTGTTCTATTTGCTTTAAATTTTATTTTTATGATATAATTAACTTGTGAACGCGAAAACAATACAAATTTATATATTAGAAAATTATCTTCTTTTTTTGTTATCCTTAACTTACACAAAAAATTTAATTTATTAAAATCCACGTTATAAAATATGATATCAGTTATCTTTTGCGTATAAATAACAAGCAGCGTTAGCAAGGATAACTGCAGTGGCACTGCTTTGATTTTCCTTGAGTGATGCATAATATACCTTTTCCTTTAAAACCGCCCTCGCACCTTTAGAGCACAAGGTACAGGAAAACAATCCCCCTTCCAAGCTGAAAATATTATAGTTTTCGAACATTTTTTTTGGCTGCGCACTCACCATCACTCCTGACACTGTTACATTAAAACATAAAATTTGTATTTGTATGCTAAAACTGGAAAATTGTATATTTTCGTCTCTTAAATGTAGATGTGTTGAAAAGTTTTGCGCATATTAATAAATATTAGGAGCAATTATTTTTAAAAACATCATTTTTTAAAAATATCAATAAATTTTACGATAAAAGTTATAGCGCATAAATATTTATGACAAAATGCAATTTAACACATTTACTTATGCGTTATAAAGCATAAAAATATGATATTGAGAAAGCATATTTAGTATAAATATGTTAAAGGAAATCATATCACTAATTACGAATAATATAGAAAGATGAAAAATTCTTGTAATCAAGGAACTAACCGAAATAGGTAAACAAAGGATACTAAGGAGGTTTTATTGGTTTGTATATTTAGAAAGATCAATTATGAAGATTTAGATGTTGTTAAGGGGGTTTTGTTGGTTCATTGAGTTGTAAATCTTTATAAGATTTAAAAATTCTTATGGAATTTGAAATCAATACATATGAATTTTGAAATAACATGTTTTAACCACGGATTTGAATCCTTCTATTTTTCACTTTCACTTTCAAATTCATTCAAAATATAATATGGATTTTGAAATCAAACAATAAATCATTAAACAAATAACACATGATTTTAATTAGTATTTACAAATGATAGAACCAATAACACATGATTTAGAAATCTTTTTTAAAATCAATGATTGAATAACACATGATTTTAATTGGATTTCCAAATCCATCAAAATCCTTGAACCAATAAAACCCCCTAAGATTGTAGTGTTATTCAATTAAAATTTTCCAAAACTCTATTAAAGTTTGTTGTTATTGGTTTATATATTTGTAAAAAATACTCTAAAATCTTTATAAATCTAGAGTTATTGGATTCATGGATTTATAAAGTCAATAAAAGTCTTATGGTATTCAAATTTTATGAAAAAATCTCATTTTGTCATTAAATTAAATTTTTCTACACATTTTCCTTTATAAATATCTAATCATTCAAAGTATTGTACTTTGACAAGGTATTCTCAAAATTATTTTCTATGATTCTAGAAAAGCTAATCAAAGAGATTATACAAAACTCTTTAATAATAATTTGAAATCTTTAATTTATCTACTTTTTATATATATATTTTAAGTCATCAAAACTCTTTTAAAGCACATCCAATAACACCCTCTAAGTATCAATTTCTTTTTAACCGATTATAAGTCATATTTTAAGACGGTTTTAATGTAAATACAAAACTAATACAAGAATGATGAAGACAGTTAGAACGGTGAACGCGTGTTGAAAAATTTTCTTCATCCTAAATGATATATTTGAAATTGATTGTATTTTACAAATTTTAAATGATGGAGCTATATTTGTTTTTCATTCAGACATATCTTAATATATATATGCATTGCTCGAAGACTGGAAGCTAAATGATCACACATTCAAACATATCTAATTATAACTAGTTACCGTTTTTAAATTTCCGACTCATACTCTCAATCTATGTAAATTAGTTCCGATTTTAAGGGATATTGCTTTTTCTTAATACCATAAAAGAAAATTTCAGGAATTTTTGTAAAATTAGATTCCTTATAATCAAAATTAAAAGAGATAGGAAGCTTAAATTATATATGTTTAAATGTGAGATCATCTAACACCATCAATTCATATAACATTTTTCTAAAGTATTATATTTAGTAATCAACAAAATAAAATTTACAATGGGTGATGAAATGTTAAGGAAATTGCGAGTAAAAAATAAAATAGAGCAATCTAAGTTAGATTATCTAACAGAGCTTGCAATCTGAGAAAGTTAGATAACATAGCAGAGAAAAGACCGACGTTGAAAACAGAATAATATTGGTTATGAGCTTTGGATATCTATGATGCTTGAACAGCGAGCGAGAATATTTGTGTCGTACTCTGCGGTTTGTAAGCTGAAGAAAGTGATTTGAGTTGTAATCAATTTGTCAATGGCTTGAGGAGTGTACAATGGTGAGTGCTATGGATTTCTATGGATTCTTCCATTACCCTCTCACGAGATGATGTAGATGGATGCCTGAAAGGTAAACTTTACAAGTGTGAGATTTTATTGATTTCACTGTTATTGAGTGAGGCTTCAAAAATTTAGATCCTAATCATAATTTATTTTTGATACCAACATAATTCCAGCAAAAAAACCTCACACCGTAAAGGTGTAAACACACACAAAAAAATAGATGGATGTGTGTTTTGTTAAACTCACCGCATACTGAACAAGACTCGATCTAGCCCCATATCCTTATTCCAGTATGGGGTGAAAGCTTGTTTCTACGGTTGTGGATTATGTTAACTTTTATTTTAAAAAATATTTTTTAAGAAAATAAATATTAACTTCCTTCTCTTTGCTTTTAATTTTATTTTTATTATAAAATTAACTTGTGAATACTAAAACAATACAAATCCATATTAGAAACTATATTTTTTTTTGTTATCCATAACTTATACTTAAGAAATTACATATTTAAATTTACGTTATAATTCGATATAGACATTAGCATAAACTAATATACCACAAATCATATAAAATATCTAATTACTATATATATATATATTGTATATTATTTTGTTTTTATCTTTGGTCAACAATATTGGGAAGCATGTCTGTTTGAATCCAATTAGTGATACAATTATAATACTAACACAAACCACTAAATTACATGGTTTATACCTTTATTTTAAGGCAAACTTTTAAAATATGAAATTAGATATATTAGATATATTAAATATGAAACGAGCAATGTTAGTAAGAAAAACTTTGGTTTCATTGCATGTCTTTTCCTTGAGGGATGCATATACCTCTTTCCTTTGTACTTGAGCTCACATAAAAGAGCAAAATCTGCAGGAACACAATCCTCCTTCTATCTTCCAAATTTTAGAGGTGTAGATCATTGTTTTTTTTGGCTTCACACTTACTATCACTCAAGACACTTTTACATAAAAACATAAAACTGTGTTTGTATTTAAATATGGAAAAAGTATATTTTCGTGTCGTCAATAACTTTTCGTCAATAACTTTTCGTGCTGAAAACTTTTGCGCATGTTAATAAAAATTAAAAGATTTTTTTTTCAAATTCATTACTTTAAAAAAAAATATCAATTAGTTTTGCAATAAAAGTTATCGCGCATAAATATTTATGACAAAATGCAATTTAAGACATTTAATTATGTGTTATGAAGCATGAAAAAATAACATAATGAGAAAGCATATTTAATATAAATATGTTAAAAAAAATCATATCACACTAATTACGAACAATATATAAAGATGGTAAATTCTTGTAACGAAGGAACTAACCGAAATAGGTAAAAAAATGATACTAAATATAAATTTTTCTTTTTGACCGATCATACATCATATTTTAAGATAGTTTTAATGTAAATACAAACCTAATACAAGAATGATGAAGACAGTTAGAACGGTGAACACGTTTTGAAAAACTTTCTTCATCCTAAGTGATATATATGAAAATTGATGGTATTTTACAAATTTTAAATGTTGAAACTTTATGTGTTTTTAATTCAAACATATATTTATATATATGAGTTTTTGGAAGACTCGAAGCAAAATGATCACAACTCAAACATATCTAATTAAAACTAGGGGAATTGTTAAAACTAGATCCAAAATTGATTTTGAATGCAAAATTAGACCCTAAATTGAAACAAATGCAAAACTAGACCAAAAATGTAGGAAAATTACATTAACCCTCTTATCTGCAAACAGAAAAACAAAAACTGCAATTACAGTTCTAACCTTCGCGCGGTGGAGACTTCATGAACGAAGTCTCACATTAGACTTCGTCCATGACATCTATGAAGTCTGAACCATAATTAAACCTTAGATTTAGATTAGAAAAATAATAAAAAATAATTTCTATGCAATTTCTTCTACAGAAAATAAGATTATCTAAATATGAACTTTATAAATTAAAATTTCCGAAACTTTCATAAATTAAAACATGTAAGGTTGATTATGTTCTAGAAAAACATAAACAGTCGCAGACTTCACTAGCGAAGTCTGCAACCGTAACTAAATCTTAAATTTAAATTAAAACAAATAATAAAAAATATTTGGATCAAAATTTTTGATAGATAAATTATTTTAAATCAAAACCAAATGTTTAAAAATAAAGTTTCATAAAAATTTCATAAAACTAAGCCATGTTATGTAAACCATGTGAGACATAATAGGTTTAGCGTTTGCTAATTGGTAAAAATCCATGTATATATCTTTAGGGTTAGACTTAAGTTCATATTTTTTTGATATAAAATGTCAATCCTTTATATAGTTGGATTTTGGATCTACTATACTATTTTGATGTCAATTGTAAGTATTTGTTAACAAAAAGTGAAAAAATATTAGAATTTTAAAGTTTAGGACGTACAGACATCTCAGTTCTTAGGTTAAGTGTTAAGTCTTATAGGAGACTTCGTGTATGAAGTCTATAACATTTTGTAAGAGTAGACTTCTTTGTAAAATTTTGAAATTTCAGTGGTGAAGTCTAAAACTACAAAGGTGAAGTCCGAAATTTCAAAAAGTTTTCAAAATATTCAAATTTTTGTTTTAAAATTCAAAAGTTTTAAGTGAAGTCTGAAATTTCAAAGGTGAAGTCTAAAATTTTAAAACAATTTCAAAGATATTGAAAAAATTCAAAAAAATGCGAACAATTCGAAAATTTTCAAAAAATTTCGAATTTCAGATTGAAGTCTGAAATTTCAAAGATGAAGTCTGAAATTTTAAAGGTAAAGTCTGAAATTGCAAAAAATTTCAAAATTTTCAAAAAATTTCAAAACAATTCAGAAAAAAAAAAAATTCGAATTTCAGAGGTGAAGTCTGAAATTTCAAAGATGAAGTCTGAAATTTAAAATTGAAGTCTAAACTTTTTACCTAACCCTAGTTTTACCTCCCATATATAAACTCAAATTCCAACCTCTCTCTTTCTCTAAAAAACAGCAGAGCACTCTCTCTCTCTCTCTCTCTAAAACCTCTGTAAAACAACAAGGATTTCTCCATCTTCAATGCCGTTCCATCGCACCATTGTCGGTAAGATGTTGCTTTTTTGTTCTTTCTCCGTTTTCGTCGCTCTTAATCTCTCTTCAAAAGTGTTATTATCTTCATCCTCATATCTGACTAACCACTCGCTTATTATTGTTGCATTTCTTTTTACTGGCTTTTTCATCCTACTAACTTATGCGTTTATGCTTGTTACATATCTTAGGCGTAACACCACCATGAAATAGTTAAGTTCGTTTATTTTTTAGATTCATACAACAATTTATATTTCAAACAAAATATAAGATCTGAATCGTCAATTGTTTGTGCGTTATGATTTGTTTTTTTTAGAATTTTATCTAGAGGATTCATTATGAATTTCAAGTATAAAATAGTTTATGTCGAGTATGATTTCTAACTAATTTAAAAAGTTAGTGCAAGAGACTTCACACGTAACACACATGTTATGATAAGAAAAAAAATTAACTAATTACAAATACACTAAAATTTCATTTTTACTAAACATCATCGTATGAGACTTCTCAGAAGTAGTCTATCAGTAGACTTCTTATACGAAGTCTGTTAGGAGACTTCAAATGTGAAGTTTCGCAATAAATAACTACTAGAGATTAATAAAATCGGTTTAAGATAGAATATAACACATTGAGATGTGAAACTCATACATAAAAACAACAATAACTAATACACATGAAAAACAAATCTCGAAAATATTAAACAGATATGATACAAATACATTTTTAAGTACAAGAAACTTCTCAAACAAAGTCTCCGGACAGATTTCCTCGTTGAAATCTAAATATTATAAGCTAAATACCTAATAAGTTAAGAAAAATAATTATACGATAAAAATAGTTCAAATTTCTAAAACATCAAAAGCCATACGTAACACACATGTTAGGACAAGAAAATAAAAATAACTACTTAAAAATAAGCTAAAATTTCATTTCTACTAAATTTATCATTTGAGATTTCTCGGATGAAGTCTGCTAAGAAATTTAGAAGAGACTTCGCTTAAGAAGTCTGAAGAGTCTAGTTTTGCAATTGACCAGATTTTGACTTTTTAAGGAGACTTCGCCTAATGAGACTTCGTCTGAGAAGTCTATACCAGTTTTAGGTCTAGTTTTGCAATTGACCACAACTTTGACTTTTTCATTAGACTTCATCTGCGAAGTCTCATCAATATGATATTTCGCTTGTGAAGTCTATTATGTAGTGAGACTTCCATGATGAAGTCTTTTTGCCTTCAGAGACTTCTCCGACGAAATTTACCCATAAAGTAGGTTCTAGTTTTGCAATTGACTAGAGTTTGACTTTTATATGATACTTCGTCAGAGAAGTCTGAGTAGAAAAAGGGTTACTTTTACAATTGACCAAAATTTTTGATTTTTTTTTTTAATTTTGGTCAAATGTAAAAGTAACCCTTTTTACGCAAACTTCTCAGATGAAGTCTTGATAAAAAGTATTTGTTCAGGTCAATTGCAAAACTAATCCCCTTTTCGCAGACTTCAGAGGAGAAGTCTAAAATAAAAGTCAAACTTACGGTCAATTGCAAAACTAACGTCTTGTACGCAGACTTCATAGGTGAAGTATGAAGACTTTTTTTTGTTTCCAAAGGAGAACTTGAGATTTCCATCGTGAAGTATGTGAAGCAAAAAGTCAATTGCAAAACTAACCTCCAGTCGACTATTGAGACTTCACTTGAGAAGTCTACCTTCTGGAAAATAAGAGAAAATGAAAAATTACCAAATTTTGGTTTGAGCTTGTTTTTACCTTCGTGGACGGCCAAGAACTGCTCACACCACCAATACCTAAGAAACCCAAGTTTTATTATGCATGAATCTTAGTAAATCGCAAGACCTAAGAATGGTGAATTTTGAGAAAGAGATTTTAGAGTTTAATGGTTGAAATGAGAGAGAATGAGAGATGAGATCGAGAAAAATAGAGCTTGAAGCTTAATTATAGAGCTTTAACATCTCTTAATTCAGTTGTTTGAACCATTTAGAGCTTAATTTTGGTTGGTAATGGTGGTTGGAAGCTATTGAAGAAGATGACATTTTCGTTATTATGTGAGAATCTTTGGGTTATTATGTTTCAAACCCAGCCCACCAGACTTCACAAGAGAAGTTTTGCGCTAGGTATTTTTGTGAAAAAAGAAGGTGGAAATGATATTTTAAGATATTTTGAAAGAAGAAAGATGAGAGGTATAGTTTTACATTTGACTTCAAATAAGCGTGTAGTTTTGAATTTGATTTTAAATAAGGGTCTAGTTTAGGAAGTAGCCCTTAAAACTAATTACCTTTCTTAAAATTCGTATTGAAGAATTAACTTGCCAATTGTAATGACCTTTGTTGTACTTGTTGGACAATTATTTATCCAAAGGATGATTGATATCTTGATGCGAGGTGAAAGACGACCAGACTTCAGATACAATTTAGTAGCAAGTTATAATATAGAAGAACATTGTCGTCAATTAGTGTTATGTTGATGAGTATTTAACACTTTTAAGTTTTGAAAACTATTTGAGACGAGAAATTAAATCTCTTACGCACTTTTGAATTTTTGTTCGGAGGTCACTGAAGACCTTCAGAAAGGCGAATATGTTTAAAATAGGATTAATGGAAAGAAGAATTTCATTATTTTACTTGGTGCAAATGAGCGATATTTGTCTGTTATTTGGTTATATGTATGATATTTGTCAATTACTTTAGCTAGAATAAAAGTGGATCATCCCACTTTTCAACATCCAAGATTATTTGAGGTTGTATTCACAAANTGATAGAACCAATAACACATGATTTAGAAATCTTTTTTAAAATCAATGATTGAATAACACATGATTTTAATTGGATTTCCAAATCCATCAAAATCCTTGAACCAATAAAACCCCCTAAGATTGTAGTGTTATTCAATTAAAATTTTCCAAAACTCTATTAAAGTTTGTTGTTATTGGTTTATATATTTGTAAAAAATACTCTAAAATCTTTATAAATCTAGAGTTATTGGATTCATGGATTTATAAAGTCAATAAAAGTCTTATGGTATTCAAATTTTATGAAAAAATCTCATTTTGTCATTAAATTAAATTTTTCTACACATTTTCCTTTATAAATATCTAATCATTCAAAGTATTGTACTTTGACAAGGTATTCTCAAAATTATTTTCTATGATTCTAGAAAAGCTAATCAAAGAGATTATACAAAACTCTTTAATAATAATTTGAAATCTTTAATTTATCTACTTTTTATATATATATTTTAAGTCATCAAAACTCTTTTAAAGCACATCCAATAACACCCTCTAAGTATCAATTTCTTTTTAACCGATTATAAGTCATATTTTAAGACGGTTTTAATGTAAATACAAAACTAATACAAGAATGATGAAGACAGTTAGAACGGTGAACGCGTGTTGAAAAATTTTCTTCATCCTAAATGATATATTTGAAATTGATTGTATTTTACAAATTTTAAATGATGGAGCTATATTTGTTTTTCATTCAGACATATCTTAATATATATATGCATTGCTCGAAGACTGGAAGCTAAATGATCACACATTCAAACATATCTAATTATAACTAGTTACCGTTTTTAAATTTCCGACTCATACTCTCAATCTATGTAAATTAGTTCCGATTTTAAGGGATATTGCTTTTTCTTAATACCATAAAAGAAAATTTCAGGAATTTTTGTAAAATTAGATTCCTTATAATCAAAATTAAAAGAGATAGGAAGCTTAAATTATATATGTTTAAATGTGAGATCATCTAACACCATCAATTCATATAACATTTTTCTAAAGTATTATATTTAGTAATCAACAAAATAAAATTTACAATGGGTGATGAAATGTTAAGGAAATTGCGAGTAAAAAATAAAATAGAGCAATCTAAGTTAGATTATCTAACAGAGCTTGCAATCTGAGAAAGTTAGATAACATAGCAGAGAAAAGACCGACGTTGAAAACAGAATAATATTGGTTATGAGCTTTGGATATCTATGATGCTTGAACAGCGAGCGAGAATATTTGTGTCGTACTCTGCGGTTTGTAAGCTGAAGAAAGTGATTTGAGTTGTAATCAATTTGTCAATGGCTTGAGGAGTGTACAATGGTGAGTGCTATGGATTTCTATGGATTCTTCCATTACCCTCTCACGAGATGATGTAGATGGATGCCTGAAAGGTAAACTTTACAAGTGTGAGATTTTATTGATTTCACTGTTATTGAGTGAGGCTTCAAAAATTTAGATCCTAATCATAATTTATTTTTGATACCAACATAATTCCAGCAAAAAAACCTCACACCGTAAAGGTGTAAACACACACAAAAAAATAGATGGATGTGTGTTTTGTTAAACTCACCGCATACTGAACAAGACTCGATCTAGCCCCATATCCTTATTCCAGTATGGGGTGAAAGCTTGTTTCTACGGTTGTGGATTATGTTAACTTTTATTTTAAAAAATATTTTTTAAGAAAATAAATATTAACTTCCTTCTCTTTGCTTTTAATTTTATTTTTATTATAAAATTAACTTGTGAATACTAAAACAATACAAATCCATATTAGAAACTATATTTTTTTTTGTTATCCATAACTTATACTTAAGAAATTACATATTTAAATTTACGTTATAATTCGATATAGACATTAGCATAAACTAATATACCACAAATCATATAAAATATCTAATTACTATATATATATATATTGTATATTATTTTGTTTTTATCTTTGGTCAACAATATTGGGAAGCATGTCTGTTTGAATCCAATTAGTGATACAATTATAATACTAACACAAACCACTAAATTACATGGTTTATACCTTTATTTTAAGGCAAACTTTTAAAATATGAAATTAGATATATTAGATATATTAAATATGAAACGAGCAATGTTAGTAAGAAAAACTTTGGTTTCATTGCATGTCTTTTCCTTGAGGGATGCATATACCTCTTTCCTTTGTACTTGAGCTCACATAAAAGAGCAAAATCTGCAGGAACACAATCCTCCTTCTATCTTCCAAATTTTAGAGGTGTAGATCATTGTTTTTTTTGGCTTCACACTTACTATCACTCAAGACACTTTTACATAAAAACATAAAACTGTGTTTGTATTTAAATATGGAAAAAGTATATTTTCGTGTCGTCAATAACTTTTCGTCAATAACTTTTCGTGCTGAAAACTTTTGCGCATGTTAATAAAAATTAAAAGATTTTTTTTTCAAATTCATTACTTTAAAAAAAAATATCAATTAGTTTTGCAATAAAAGTTATCGCGCATAAATATTTATGACAAAATGCAATTTAAGACATTTAATTATGTGTTATGAAGCATGAAAAAATAACATAATGAGAAAGCATATTTAATATAAATATGTTAAAAAAAATCATATCACACTAATTACGAACAATATATAAAGATGGTAAATTCTTGTAACGAAGGAACTAACCGAAATAGGTAAAAAAATGATACTAAATATAAATTTTTCTTTTTGACCGATCATACATCATATTTTAAGATAGTTTTAATGTAAATACAAACCTAATACAAGAATGATGAAGACAGTTAGAACGGTGAACACGTTTTGAAAAACTTTCTTCATCCTAAGTGATATATATGAAAATTGATGGTATTTTACAAATTTTAAATGTTGAAACTTTATGTGTTTTTAATTCAAACATATATTTATATATATGAGTTTTTGGAAGACTCGAAGCAAAATGATCACAACTCAAACATATCTAATTAAAACTAGGGGAATTGTTAAAACTAGATCCAAAATTGATTTTGAATGCAAAATTAGACCCTAAATTGAAACAAATGCAAAACTAGACCAAAAATGTAGGAAAATTACATTAACCCTCTTATCTGCAAACAGAAAAACAAAAACTGCAATTACAGTTCTAACCTTCGCGCGGTGGAGACTTCATGAACGAAGTCTCACATTAGACTTCGTCCATGACATCTATGAAGTCTGAACCATAATTAAACCTTAGATTTAGATTAGAAAAATAATAAAAAATAATTTCTATGCAATTTCTTCTACAGAAAATAAGATTATCTAAATATGAACTTTATAAATTAAAATTTCCGAAACTTTCATAAATTAAAACATGTAAGGTTGATTATGTTCTAGAAAAACATAAACAGTCGCAGACTTCACTAGCGAAGTCTGCAACCGTAACTAAATCTTAAATTTAAATTAAAACAAATAATAAAAAATATTTGGATCAAAATTTTTGATAGATAAATTATTTTAAATCAAAACCAAATGTTTAAAAATAAAGTTTCATAAAAATTTCATAAAACTAAGCCATGTTATGTAAACCATGTGAGACATAATAGGTTTAGCGTTTGCTAATTGGTAAAAATCCATGTATATATCTTTAGGGTTAGACTTAAGTTCATATTTTTTTGATATAAAATGTCAATCCTTTATATAGTTGGATTTTGGATCTACTATACTATTTTGATGTCAATTGTAAGTATTTGTTAACAAAAAGTGAAAAAATATTAGAATTTTAAAGTTTAGGACGTACAGACATCTCAGTTCTTAGGTTAAGTGTTAAGTCTTATAGGAGACTTCGTGTATGAAGTCTATAACATTTTGTAAGAGTAGACTTCTTTGTAAAATTTTGAAATTTCAGTGGTGAAGTCTAAAACTACAAAGGTGAAGTCCGAAATTTCAAAAAGTTTTCAAAATATTCAAATTTTTGTTTTAAAATTCAAAAGTTTTAAGTGAAGTCTGAAATTTCAAAGGTGAAGTCTAAAATTTTAAAACAATTTCAAAGATATTGAAAAAATTCAAAAAAATGCGAACAATTCGAAAATTTTCAAAAAATTTCGAATTTCAGATTGAAGTCTGAAATTTCAAAGATGAAGTCTGAAATTTTAAAGGTAAAGTCTGAAATTGCAAAAAATTTCAAAATTTTCAAAAAATTTCAAAACAATTCAGAAAAAAAAAAAATTCGAATTTCAGAGGTGAAGTCTGAAATTTCAAAGATGAAGTCTGAAATTTAAAATTGAAGTCTAAACTTTTTACCTAACCCTAGTTTTACCTCCCATATATAAACTCAAATTCCAACCTCTCTCTTTCTCTAAAAAACAGCAGAGCACTCTCTCTCTCTCTCTCTCTAAAACCTCTGTAAAACAACAAGGATTTCTCCATCTTCAATGCCGTTCCATCGCACCATTGTCGGTAAGATGTTGCTTTTTTGTTCTTTCTCCGTTTTCGTCGCTCTTAATCTCTCTTCAAAAGTGTTATTATCTTCATCCTCATATCTGACTAACCACTCGCTTATTATTGTTGCATTTCTTTTTACTGGCTTTTTCATCCTACTAACTTATGCGTTTATGCTTGTTACATATCTTAGGCGTAACACCACCATGAAATAGTTAAGTTCGTTTATTTTTTAGATTCATACAACAATTTATATTTCAAACAAAATATAAGATCTGAATCGTCAATTGTTTGTGCGTTATGATTTGTTTTTTTTAGAATTTTATCTAGAGGATTCATTATGAATTTCAAGTATAAAATAGTTTATGTCGAGTATGATTTCTAACTAATTTAAAAAGTTAGTGCAAGAGACTTCACACGTAACACACATGTTATGATAAGAAAAAAAATTAACTAATTACAAATACACTAAAATTTCATTTTTACTAAACATCATCGTATGAGACTTCTCAGAAGTAGTCTATCAGTAGACTTCTTATACGAAGTCTGTTAGGAGACTTCAAATGTGAAGTTTCGCAATAAATAACTACTAGAGATTAATAAAATCGGTTTAAGATAGAATATAACACATTGAGATGTGAAACTCATACATAAAAACAACAATAACTAATACACATGAAAAACAAATCTCGAAAATATTAAACAGATATGATACAAATACATTTTTAAGTACAAGAAACTTCTCAAACAAAGTCTCCGGACAGATTTCCTCGTTGAAATCTAAATATTATAAGCTAAATACCTAATAAGTTAAGAAAAATAATTATACGATAAAAATAGTTCAAATTTCTAAAACATCAAAAGCCATACGTAACACACATGTTAGGACAAGAAAATAAAAATAACTACTTAAAAATAAGCTAAAATTTCATTTCTACTAAATTTATCATTTGAGATTTCTCGGATGAAGTCTGCTAAGAAATTTAGAAGAGACTTCGCTTAAGAAGTCTGAAGAGTCTAGTTTTGCAATTGACCAGATTTTGACTTTTTAAGGAGACTTCGCCTAATGAGACTTCGTCTGAGAAGTCTATACCAGTTTTAGGTCTAGTTTTGCAATTGACCACAACTTTGACTTTTTCATTAGACTTCATCTGCGAAGTCTCATCAATATGATATTTCGCTTGTGAAGTCTATTATGTAGTGAGACTTCCATGATGAAGTCTTTTTGCCTTCAGAGACTTCTCCGACGAAATTTACCCATAAAGTAGGTTCTAGTTTTGCAATTGACTAGAGTTTGACTTTTATATGATACTTCGTCAGAGAAGTCTGAGTAGAAAAAGGGTTACTTTTACAATTGACCAAAATTTTTGATTTTTTTTTTTAATTTTGGTCAAATGTAAAAGTAACCCTTTTTACGCAAACTTCTCAGATGAAGTCTTGATAAAAAGTATTTGTTCAGGTCAATTGCAAAACTAATCCCCTTTTCGCAGACTTCAGAGGAGAAGTCTAAAATAAAAGTCAAACTTACGGTCAATTGCAAAACTAACGTCTTGTACGCAGACTTCATAGGTGAAGTATGAAGACTTTTTTTTGTTTCCAAAGGAGAACTTGAGATTTCCATCGTGAAGTATGTGAAGCAAAAAGTCAATTGCAAAACTAACCTCCAGTCGACTATTGAGACTTCACTTGAGAAGTCTACCTTCTGGAAAATAAGAGAAAATGAAAAATTACCAAATTTTGGTTTGAGCTTGTTTTTACCTTCGTGGACGGCCAAGAACTGCTCACACCACCAATACCTAAGAAACCCAAGTTTTATTATGCATGAATCTTAGTAAATCGCAAGACCTAAGAATGGTGAATTTTGAGAAAGAGATTTTAGAGTTTAATGGTTGAAATGAGAGAGAATGAGAGATGAGATCGAGAAAAATAGAGCTTGAAGCTTAATTATAGAGCTTTAACATCTCTTAATTCAGTTGTTTGAACCATTTAGAGCTTAATTTTGGTTGGTAATGGTGGTTGGAAGCTATTGAAGAAGATGACATTTTCGTTATTATGTGAGAATCTTTGGGTTATTATGTTTCAAACCCAGCCCACCAGACTTCACAAGAGAAGTTTTGCGCTAGGTATTTTTGTGAAAAAAGAAGGTGGAAATGATATTTTAAGATATTTTGAAAGAAGAAAGATGAGAGGTATAGTTTTACATTTGACTTCAAATAAGCGTGTAGTTTTGAATTTGATTTTAAATAAGGGTCTAGTTTAGGAAGTAGCCCTTAAAACTAATTACCTTTCTTAAAATTCGTATTGAAGAATTAACTTGCCAATTGTAATGACCTTTGTTGTACTTGTTGGACAATTATTTATCCAAAGGATGATTGATATCTTGATGCGAGGTGAAAGACGACCAGACTTCAGATACAATTTAGTAGCAAGTTATAATATAGAAGAACATTGTCGTCAATTAGTGTTATGTTGATGAGTATTTAACACTTTTAAGTTTTGAAAACTATTTGAGACGAGAAATTAAATCTCTTACGCACTTTTGAATTTTTGTTCGGAGGTCACTGAAGACCTTCAGAAAGGCGAATATGTTTAAAATAGGATTAATGGAAAGAAGAATTTCATTATTTTACTTGGTGCAAATGAGCGATATTTGTCTGTTATTTGGTTATATGTATGATATTTGTCAATTACTTTAGCTAGAATAAAAGTGGATCATCCCACTTTTCAACATCCAAGATTATTTGAGGTTGTATTCACAAATTTTATTTTTCATGGTCCACGTTCTGGATGGCTAGACAGGTCGAGCCCACATGACATATATCCGAACAATGGATTAAGAAATTGAAAGAGTTGAATGAGTATGCTTATAATTTTTTTCCATTTGAGATGAATAACTTGAAAAATTGATTCAATCCATTCAACTAAAAAATTTGGATAAATGAATAAATCATAAAAAAAAACTGTTCAATTCATTTATCTACTATTTCATAGAAGAATGAGTTGAATAATATTGATTTTTTTTGTTTCAACCCATTTTTTTTCGAATCATTCATTTTGATACAACCATATGCGCTTTTAATATTATAGGATTTTGTTTTTTATTATGTTCAATTTTTGTTGGGCTTTTGTACACCGATATTCATGGGATTTAAGTTAAGAAAATATTTTATCATGTTAAAAATAAAATATTATGTGTGTTCTTTATGATTTTATTAGTGAAATCTTGGTTTGAAAAAAAAAACTAAAGGACGACTTAATTTTTCTTCAACATTTTTTTAGTACCACTGTTTCTTCTTTTTTTCAAACTTTTTATGGATTTGGTAACTGATTTGTCAATTTAATATGAATTTTATAATATTATTATTTTTTGTATATAAATAGAAAGAGCATTGTATTTTTCTGTTTGCCTAAAACATCTAAAAACGTCGAACCTGCTTGTGTCGAGGTTCCGAGTCAGATGGTCTGGCCACTTAATATTTATCAGAAAAACTGTGACAATGATAGTGATAGCTCTCGTATAGCCAGTGAACTCAATTCACGTTATAAGGGAACTAGGGAAGCCATGCATGTAAGGAGACTCTTCTTTTAGCATTGTACACGTAAAAAGACTTAAGCCGCTAATATATGACCAGTACAAAAGAAATTCTTTATAATTATAATATTTATATTATTTATAATTGATATAAAAAAAGTTTCAATGACTCTGAAAATAGTGATGCAAATAATTTACAAAAGAACCGATGTAATTATATAAATTTTTTGTATCGATTGATGTAAATTGATGTCAACATGTGTCAATTACAAGAAAATGATGTTATTATTTACATCATTTTGTGTAATAAATTTTAGTATTTGTGAAGGTATTAATAATTGATATCAATATTTCTAAAACTTTTAAATAATTGATATTAATATTATTATCAATTTTTACAACTGATTTAATAGTAATATTATTTATAACAACTGATTTTAAATATGAATATCTTTATTAGATAATAAATTTATGTCGAGTATCATAAATGATTCTTATAACTATATCACTTTTAAAAATTGATGAGAATTTTGTTTTTGTAATTTATAAATTTTGTCGGTTTAGCATATCATATTAAATATTTTTTTTTAAAATCCAAATATAATAATTAATAAAATACAAAAAACCGGAACTAAATTAATCTACTGTAGAAATAAAATTATATAATTCATTCATCGTTCAAATGCATAAAACATAAATAAATCAAAATTCTTTAAAAGTTTTACTAAATTAATGTTATCATAACTATCATAGTTCCAACTCCTAGAGGGGTGTATTGAACTTAACATTTTAAGAGATTTTGGAGTATTGTTAAAATCATCTGTTATTCAAATGATGATTTTTAAAAGTCTCCACAAATCCCATGTTATTGAACTTAAAATTTATGTAAAATCATAAAAAATATTTCACAATCTCTTGTTATTCAATCAACACTTTTTAAAACTCATATCAAATCTAGTGTTATTCAAAATATCACAACTTTTTTTATAGAAGATTATTAGAACTGATTTTAGGTGACTTTTTTTAACTTTTTAATTGAAAAATATGACTCATAAAATCACACCTATATAGGTGAAACTTTGAAGGATTTCAGAAAAAAAAAAGGTCTGGAAAGGAACGAGAAGATGCAAATTGATGGCAAAAAATAGAAGAGGCAAATTGTGTGACTCTCGTCTCTTGTGCTTCTGATCTACACAAATTCTTCTCCTCCATCTTCTTCTACTCATATCTTCTTCTCCTTTTTTTCCTAAGATTCGGAAATAAAGATGGAGCTTTTTCAGGCTGCAAAACTAAAAACACAAATCCCTCTCTTCTTGTTCCTGCGACTGTGATTCTTTCTTTCCGTTGCCAACTAATGGAGCTGTCGTCTTCATCCGCCATATTCATCTTCGCTTTCTCGATTTTTGCGGATTGAATCTCAATCTCATCAACTTCACCAATCTATATCCTGCGCTTCTTCTCCCAGTGAGAACGTTTCTCAGACGACGAAATCTTCTTCCTCTACCGAATTAGGTCAGTATTGGGACTATAATATATGGCTGAGATTGAAGCTCATTTCGTTTTTGGTTTTCAAGTTTTTTTTCTTTCTTTCTTTTGGTTTGGGTGATAGGATCAGCTCGAATTGGAGAAGTTAAGAGAGTAACAAAGGAGACGAATGTGTTAGTGAAGATTAATTTGGATGGCACTGGAGTTGCAGATAGTTCTACTGGAATCCCTTTCCTTGACCATATGTTAGATGTAAGTGTTTTGTCTTTTCTTGGATTTATTGGATTTTTATTTGTTCAATTTAAGCCTTTATGATATGAAAGGAACTTGTTTTGATTCATTATTAGAATGTTGTTGATCAATGTTTGTGTGTTTTCACTCCTTGGCTGTCGTGGTTTAGCAACTTGCTTCACATGGCTTGTTTGATGTGCACGTTAGAGCTACTGGTGATGTTCACATCGATGATCATCACACTAATGAAGATATAGCTCTTGCCATTGGAACAGTAAGTGCTGCCATCTTCTTTTCAGTGTTTACCACTTTCAGCCTTATTCCCCACTCTTATGAGACTTATGAGCAACGGTGTGTTGTTTTCTCCTTGGAAAATTGTCTTGTATTGAAATCTCTGGTTTTTTTTTCTAGGCTCTGTTAAAGGCTCTTGGTGAACGTAAAGGGATTAACCGGTTTGGTGACTTCACAGCTCCTCTAGATGAAGCGCTTATACATGTTTCCCTGGTATAAAATTGTGAAACTTATGGTTGCATCTTGTTTATGCTCTCACTACTGAATATCCCCCCCAGACATTCCTACTGCTTATAGTGAACAAAAATTTCTTGCAGGACTTGTCTGGTCGACCATATCTTGGTTACAACTTAGAGATTCCAACCCAGAGAGTTGGAACATATGACACTCAGGTTCATTCTTCACTCCTCGGGTTCTCCTCTTTTCAGTTTTAATCTGTTATTTATTGTTTTGTAAACACTGAAAGTCTAGCCAAATATAGTAAACTTCTGTATTTGTAGTTGGTGGAGCACTTTTTCCAATCGTTGGTGAATACTTCTGGTATGACACTTCACATTCGGCAGGTACTGTGATTCCAAACTCCCGAAAGCAAAACAAAGTCGTACAATTTCATGTGTTTCTTCTATCATCTGTTTGGAAACCATTTCATGACAGTTTTGAATATTCAACAGCTTGCTGGTGAAAATTCTCATCACATAATAGAGGCGACCTTTAAGGCCTTTGCCAGGGCTCTACGACAAGCAATAGAGGATGATCCACACCGCGGTGGGACGATACCAAGGTTTGACTTATCCTCTTATCCTCCACCACATTCTGCACACACACGCAAAGGATAAATATCATATAGAAAAAGACATCTTTTACGACTTACAAGCTGCTCGAGATGAGTATAGATTCTCTTGTGCTCAAGATTTGGTGCTCAAGAGTGCTAACAAATATCTGCAAGATTCTATTGTGTTAATGAGAAAGCTTCTACAAAAACAGCTCTTAGGTTCCAAGAAGGCTGCCAGGAAAGGTGCGTCATGTGTAAATGACTGGCTTTTTAACGTAGATAGTCTCTGATAATGGGCTGCTATTTTGGAAGAATAAATTATAATATATGGGCTTTTTGTGTCTTTTTTTTCTAGGGTTAGTTGCTAGGTGTATATATACTTGTTTTTGTCTTGTTTTTTCTACTAAGTATGAATAAATATTTAGCATAATTAGCTACTAAATTTAGCCGACAACAAAGTTACATCTTGTTTTCTTCAAATTTCACATCCAAAAAATTGACCAAAAACGAGTGACTTCAATATAACTAATTGCGCGTGTTTTTTCCTACTCACATACATATCATCCATCAGGTTTTGTATGAGTTTCGATAAATATATATTTTATATTAATTTTGTTAAAGAGATACAAACTAATAGAAATTATATCAATTTTACTGAATTGATGGCAAATAAACTAATAATAACATCCATTAATATAATTGATGTTAAACAATAGATATTTGTATTATTTATTAATAAGTAATTCAAAATAATATCATTTAATTTAGTGATACTATTTAACCGATGTAACTTATTTTTTTTTTTTTGTATTAAACAGAAACAAAATACACCGCCAATATTTTCCTTTACATGTTTTTCTTATAGTAATTTGTCACCTTTTTTTTGTTAACCAAAATATTTCGGACTGGTTAAATTAGTCGAATTTGTAATCTTCTCGACTATCTCTTTTAGATGGCAATATGGTACTTCAGTTGAGTTAGTTGGAGCCTTGTATAAATTATAAGCTTCTTGCTAAATAGACCCTTATTTGAAGTCAATTCCAAAACTAGACCCCTCTTCCTTTTCTTTTCAAAATGCCTTCAAATACCCCTCATCGCTTCTTTTTTCACAAAAATACATAGCGCAGACTTCTCCTGTGAAGTCTGGTAGCTGGGTTTGAAAAACAATAACCCAAAGATTCTCACGTAATAACGAAAATGCCATCGTCTTCAATAGTTCCCAACCACACTTACCAAACAAAATTGAGCTCTCAATGCTTCAAACAACCGAATTAAGTGATGTTAATGCTTTAAAACTGAGTTAAAAGCTCCATTTTTGTCGATCTCCTCTAACTCGATTTCTAACCATTTAACTCTATAATATCGTTTTCAATATTTCATCCATATATCTTGCGATTTACTAAGATTCGAGCATAATAACGCTTGGATTGCTTGGGTATTGTTGGCGTGATCAGTTCTTGGCCGTTTAAGAAGCTAAACACAAGCTCAAACCGAATCTTGGTAATTTTTGCTTCATTTTCTCCGATTTTCCAGAAGGCAGACTTCATGGGTGAAGTCTCAATAGTCAACTGGGGGTTAGTTTTGCAATTGACTTTTTGGGTCTCAGACTTCACGATTGAACCACGATGAAGTCTGAAGTTCTCCTTTGAAAACAAAAAACGGTGTTTAGACTTCACCGTCGAAGTCTGGTTACAAGGGGTCTAGTTTTGCAATTAACCGTTAAGTCTGACTTTGTACAAAGACTCTTTTTGTGAAGTCTGCGAAAAAAGGCGGTTAGTTTTGCAATTGACCGGAACGAAGACTATTTATCGAGACTTCATCTGAGAAGTCTGCGTGAAAAAGGGGTTAGTTTTGCATTTGACCAAAATTCCGAAACATTGACTATTGGTAGACTTCTCGTATGAAGTCTACAACCATCGACGCGTAATTCTGGAATTTTAAAATAATTTTTTTTGGTCAATTGCAAAAGTAACCCTTTTCTAAATAGACTTCTCAGACGAAGTCTCATGTAAAAGTCAAACTCTGGTCAATTGCAAAACTATACCCTACTTTATGGGTGACTTCGCCGAAAAGTCGTCTTTGAGAGAGTTTGGGTTTTCCCGCAGGAAGGAAGAAAATCGATAATTACGGCGAAATAGGAGAGAGAGGAGTAAGAGAGTCGACGGCGTTTTGAGAATTCCGGTGACTTTAGCTGTTTCGGAGAAGGAAAATGAGCGATGGAGATTTCTTATTTTTTTTAGCAGATGTAACTTTTGTTTAACCTAAAGTCTTTTTAGTCTCCGAAATTTCTATCTTGACAGACTGTAAATTATTTAAATTTTTAAAAAATTAGAGTAATATCGGTTACGTACATACGAAGGCTATTGTAGACTTCGTCAAAGAAGTCTCTCGTAGAAGTCTGCGTGTGAAGTCTGGTCGTGAAGTCTATAGTCTGTCATTTTCAGACTTCATTTGGAGACTTCACTAACAGACTTCGTATATTTACAGCTGTAAATTGTTTATGCCAAATCGGTAAATGTACATTGTACAGCTGTAAATTTTTTTCCCCAAATTTTTTCCCCCACAAAATTAGATAAATCGGTGATTCTAGAGGAAGTCGGTAGCAGCCTTCGCCAAACAAGTCTCTTATTGAAGTCTGCATGTGAAGTCTGGCCATGAAGTCAATAGTCTGTCATTTTCAGACTTCATTTGGAGACTTCGCTAACAGACTTCGTACATTTACAGCGGTAAATTGTTTAGTAAATTTTTTGTTTTTTTTTCCCCCCAAAATTAGATAAATCGGTGACTTTACAGAGGAAAGTCGATTGCTCGTTGAAGTCTGCGTGTGAAGTCTTCTCATAGAAGTCTATACAGACATTACTGAAGAAGTCTGTAACCCTTAAAACAAAACATTAAAGAACCAGAAACGCTACAATTTTTTTTTTTAAAGTCACGTCCTTGAGATAAGATACGTCCGTCTCTTTAGTTTCCCATCTATTAATATTTCAGTTTCCCTAGTAATCATTCTACCTCCATAGTCGTATTCATTTCTTCTTCAATGCTTTTTATCTCAGAAACACAAAACTCACAACAAGAAAAACAAAAACCTGATGGATGCTTAACAACCTTCTAGCCGAAGCAAATGAAAGAGACAATGGCTGCAAAACAGATTGGTGTTTTAAAGTCAAGATTCTCCGCGCCTACTCTTACTCCGTTCTCAATGTAGGTCCCTACTGGTCCTACGTATTAGTAGATGAAGCGGTAAGAGATATTCACTTACATGCAGACATGCAGTCACATGGATCTGACAATACAATACTTTGGTGATGCTTCTTTTATGCAGGGAACTAAGATGGAGTTGATGATTACTCCAGAACATGTGCCAGCGTTCTCTGGATTGGAGAAGTATGAAGGGCACTGGATTGAAATACAGAATGTAGCAGTACAGCCAGGATTCGCAGCATTCCGTTGCAACAAACTCTCATTTCAAACTTACAATCCAGTCTACCAGATACAAAGACTGGAATCATAAAAATCGATCCTTTGAACGACGAGCACTACTTGGATTTTTTAGTTTGACCCAAATACGTGACATCAAAACCAAAACGAACGTTGCTATAGGTATGCATGCAAATTTCTTAACCCATAATTTATACGCATGTAACTTTATTTAACTAAAGAAGAACACTTATGATGTAGATACTATGGGCATGCTCTGCAACACATGCCCCCTTCAAGAGAGTCCACTTGGCCGTACATTTTCAAAGAGTGTGTTTCACATCAAAGATGCCATGTAAGTTTAAACCAAACAATAATAATACCATGCCGAAGCTCACCGTACGTATTGTAATTTACAACCACCTTTTATTAATCATAATAGGGACAATATGTTAAAGTGTGTGGCAACCGGTGAACACGCTTATAAATTCTGGAATGGCTTTAGGAACAAGAGGGGTGGAGCGGTGATCGTGGTGCTTAAATTATGGAGGATAAATCAGTTCGCGTAAGTGTGTTATTACTACAGTTTAACATATCGTAATTGATCTAGACAATACAAATCTAATTCCCACAAGTGGTGATGATGACACTTGGCTGGAAACTGAAGAAGGCTTATCGGACATTTTGTTCGACCCAGCGATGGAAGAGGTTGAAGATTTGAGAGACGACTTCTTGATGTTGATATGATAGCAAGATACAGGGCAATTGTCCCTAGATAGGGAATTTATCTATCTAAATCTCTGTTTAAGAAACATAAGTTTATTTAATAAATATATTACACTTTGTTTTGGATTTATTTGAATTTCATACGATAACAAAATCTTACAGACATCACATGCGAAGTCTGCCGTGAGACTTCACCCGAAACTCGAGAAGTCTGTAAGCCCTAAACTCTAAATTTCGAACGTTTAATTCACTCTTTGTTAACAAATACTAACATTTGACATCAAAATAGTACAATATGTTCAAAATCTAACAACTATACGAAGGATCGCCATTTTATATCAAAAACATATCAATCTAAGTCTAACCCTAAAGATATATGCATGGATTCTTACACATTGGCACCTCTAACCTATATGCCTCACATGATTTACATCAAATGGCTCAGTTTTATGAATTTTTTTTTAAACCTATTCGATCTGATTTAAATAATTTATCTTTCAAAAATTTTGATTGAAATAATTTTTTATCATTTTTTTTATTAAAATTCCACATTTAATTACGTTTCCAGACTTCATGGTCGAAGTCTGAACCGTAATTAAACCGTAGATTTAAATTATGAAAATAATAAAAATAATCTCAATGCAATTTTCTTCTTAAGAAAATAAGATTATCCCAAATATGAACTTTATAAATTAAAATTTCAGAAACTTTCAAAAAATTAAGGTTGATTATGTTCTATGCAAATGTTATACCACTTCTATAGAGGAAGTATGTGCTGGAAATCTACTGGAGAAGTCTCTAAACTAGGTTATTCTGTAAAAATACGAAGTCTCTTAGTGAAGTCTACTCGTGAAGTCTACTTTTGGAAGTCTCTAGGTGTTCTCGCTGTTCTAAGACCAGTTCTTTTTGTATTTTTGCGGTTTTCGAACTTTGTATTTGATTTACAAATCAAGATTCCAATAATAATTAACATAATAAGAGAAATTAAAGATAATTAACTAATAAGAAATCAAAGGTTTCGATAGATAATTAACATAATAAGAGAAATTAAATATAATTAACATACAGAGGAAGTCTGTGCGGAAGTCTACTGGAGAAGTCTCTAACTGGGTGTTCTGTATGAATACGAAGTCTCTTGGTATATACTACTCGTGAAGTCTACTTTTAGAAGTCTCTAGGTGTTCTCGCTGTTCTGTATGACCAGTTCTTTTTGTATTTTTTTGTTTTCGAACTTTGTATTTGATTTACAAATCAAGGTTCCAATAATAATTAACATAATAAGAGAAATTAAAGATAATCAACATAATAAGAAAGCAAGGTTCCGATAGATAATTAACATAATAAGAGAATTAAATATAATTAACATAAAACTTAAGAAATAAAGTTCCAATCCATTTCAAAAGAAATTAAAAATAATATGAAGAAGAAGAGCCCGATGAAGATGAAAAAGAAGAATCAGATGAAACTCACACTTACTAACCCAGACCCTCACATGTCAATGCAAAATTTTGTCGACCTAGTGAAGTACTCCTTCACCAGGTCGACAAAATTTTGCATTGGCATCTCAGGGTCTAGAAGTAAGTGTGAGTTTCATCTGATTCTTCTTCTTCATCTTCATCGGGATATATGCATGGATTCTTACCCATTGGTAACCTCTAACCTATATGCCTCACATGGTTTACATCAAATGGCTTAGTTTTATGAATTTTTTTATTTAAACCTATTCGATTTGATTTAAAATAATTTATCTTTCAAAAATTTTGATCGAAATATTTTTTTTTTCATTTTTTTAATAAAATTTCACATTTAATTACGGTTCAGACTTCATGTCGAGTCTGCGACTGTTTATAGGATTTTAGAACATAATCAACCTTACATGCTTAAAATTTATAAAAGTTTCGGAAATTTTAATTTATAAAGTTCATATTTTAGATAATCTTATTTTCTTTAGAAGAAATTTCATTGAAAATATTTTTTATTATTTTCCTAATTTAAATCTAAGGTTTAATTACGGTTCAGACTTCATGGATGTCATGAACGAAGTCTACTGTGAGACTTCGTTCAAGAAGTCTACGAAGTCTACTGTGAGACTTCGTTCAAGAAGTCTACGAAGTCTACTGTGAGACTTCGTTCAAGAAGTCTACTTCGCGCGGAGGTTAGAACTGTAATTGCGGTTTCTGTTTTTTTGTTTGCAAATAAGGGGGTTAATGTAATTTCCATACCCCAAAGGTCTCGTTTTGCATTTGTTTCAATTTGGAGTCTAGTTTTGCATTCAAACTCAATTTTGGGTCTATTTTTAACAATTCGCCCATAAATTATCACCTTTAATTTACAATACTTTTTATTTTATTATTACGATATGTAGTATAAGATGTTTTTTTTTTCGTTTGAAAAGTATCATTGAAACACTGAAGAACAAAAAAGTTTTGCTTTGTCAAATAATTATTAAAAGATATCAGATATAATTTGTCACATAAAACAGCAAAAGAATTTTATTAACCACAATATCTCGATAAGATATAGTCATAACCCTTTTTCTAAAAATTACTTCTTTCTTATTCACTATGTACACATCATCTGCCTCCATTAATGCATAATCCCAAGTAAAAAATCATTCACCCATTTATTTACCCCAATTACCTTGTCTAATCTTGCCTATTTTGATTATTTTTGGATTGTGATGTTATACAATCACCATATAAAACATTTTTTTTTTTGTTTTTCATACGTCTAGATAGGAAGTTAGTGATGTTATACAATCACTTATGCTCATAACTTTAATAAAAAAAAAAAAATTGGGCTTAAGTATACATTTTGTGTGGCAACAATCATCAACAAAAAGTTCATATGTTTGTCCCCACTCTCTCTCTCTCTCAAGACTCCACCACCGAAATCTAAGAATTGGTGTAGTTAAAACCCATTCACTCTCTCTTGTAAGGTACTTCTGTACCCTTTTTCAAACTTTTTAACACTCTTGAACACTCTCATCTTAGTATGAAAAACAATATGCAATAGCTCTCATCCACCAAATGTTAACCCTTATTTTTACCGTTTTTTATATAGATTGAGTATTTTCTTAAGTTAAAGAGTGTTATTAGTATCTTTTAGTGTTTTCTTGAGTCTTAACAGGTTTTGAGAAGTTTTGGAGAAAATGGAGATTTTTTGGATCGTTTCAGATAAATGGAGATGCAGATAGCACAGAAGCCTCAGATGTTTGGCCTCAAATGGAAGCTTTCCCACCGTTGGATCTTCTTCGTATTGTGGTACAAGATACAGGAGGATATTCCCTTTCATTTTCAAGTAATTTGAAGAAAATCTAACAGTACGATCAAACGTTATGGCCATTCAACCGACCAATGCTCTCTTGGAACCGACCAGTTGTGAAGCTCAAGAAAACCGATCATACACCAACACCAATCGGTTGGAGGTTTTAGAAACTTTAATTTTCTCTCATTTTTAGGGTTTCTTCTTTTATACAATAAATAGAGGGCTCGACCCCTCCTCTAAATCATCCAATTCTGAACAAAAAACACTATGAAAGGATCATTGTAAATACTTAGAGTTTTATTTATAGTTTTGTAGTTGATTTAGCAATATAATTATGAGTTCTTCATCTTTGTGTTGCTCTATCTTTACCATGCTAGATATAATCCTCTGTTAGGTTTTAAGGTTTCAATTAGAATATTTTAGATTTGTATTTATGCATGCTATATTGAGATTTATGTTTTGATTCTTTGCTTAGGTTGATTATAATGCTTACTTTAGATTCGACATGCTGAGTTTGCCCTTAGACATGTCTCAACATTTAGCCGTGCAATGGAACATTGGATTGTAGCCTAGGGGAACAAGGTGTTCCTAGACAACGAGAGTCGCTAGGGAGGTTTGTAACCTATCGATACTTGGGGACAGTAAACGAGAATTTCCTGTCAGGTTTGTAACCTAGCTAATAATCCTTGGGACAGTAAACGAGAGTTCCTGTCAGGATTATAATCCTTGGGGACAGTAAACGAGAATTTCTCTCAAGGGTTGTAGGCTTACTAGTTATCACTAAGAAATTAGGGTAGCTAAATATTTATGATTGAGTTCAAGAATGGATTTATAATGCTTTTTGTTATGCATATGTATTGCTTGTTTAGAATTACCTTAGGATTCCTTTTGCCTAACTTATCTATCATTGTTCATATTTTTTTATGAGGTTTTTAGAGAAAAATAAAATTATATTAACTTTCCTAGCCAATTTTTGATTATCATAATCAATAGTGTAATCATTTTTGTCCAAATGGATTCATCCCTAAGTACAACAAAGGTGTACTGTACACTTGTTGTATTCATTTAGGGTAAAACTTACACTCAACACCTTAGCGTCATAAGCTTTATTGGTGGACCAGAATCCTCTCACCTTGTGTGAAGAAACCTTGCAAAGCTACTTACTAGTGATGACACACTGCCGGGACCAAACTCAATGGATCGAAGAATCCCCTACTCAACAAAAGGAGAAGAGATTATCAGAGACTTCTCTCCTCCGCCTATAAAGAGGATCAGAGCAACAATGTTAGACAACACAGATCTTATTCAAGAAAACTCGCTAACTCTCATTGGAAGACTTACAAACCCTAATGCTCAAAGAGTATGGTCATTGATTCCCTTATCAAATCGGTGGAGCCTAAAAGGTAAAGCTATAGGATCTGACCTTGGTAGAGGCTGCTTCCAGTTCTGATTTGACTACGAGGAGGACCTACAAAGGTCTTAAATAACAGACCTTACCATTTTGATGAGTGGATGGTCATCATTCAAAGAAGGGAACCAATCATTGATCCTTCCTTCTAGTTTCAAATTCCATTATGGATAGAGGTTCAAGGCTTACCATGCATTCTTGGAAGCCAAAAATGATTATAAATATTGGAGAAGCTCTTGGTGAACTAGTTGATCATGAACTTACCCCAAGTGCTGCCAGAATCCGAGTGTTCATCAATGGAATTCAACCCCTTATAAAGGAAACAATGGTAGATTTTCCGGATGGAACTGAAGCTCTGATAACTCTGGGGTATAAAAGACTAACAAAACACTACCTCCACTGCAATCGTATCTCCCATGAAAAAAAGATTTCTCAGTGCTGAAAGATGAGAGAGTGAGACCTAAAAGTTCCCCTGATCTCCAAATCCCTTTTTATCAACAAAGAGACAAATCTGCCTCAAGGTATTATCAAACCAAGAACCCTAGAGAAGAAAAGAGCCAGGATATTCAAATATCATCAAGCAGAACCTTTAAAAATAACCAGCCCCAACCAAAACATTACCTATGCAGGGCAAATCATGATAACAAACCCGATTCCTACAGAAAATTTGTGTCTAGATCTCATGAAAATTACATAAAAGAATCAAACAGAGACTGGAAAACTATCAACACCCAAAAGAGAGATTCAACTCTAGATACCAATTACCATCCCTTCAGTGGAGAGAAAAGTCACCCTTGATATCAAACCTTAGAGCTAAGACCTCTGTGTCTCTAAGACAAGAAGGCTTTCTATGGAAAGGAATTTGGACCCTAGTGATCATCCTCACACCTCCATTCCTATCCCTACTATTGACGATGTCATGGGTGACCTGAGAGAAGTCATGATTCAATACCTAAACTACTCTGATCCTACAAAGAAAGCGGCAAGAATGCACATAGTTACACAAGGAGAAGAAAGAGGATTTACAGCTGAAACAATAACCAATATTGTTAATGCAGCCATGGAAAGTCAGACACCTGGAATGGAGGGTCTAGAACTCTAATTGCCTCCTCACATCTACCATTCTCTACCACACAATATCATCAAGGCTCCACTCGAATCATACCTATAGAAAAAGGAAAGAGAAAAGAAGTAGACCCCCTGTCAGAACAGTGAATAGAAGACCCCTCAAGATCACAAGAGCAAGATCTAGCAAAAGAGCTCTAATCCAACAATCCCCTAAAAGGAAATCTACACAGGATAAAGGTGTTAGCTCAAGAGAGAAAAACACTCAATCAAACAGTAAATCATCAAACACAAGAGGACAAAGGACCCAACCCACAAATAACATTGGTTCTACAAATTAAGCCCAACCAAAAGGCAAGATAATACTTGTTATGATAAAAAGGAGGGTGGATTTTCACAATCCACCAAAACCTCTTCTTTAAAAGTGTTGAGCTGGAACTGTTGTGGGTTGGGGAATCCCATAGCAGTCTAGAGATTACGTGAAATACACAAGTCTATTTCACCTGATATTATATTCCTCATAGAGACGAAGAACCATGATCCTTTTGTTTTCAATGCTCTTCAATGGATGGGATGCCCTCAAAATATTTTGGTGTCCCCTCACAGTCCTGGTGGAGGAGGTCTAGCCTTGTACTGAAAACAAGAAGTGAAGTTAGATATCCTGAAATCCTGTCTTAATTGTATTAACACTGAAGTAAAAGCGGAAAGGAGAAGCTTCAATGCAACAGTTGTCTATAAAGGACATGAGAAGACAAAGAGAAAAAATATTTGGGATACTTGAGCTATCCAAAGAATTGGTAGGAAAGCTCCCTGGTTCTTAATAGGAGATTTCAATGACATCATTGACTCATTAGAGAAGCAAGGGGAACCTGGTAGACCAGAAGGATCCTTTGTAGACATCAAGTCTTTCATGTATGAATGTGACTTGTTTGACTTATGCCACACTGGAAACTTCTTGTCTTAGAGGGGACAAAGACATAATCATTTAGTACATTGTCGCCTGGACAGAGCAATGTCAAACTACTCTTGGGCTGAAGCATATCTGATATATCATGGTTTTTACCCGTTTTTAGCCATGATATAAATACTTTTTGTTGAGTCTTTTCTATAGTTTTAAAGTCTTTCAGGTTTGCTTTACCCGTTTCATAGATAGTTTTCGCAACGACAGTTGGTTTGCTTTACATCTGTGATTCAAGTTTGAAAGCGGAGCTTAATTTATTCTTGACAATTGATTTGATTTGATAATTCTGATTTGCCTACAAGTTTCCCTAAGCATAGCGTTTTCCTCCACTGATTTACTCCCTTGATTTATTTGTTTTGTTATTCTTAATTACATATATTCTGCTTAGCTTAATTCATATTTCTGAATCTATTGAGTGTCATCTTGAGTCCTTGTGGATTGACCCCTAGAATACTATAGCGACTGCTTAGATACTTTAGGGTATTAGATTTGAGCATATCAATATCCATCTGGTAGATGTTAATACTTAAGATTCGAAGGCTCTGATCATAGACCTCTCCTAATCCATTTTAACCTGAGGATAAAGAAAAGAAAAGAAATATTCAGATATGACAAGAGACTCAAGAACAATAAAGAATTTAAAGATCAAATCGAAAAAGCTTGAAATTTTGATGACCAAGAAATTGTGGAGGAAAAGATCAATAGAAATCGAGTCTACATAATAGGCTGGTCAAAGGAAAAACACAAAAATAGTCAGTTGTTGATTGAGGAAAACAAGAAATACTAGAAGAAGCAATGGTTAGTCCATTGTCCACTACTCAACAAATCTCAGATATCAACAATACATTGTTTCTGGCCTACAAGGCAGAAGAAGAATTATGGAGGCAAGGGAGCCGTCAACAATGGTTAGCCTTGGGGGCTAAAAACACATGATATTTTCATTCTGTCACAAAGAACAGAAAGGACCATAATAAGTTCTTAGTGATAGAAGATAACGAGGGTACAACACAATTTGAAGAACAGAAGATCCTACAGTTAATCTTAGATTACTTCCAAGATCTATTCACATCTCAAGGAGGAATACATATGATACGAATACCATGAGAAGCAAGAACGACCAAGAGTATGCATTTCTTGTACCCGTTGGACCAATGACTATAGCTAAGGCCACGAAGATTAATGAGGCACTTAACGGGCTGATTGAAGAGCTTTTAGACAAGGAGAGTATCCATAATTCTTTTGGGGAGCAAGTCTATCCAGTCCAGCCCATGTTAAACCTTATTCAAGTCCAAGAAATCCCAAATTAAATGTTTCATTTCTATGGCTAAAGAGGTCACAAGTCACTATGGAGGGAGTGGAAACATCAAGAGTTGAATTCTCATTCAACTATCTATCTTTATTTCTTTTAGTTTTCAAGACAATTAAATTTCTATCTTTTCTTTCAAGTTTTATTTTCCTTTATATTCATGGAATCTCCATTGGAGGAATCACACAACCTTTTTTTTATAAAACTTCTTTTGAGAGTGATTCTCTTTTGTTCCTTATGAACACAACCGATTGCTTGGTGTGTAATATCCAACAATAACAAAACCGATCCATCTTGGAGAGTCATATCCATGGGATCATTCTGACTTGGTGCGTCATATCCAAGGGACAGGTAAATCAAGAGCTTTCCGGAACTCTTGTGCGACCAATTTTCTCCACCACCCTTGTTCTTGAGGCTTCATCGTCCATCGTCCAAAGGAATATTCATCTACCAACTTTGAGAGTGAAGAATCCTTAGGAGGATCGTGTCATTTGGTATTAGAGCCACTCTTAAGTTTGGTACTCTATTAATCTTTTCACCTTCTCATCTTTTCACCTTCTTATCTTTTCATCTTCTTTTATTCATCTTCTCATCTTTTCATCTTCACCTATTTTATTTTAAGTTTAAATTTGTCCAGTATATAATTTTAAAAAAAGTTACGGCTGATTTGTTTGTACGACGGCAGATTTGTTGTAGCTACAGCAGATTTGTTTACTCATCGCATATTTGTTTTAAGCGCCGTAAATTTTTTTTAGTCAGCGCATATTTGTTCACAGTTTTTTCTACAGCACCAAAATGACCAATCCCAGTTTTCTAAAACGACCATTTTGCTCCTCTTGGGGAAATAACATTTTTGTGATTTTGGGGTTGAACATTGGGTTTGATTGGTTCTTGTTCTATATGAACCTTTGACTTTAGTGAGGAAATTCTTGAGAGTTTTTAGGAGAAACACTTGAGTGAAACACTTGAGAGTAAACACTTGCAAGAACTTTTACTACTAACTCGTTTGTTGAATTTTGCAGGTGTATCTATGTCTGAAAATGGAGAAAACAACAACCGTGAGGGACAACAACAACTTCCTAACCTCCAAATGGAATCCTTGTTGGGAGAAATGCGATGGCTAATGAGATTTGAGATGGATGCGGTACATGAAAGGTTAGACCGGGTGCAAGAGGAGGTTCAACAGAGGCAACCACATAATTTGCCTAATCCACCAAGGAGAATTGTAAATCAAATCCGGGCACCTAGAGATGATGAGGCGGAGGATTATTATAGTCATGTTAGTGACTCATCACAAGGAAGCAGAAGAAGACCTAGACGTGTTCGGTAAGGCAGAAGGCAAAAGAATGAAAAATTGGGTGGTTTCTAGCTTAAAATTCCACCATTTTATGGGAAAAATGATTTAAACGTCTACCTAGAGTGGGAGAAGAAAGTAGAACTCGCTTTTAACTTTCAGAATTGTTCGGAGATCAATAAAGTGAGAGAAGCGGCTATTGAGTTTAATGAGTTTGCACTCAGCTGGTGGAATCAGCTAGTAACCTCATGAAGGCGAAATAGAGAATATCCAATAGAGACTTGGGCAGAAATGAAAGCAGTCTTGAGAAAGAGGTTTGTTCCCAGCCATTACCATCGTGATCTACATTAGAAGCTCAGGGAAGTAGGAGAGTTGAGAATTATTATCAGGAGATGAAGACTCTTTTGATAAGAGCTGATGTAGAAGAGAATCGAGAAGCAACTATGGCCAGGTTCTTCAGTGGTTTGAACAGAGATATCCAGGATCGTTTTGAGATGCAACACTATGTGGAGTTAGAAGAGATGTTGCACTAGGCAATTATGATAGAACAACAACTGAAGAGGAAGAGTTCTACACGACCAACTTATGGGGCTGGAACATCAAGTGTCAAACCTAGTTACCAGAGCGAAGAGAAGTTAGTCACCAATCCAAAGGTGGGCACCAAACATATTGTTGTCAATCCAATTACCAAGGGAAAAACCGAGGCTACTACTACAAGAGCTCGAGAAGTGAGATGTTTTAAGTGTCACAGGGTGGGACACTATGCCAATGAATGCTCCAACAAGAAGACCATGATTCTTCTAGACAATGGAGGGTACGAATCAGAAGAAGAGGAAGTGGTTTCTGATTCACTAGAAGAACATGAGGAGATGTCGGCTAATTAAGGGCTAGTTGCTGGTAGCAAGGAGATCACTAAGTGTGCAGACTAAGGCCTAGGAGCAAGAGCAAAGAAAAAACTTGTTTCATACTAAATGTCATGTCCGAGACAAGGTGTGCAGTCTCATATTTGATGGAGGTAGTTGCACAAACGTGGCAAGCAAAACAATGGTCAAAAAACTTGAATTAGTGGTGAAACAACATCGAAAACCTTACAAGATTAATGGCTTAATGACAGTGAGGAGATGAAGTTCAACAGCCAAGTGTTGGTTACTATTATCATAAGAAGGTACGAGGATGAGGCAAGCCATATTTTTCTTAGCAGGCCGTGGCAATCCTATCGAAGGACAAACCATGATAGATTCACAAATCAGTATTGTTTTAAGGTCAAAGGGAGAAAGTTCGCTTTGGTTCTGTTAACTCCTCTTGAAGTTTATCAAGATCAGTTTATCAAGATCAGTTGTTACTTAAGCAAAGGAGAGAAAAAAAATACTTGGAACGACCCTACAAACACTTACCACCAAAAAGAGAGTGGGAGCTTGAGAAAAACTAAGAAAAAGGCCTGTGAGAGTACACCCGTGAGAGAACACATCAACTTTGATAGAGCTTGTGAGAAAAGGAGAGCAATGTTTCTGAAACAACCAACAATTGTACATCTGTACAATGAGACTCTTTTTACCTCTAACAATCTTAACCATGTTTTGTCTGGTTGTGAAGTCTCTTATTTTCAGGATCAGTTCAACTTGCACTCATGAAAAGAGGCATCCCAAAGATTTGTGGCATGGGCGTTATTTGCAAGAGAGCAGAATCAGAAGGGAACCCACAAGGTATGAGTATTCTTGTGATTATTCATAGTGTATCATTGACTGTTTTATCTATGGAGTTTATGTAAGAACATGTCACTCAAGTTGTTGAAATATTTTCTAAGATGGCAAACTTCATTCCATTGCATAAAACTAGTCATGTTTTACATGTTGAGTTTACTTATAACCATTCTATATGTTCTGCTACAAATTTTTCGCCGTTTCAAATTGTTTCTGAGTTTAATCCTTTAACACCATTGGATTTACCGCCATTAATTTTCAATGAGCGTGTGAATTTAGATGACAAAAGAAAGGCTGAACTTGTTAAGCAGATTCATGAGAAAGCAAGGCTGAACATCGAAAAGAGGACTGAGCAATATCAAAGGAAAGCAAACAAAGGACGACGCAAGGTGATCTTTGAACCAGGAGATTGGGTTTGGGTTCATATGAGAAGAGAGCTCTTTCCGTCATAAAGGAAATCCAAATTGTAGCCAAGAGGAGATAGTCCATTCCAAGTCTTAGAGCGGATCAATGACAATGCTTACAAGCTATACTTGCAAGTTGAGTATAATGTGAGTAATTCTTTCAATTTTGCTGACTTGACTCTTTTTAATGTAGGTGAACCTTATTTGAGGTCAAATCCTTTTCAAGAGGAGGGGGATGATATGAATATCATGAGAAATTAGAACGACCAAGATGATGTATTGCTTGTACCCGTTGGACCAGTGACTAGAGCTAAGGCCAAGAAGATTAAGGAGGCACCTAACGGGCTGATTGAAGAGCTTTTGGACAAGGAGAGTATCCAGAATTCTTTTGGGGAGCAAGTCTATGAAGTCCAGCCCATGTTGAACCTTATTCAAGTCCAAAAAAACCCAAATTAAATGTCTCATTATTATAGCTAAAGAGGATGACGAAAATAGAGGCCAAAAGTCACGTTGGAGGGAGTGGAAACATCAAGAGTTGAATTCTTATTCAACTATCTATCTTTATTTCTTTTAGTTTTCAACACAATTAAATTTCTCTTTTTTTTTTCAAGTTTTATTACCCTTTATATTCATGTAATCTCCATTGGAGAAAACACAATTTTTTTTTATAGAATTTCTTTTGAGAGTGATTCTCTTTTGTTCTTTGTGAACACAACCAATTGCTTGGTGTGTAATATCCAATAATCACAAAACCGATCCGTCTTGGTGAGTCATATCCAGGGGATCAGTTTGACTTGGTGCGTCATATGCAAGGGACATGTAAATCAAAAGCTTTCCGCAACTCTTGTGCGACCAATTCGCTCCATTATCATTGTTCGTTGAGTCTTCATCGTCCATCGTCCAAAGAAATATCCATCTACCAACTTTGAGTGTGAAAAATCCAGAATCATGTCAATATACCTCAGTGGTGCATAAGGCTATCCACTCTTATATCACATTTGAAGTCAATGAATCCTTAACAACAATGCCATATTCTGAAGAGATAAGGAACCTTTTCTCCAACATTAACGCTAACAAAGCACCTGGGCCTAACAACTTTTTAGCATGTTTCTTCCAAAGCAACTGGCAAACTATAGTCCTCGTGTGGTGCTGGAGATCCAAAGCTTCTTCTCTTCCAGAATTTTGCCTAATAACGTAAACAAAACTCACATCAAACTCATCCCAAAGAATCAAAACCCAAAAACGTTGCACTGTACAGACCCCTCTCTCTATGAACAGTTTTTTACAAGTTCATATCAAAAATCCTTTCTAAGAGACTTCAACCAGGCCTAAAAATCATAATCTCATAAAATCAATATGCTTTTGTCCCTAATAGAGATATCACAGATAATGTTCTAATCGCACATGAGATGCTACACTATATAAAGACATCAACTGCTAAGAAAAGATGTTTCATGGCTATGAAGACTGATATGAGCAAGGTCTATGATAGAATAGAATTGGATTTCATAGGAGAGGTTATGAAAAGAATGGGTATCTATCATAAATGGATTACGTGAATTATGCAATGTAAGGGTACATAACCTATTCTTTTTTGCTAAATGGTTGTGTCCAAGGAAATGTCCTGCCACAAAAAAGAATCCGTTAGGGAGACCCATTATCCCCATACTTGTTTATCCTGTGTAGCCAGGTTTTGTTTAGCCTTTGTGTCAAAGCTCAAGCAAAAGGCAGATTGGTGGGAATCAGAGTGGCTAAGAAGGGTCCTAGGATAATCCACTTACTCTTTGCAGACGACACCATGTTTTTCTGTAAGTCTGACCCAAAAAGGTGCAACCAACTGATGTCAATCCTGCATACGTATAACGCAGCCACAGATCAATAAACAAAAGTGAACGGTCACTTTCTCATCAAAATCACTACATCCACAAGGATCTAGGCTAAACAAATACTTGGAATTGAGAAAGATGGTGGGATAGGAAAGTACCTAGGTATACCTAAGTTGTTTGGAAGGAAGAAGAAAAAGGATATGTTCACCAGCACTGTGGATAGGATCAAACAAAGAGTCTTGAGCTAGTCCTCCAGATCCTTAGCTGGAAAAACCACACTCCTAAAGTCAGTGTTGGGGGCAATGTCTACTTATACTATATCGTGCTTCAAGATCCCTGTATCATTATGTAAAAGAATCCAATCAGCTTTAACTAGATTTTAATGGGATGCTTCTGCTAAAAAAAGAAAAAGACGTGCTAGGTGGCTTGGACTAATTTGACATAATCTAAACAAGATGGGGGTCTAGGTTTCAGAGATATCCAGAATTTTGATGATGCCCTCTTAGCCAAAACGAGCTGGAGAAATACTTACAAGTCCAATTTTCTCCTTGCCAAAGTCTTGTTGGGGAAATATTGTAAGTCTGCCCACTTCCTGGACTGCAACATATTTTCATCAAATTCACATGGATGGCATGGTACTTGTAAAGAGAGAGAGAGACCTACTAAAGCCAAATTTTGGTAAGACTATTGGAAATGGCAAGGATACTAATATCTGGAAAGAATCATGGATATTTATCACAGAGTCAATCAGACCAATGGGACCAGTACCTTTTTTGATTCTAAAATATGAAAGTTGAAAACCTCCTCTGCCCTATTACTGAACATGGGATAAAGAGAAAAATCCTGCAAACGATCTCAGCTTATGAAAAGGAGGTTTTGGCTCTTAGATCCAGCAAGCTAGGAGCCACGGATAAACACATATGGTTGCCCTTAGTGTCGGGAGAGTACACATCCAAGTTGGGTTACTATAAAGTTTAAAAGAAGACAAAAGATCAAACCCCATCTATGTGCCCTCTAAGGGATTTTTATTGGACATCTAACAACTGGAACATTAAGAGCTCCTCTAAGAATAAATTCTTCCTTTGTAAGGCGATGAGAGAAACATTACTTGTAGGAGAAAATCTCAAATCCCAGGGAATCAATATGGAAGCTAGTTGCCCTCACTGCGGACATGAAGAATCAGTCATTCATTTCTTCTTTCATTGCCCGATGGCTATACAAGTCTGGCCCCTGCTCCTAGTGAGAAACCCTTTTAACCCAAATCAGATCCCGAATCTCCAAGTGGGTTTCGAAGTGGCTAATAGATGTGTTACCCTACCACCAGTCGGAATCGGTGATGGCCCAATCTATCCGTGGATTATGTGGCTTATGTGGGACTTACGGAACAAAATGATTTTGGAAAATCGGACTGGCCAAGCCCAAGAGGCTTGCTCAAAGGCAATTGCCTATGCTCGAGAATGAATGATCGCCCAACCAGATAGATCTATCAAGCCATTGATAACTAGGAAACCCAAAGGACCAGAGATATCTACTCATTCTGTGTCTTGCCATTCTGATGCAGCTTGGCGAGCTGAGACAAAAAGGCTGGATTTGGATGGATCTTTAAGCATAAACTACGGTCAGAGGAATATTTCCATCAATCGACAGCCTGCAATGCCTCTTCTCCTCTGATGGCAGAGTCGATGGCTCTACTCTTAGCCTCCAGCATGTCCGAGATCTGGGCTTTTCAAAGCTCTCTCTTGCTTCTGATTCACAACAGCTGATCAAAACAATTCATTCGGAGTTCCATCGAAAGTACTGTATGGAATCCTACACGATATTTTTTCTCTAGCATTGGAATTTGAAGAGGTTAGGCTTTCTTTTGTGTCTTCAAAAAACAATGAAAAAATAGACTACTTAGCAAAAAATCTTTTAGTTATTTTGTATCGGACCAAAGTTTTAATTAGCTAATGAAACTCAATATTTGCCCAGAAAAAAAAAATGTTTTGTGTGTTTATTATAATTTTGAACAATATTATATACAAAATAAGAATTAACATATTTTTAAAATTTAAAAAACTTTAAAACTATCCTCCGACAAATCTCCATTTAATCTCTATTCTTTTTATTTGTCTTTCTTCCTTCTAGTTTTTCCAACTTATGACTGTTAAAAGATTATCATTATCAATCAAATCAATCATTTTTTCGTAGAAACTTTTAGATGGTAATGAAGCATTACATACCAAATCCATCGTTATTTCTTGGAAAAGAAGAGACGTCTGGATCTGGACGAATGCATAGGCTGTGTTGTGTGTATGATAATTTGCCGCGAGATTTGTTTCGTCCTTTTCTTGGTCCACATACAATCTTCACATTGTCTAATATTTTTTCAAATGGATGACCATATTTAACATCTGTCGTCTAGAATTAATATAAGAGATATTTGCTAGTAATATATATACATATATATATATATATGTGTATATAAAGGTCTCTACATATTAATAAATTTTCAATATCACTACACGCATTTATACGATGAGCTGCACATGCAAACTCAATCACAGTTTTACAAGAATTCACAGACTACTTATTCGTTATAACATTTAACAATACGTAAATTAATTTTTATATCAGTGTTTAAAGATTCATTAATTTTAATAGAATGATTTAGAAAACAGTCATATTAATATCATCAATTATTTTACATTGAATATATATTCTTTAGTATAACATATCAATAACGTTTATTATATCTTTTTTTTGTAATCTTTATATATTATTATATCACATTTTTAGTATTGTAAGTTTACTAATAGTTAATAAATGTGTTGGACTTTCACGTAAACGCAAAATGATTTTAACGTTTTATAACAAACATGCAACACCTTATCAAAAGGAAAAAAAAACATGAAGCAGCATATTTTTTTAGTAATTGAGAAACAGACCGTGAGCATTTTCCTTACTTATTCTGCCATGTTCACACTATTTACGTGTATTAAAATATTACAGAATTATTTACTTTAGGAAATCATATTTACTGTTTTCCTTTATTCAAAATATCTTTTTACTCAAAATTTTTAACGATTATTAAAATTAATTTTTATATTTATAAATTATATTACTCAAAATAAATTTATATCAGAATATTTATTAAAGAAAAAAATTAGTATTTCATAACTGAAAATTAAAATTTTTTCAAAATCTTGTAAAATTAAATATATGTCATTACTATAAATATAAGTTCGTTTGCTCCAAAATCATCCATCAATAGTTGGAACACCTTACAAAACCATTTTAAAAAATAACATGAATTTATACTATGGTGAAATAATGTATAAATAATTAGTTACTTCTAAAAAATAGTATATCATAATATCGTGTCAAGTAACAAAAACAAAAAAACAAATGAACACTGTGTCAGACAAGAGAAAAGTATATGTAGGCGTATTTTCATCGAATATTTTTTTTTATATTTGTTATGATTTTAAATCCATTTTCTCTATCTCATATGCTTTTAGTTTCTTTTTACATAAATGTGTTAATTATGCAATTTACACCTAATAATACATAGAGTTGGGAATATTGCAAGAAAAACTCACATAGAATTCAGTACTTTTATATTTAAAAAACAAAAACAAAATGAAGTGTTATATTAAATCTAACCTATTGAGATCTGCAAATAAATCTTCATGCATTAACATAGTTAATAGATTATTGTTTGATATAACTCAACGTTAAATTTAAACTTGTTGAACAAAAGATAAATTGCAAGAATAATAAAAAACCTAGTAAATTATTGAAGTGAACCATTACTGTAACAACCCTTAAAAGCTAAGATAATTAAGTAATTAACAGTTCAATGTACTCACAGTTTAACTTAATTTGGAAACATCTATGTTTAAGATTTTTAACCAAAAGTAGATACGGGAAAAGTAACTTTGGGCTAAAAAAGGAAGACAAAATTCTAGTCTCATCCTTGTCAATTTTCGGTCTTCTAATCAACTTTTGTATTGTTTTTTTTTTAAACTTGTAAAACATCAATTTTATTAAAACTTAAATGTAAGAAGACAAATCACGGTGTATTGGTATTGGGTTTATTGGTTTAAATTTCCTCTGGGAGATTTAAAGGGATTGACTTGTGAGGTTTAGGGGTTGATGCTGTTGGAGGTAGGAATGACCATTCCACCTAGCCCGGGCCAAGTCATAAAACAGGCCCATTTCATTTTTGAAGCCCACTAAGAAAAGTCAAAGATAGACTGTTGACCGTTAACTCCCTATATATACTCCTTGTAGTTCATTTGTAAAAGGGGGAGAGATAGACACAAAAGACTCTTGATTAAAAAACCTCTTAACTCTTAAATTCTCACCTTGGAGATTTCTCTCATTTTCTCCTCTTAATCAAGTCATGATCCTCTGAATTATGTTTGAACCGCCCTGGGTTCAACATTTGGCGCTAGAAGGAGAGGACCATGACTTGATCAAAAGGTCTCTTTATCACCACTAAGCTAGGACAGATCCGACGTACCTCCTTCCGAGCTGATTTCCCGGCGGAGTCAGGTGAACCAGAAAACGGGCCATATATCCACGGATTGCCCCAAGAATCAGCTTTCTAAAGAGCCAGACCTCGCCTCAATCGGAGTTCTCCGTCAAAAGTTATCGTCGTTTTTCTGCCACAGACGAAATCTGTCCGAAATCTTAAAAGGCTTCCTTCCGAGATGATTTCCCGCCAGAGTCCGCTGAACCAGAAAACGTGGTATATATCCACGGATTGCCCCAAGAATCATCTTTCTAAAGAGCCAATCCTCGCCTCAATCGGAGGTTTTGTCAAAAAGTTATCGCCGTTTTTCTACAACAGATGCAATCTGTCCGAAAAAGTCTAAAACGCAGATCTGGCGCAATCAGATTCGCCAAGTTCGAAACAAGTTTCCCGGTGAACCACAAGGAGCCACGGGACGATCTACATATCAACGGAAAGCCCTGAGGCTTATCTTTCAATAGAGACCAATCTCATCTCTTGCGCCAGTTTCATTAGAGAATTATCATTGCTTCTCTGCATCTTATCGAAGAAACCAACTCGTGAAGATGTCTAAAAATATCTTAGAGAAAACCCATTCGTGAAGATATCTAAAAATATCTTAGAGGAAACCCACTCGTGAAGATATCTGAAAATATCTTAGAAGAAACCCACTTGTGAAGTTATCAAGATATTTTCTAGACAAACTGGAAGTTCAGCTCGGGTCCCTACCTGGCAGCTCGTCCGAAACCCTACCTGGAGGTTCAGCTCGGGTCCCTACCTGGCAGCTCGTCAGAAACCCTACCTGGAGGTTCAGCTCGGGTCCCTACCTGGCAGCTCGTCAGAATCCTTACCTAGTAGCTCGTCAGAACCCCTAGCTGGAAGTTTCACCCCTAGCTGGAAGTTTCACCCCTATCTGAAATTTCACCCCTAGCTAGAAGTTTCACCCCTAGCTGAAATTTCACCCCTAGCTGAAGTTTCACTCCCTACCTGGCAGTTCGTCGTCAGAATCCCTACCTGGCAGCTCGTCAGGAACCCTTACTGGAAGTTCAGCTCGGGTCCTTGCCTGACAGCTCGTTAGAAACCCTACCTGGAGGTTCAGCTCGAATCCCTACCTAGTAGCTCGTCAGAACTCCTAGCTGGAAGTTTCGCCCCTAGCTGGAAGTTTCACCCCTAGCTGAAATTTCACCCCTAGACGAAATTTCATCCCTAGCTGAAATTTTACCCCTAGCTGAAGTTTCACTCCCTACCTGGCAGCTCGTCGTCAAGATCCCTAGCTGACAGATCGTCAGCGAGGCAGTTCTAACTGCAACAAAAAAAAGATAAGTGTTAGTTAAATTTTTGGCCCCCGGGCTCCAAAAAAAAAAAATATATATATATATAAAATAATGATAATAAATAAAGCCGAGTTCTCACTCGCCCAAAAGCCGAGCACACGCTCGCACGATAAGCCGAGTTCTCACTCGCCCAAAGCCTAGCTCACGCTCGCACCAAAGCCGTTCCCACTCTCATTTTTTCCCTCGAGTTCTCACTCGCGTCTTATTACTAAGACAATATTTAAACTGCGCAGGTCAAGCCATAAAACGAGCTAACTATACCGACCAGGGTGACATCCCTGACGCCTCGGGAATAAAGACGATCACACTGCTCGACAGCTTGGAAGCTCATCAGCGTTCCTCCCGACTCGGAAGCTCGTCAGTGTTCCCCCGACCTTGAAGTTCTTCGACCGGATTCTTGACCTGAAAGGTGCCAATTCAAAGTCCTTGACACCTTGACCACAGCTACATCAATCAACCGTGAAAACTATACTCTTTTTCCCTTAACATAGTTTTATCCCAAGTGGTTTTCTATGTTAAGGTTTTTAACGAGGTAGTTCTTTGCGTGTTGCAAGCTTGGTCTTTGGTATTCCAACCGCCGAACTGAAAGTGCATCATTGAGTCGGGCTAAAACCATTCATGAAATCCGGCCTGCTCGGACAAATCCTCGCACACCGAACTTGGGGGGGCTATTGTTGGAGGTAGGAATGACCATTCCACCTAGCCCGGCCCAAGTCACAAAACAGGCCCATTTCATTTTTGAAGCCCACTAAGAAAAGTCAAAGATAGACTGTTGACCGTTAACTCCCTATATATACTCCTTGTAGTTCATTTGTAAAAGAGGGAGAGATAGACACAAAAGACTCTTGATTAAAAAACCTCTTAACTCTTAAATTCTCACTTTGGAGATTTCTCTCATTTTCTCCTCTTAATCAAGTCATGATCCTCTAAATTATGTTTGAACCGCCCTGGATTCAACAGATGCGAGTAACTCGGATGGTTTTGTGAATATGAATTTTTCTAATTCGTTAGTAATTCAGTTTAAGATTAAAAATGATTTTAAGGACTTGATTTATTATATAGTATTTGATTTGATGATAACACAACACGATAAACATATACTTAAACCACATCCACCTAACTGCCATCTAGTTTTTTACTTTATTTTTTTGGATGTATCCTTATAAAAATATTAATTTGATAATATAAATTTACGTGTTATTTACAATAATAAGAAAAACAAAAATTCCCAACATTAGTTATCTACGAGTTAGCACCTTTCTAATACTAATTAAACAAGGACAAGCCTATCACATCTAGGGATGAAAATATGTTTTTAAGCACTTGATTATAAATGGGAACTCAACAAACATACACTTAAATCACATCTTCCTAACTTCCATCTAGTATTTTTTTTTTTCTGCAATTATCCTTATAGAATTGATTTGATAATATTATTTACGTGCTTATATAAAAATATTTCAACATGATTTATCTAAAATTTAGCACCTTCTGATACTCTGTTCCCAAACAAAGACAAGCCTATATATCACATCTAAGTTGCAATGATGAATTCTGATTTTTTTATTTCTAATCTCCTAACGTTTTACATATTCAAGCAATTATAGTTTGTACCGTAGAGACGTAAAAGATAGGCAAAAGTAAAATTATAGTGTTATCTAATTAAAAACTAAACTTGTGGTGTCTACCTTAACCCATCTTTATATGTACCAATATTGCTATCCTCAATTATTAGTAATATATAAATAGAAATAATTGTAGTAGCTGCCGGTCATTTTTCTCTATCTCTCTCTCTAAGCAAAACTAAAACACAACAAAAAGCTATGGCTGGTATGCTTCCCGGAGTTGAGTGCGCGAGGAGGCGGCGCTTCCACGGTGGTGCACCTCCGATTGAATCCTCGAACACGGCTGTGGCGGCAGCGGCAGGACACGTGTGGACGCGGCGACCATCGTTCTCTCTCTACACTACCAATCATGAGAGCCACCAGGCCCATGTATCCTTCTCGGTAATATAATATATAGTTAACATTTATTTATTTGGGAAAGATTGAATCTTAAGTTTATAATAACTATATATAGGAGAGAAGTGTTAGGAGCAAATCTTATGGAGAGGACAACGATGAGAAGCTCGACGGAGCAGCCAAAGAGGCTAAGGAGAGGCTTAACGAGCGGCTAAGAATACCGCGCACAAGGTTCGATTTAGTAAAAACGGCGTATGATAGTAAAGCCAATTCATAGTTCACCTTACAATGCGCCGAACAAGCTTCAAGCCTTTCGCTCTGTTTTTTCATGATAATGACGTATGATGATGTATTCTAATTCATAACATGTGGTATCACATGAGCCTATAATTGTGAGATCGTCTTTTGTCGGACAATTATTTTATTTATCTCTTTAATGTTAGCCCCACTTTATGTCTGATTGGCGTATTTTTGTTTTTATTGTGGAAACTTCCCGGAAACTACTAGGCAGCTTCCAAGACAGCCAATAATTTGACATTACTCTCTCTTGAATTTTGCTTATAATTTTTAAGTTCAGGCGAATTGGTAAAGACAAAGGGAATAAATCGGAGCAAGGGAAAGTTAAACCGCACGAGGGGTTACCTACCGAGGTGGTCGGGTTGAAGAAGAGCCGAGGAAGGCTGATCGAATGGTTCAAGTGGCGGGTCAGGGAACAACAAGACTGTGCTATATGTCTAGAACGGTTCAAGAAGGGTGAGACATTGGTCAACCTACCATGTGCCCATAAATTTCACTCCATATGCTTGTTGCCTTGGCTAGACATCAATGTTTATTGCCCGTATTGTAGAACGAGTATTTGGAATTAAATGTAATATTTTGATGTCATATTTCGAGGTGTTGTTTATGGCTAATCTTAGGGGTGTATTCAATTAAACATTTTAGGAGATTTTAGGGTATTTTTAAAATCACCTGTTATTCAACTGATGATTTTTAAAAATCTTCACAAATCACGTGTTATTCAACTTGAAATTTATGTAAAATCATTTAAAATAATTCACAATCTCTTGTTATTCAATCAACACTTTTTAAAACTCATATCAAATCTAATGTTATTCAAAATATCATAGTTTTTTCATATAATGTGATTCTAGGTGATTTTTTATATGTTTTTAGTTTAAAAATATGACTCCCAAAATCACACCTTCTAAGGTGAAACTTTGAAGGATTTCAAAAAAAAAAAAAAAATTATCGATACCGATATTATAGGTTCGGCGTGTTCCTTTTTCTCCTCAATTCCAAGATAGACCCTATCACCTCCACGAACCGATATTATCGATATGATTTTTTGCTTCTTGTTTTGATTGACCAATTTGCTTTTGGATTTTTTGCTTCTTGTTTTGATTGACCAATTTGCTTTTGGATAAAGTGTTCCAGTTTTTGCATATCTCCTCTTCTAAATCCCGTGGAATATCGAAAATCTTCGTCATTGTTTCAACAAGGATCGCTGAAATGATAATTTGTAGGGGGAAATTGAGATCCCAATCGTGATCTTGTAGTGCGGTGAATTTGAGCTCGAATTGGAGCTTCTTTTTGAAATTGCCATGGATACAAGCAGGCGAGCTGTGGAATCGTATTGGAGGTCGTGGATGATCGATGATGTGACGTCAGACAAGGACAAAGTAGCGCTTGTTTATGAGTTGGAAGAGATCTATGACCTTCTGCATTCGTCTCATGTTAACATCGTGAAGGAGTTTTAAGAATTCATTTTGAAATGTCGTGATAAGCAGAAGGTACAATGTCCAAATTGAGCTATGTAAGTTGATTTTGTAATCCCTCCAATGAGTTGTTCAACCATCGTCATTCTAGCTTGCGAAATGTAATAGAGAGGATTTCGTCATCTTCAAGTCAAGATTTCTTATCTTCAAATCTGCACCACCTTTTCCATATAAGACGCAAGCAGAGTTAGTACTTGATATATCATGGTTTTTACCCATTAAAGACCATGATATAAGTCCTTTTATCGAGTCTTTCTATTGTTTCCGTAGTCTTTTAGAGTCTTTTCAGGTTTTAGCATGTTTGGAGCTTAATTGGAGTTTTTAGAGCATTCTGGAGCTTTGTGGCATTCGTTGAAGACGTTCCCACTGATGGATTGAGCTCAAATTTGGACACGAGATAGATCAATGGATTAGCTTTCATTTGGAAGTGGTTTGAAGCCATTCCAACGGTGCGATCAAAAGTTATGCTAGTTTTCGTGAAGACAGTCCAGTCTGGCAAACACCAGAAATGTCCTGGTATCGACCGATACCAGCTGGTATCGATCGATGCCGACTGCAGGAAAGGAAAACACGACTTTCTACGACTTAGAAGAATCTGCCTTTTGGCCCAGAAGACTTTCTTATTAACAAGAAAGCCCAGAACGTGTTTTAGACTTATAATTAGGGTTTTCAGCCACCTGTTTAGGCTACGCTTTATTCTATCTATTATTTTACTTTGGTTCTTTAGGGAGACAAGTCTAAAAACTCTTCCCAGAGAGAAGATTTCAAACACTATTGTTATTTCTACTTTGATGATCTATTCAATCATGTTGTTTGCTTCATTCTGCATGTCTGAGTAGATCCCTTTTAGGTTTAGGGTTTTCTCATTAAGGATTTCATGGCTTGTTAGATAGATTGATCTGTTAGGGTTCATAATCAATTGAGTTCTTCACCATAGGTTGTTCTCAAAGCTAGTTCTAGGTTGACGAATCTGGAATCTAGATTTTAGGATTGTTGATTATTCACGGAAGTGAGATTGATAACCTGACAGAACCTAGGGTGAGCAAAATAATTATCTGCAAAGGAATTTGGTTTAATTATTTTGTGAACATATCAAACTTGGACATTAAAGCTGGTTTAGATCTTTAGGATTTGCAAAGGAATTTGGAATTCTAGGATTTAGACTTAGATAGTTTTCGCAACGACAGTTGGTTAACTATATCTTGGTGATTTGAGTTCGAGAACAATGCTTAACCTGAACCCTATTGATTGATTTGTCTGCATCCCTTGATTTCCTGAGAAATACCCTAAGCCTATATCCTCTCCATTGATTTTACATCTTTTAATTCTGCATATTTATATTCTCGCTTGATTGATTTGGCTTAGCGTGATTTGATTCTAGAAATCTATTGTGTGATTCTCTGAGTCTTTGTGGTTCGACCCCTAGAATATTACAGCGACTGCTTAGATACTTTAGGGTATTAATTTTGAGCACATCAGTACTTGCTTGTGTTGTTTTACATAATTATCTAAGTAGAGAATGTCGTTCAGACTTGTTTCCTCCGCAAGAAGATGTTGTCGAAGAAATTGACATCAATGAAAGAGATGATGATGAGAGTAATGAAGAAGAACATCTTAACGGTACTCAAGAACAACAAAGAGTGCTTGCTAATAAATGGAGAGCAGCCATAACGGCAAACATGTGGACATATGCTATGAATACGGGGTCATGATGTAGTACTATTACTATGCTTTATCTTTAATTTGTTACATTCTTCATATTGAGTAAATTCTTTTCTTTTTTTTTCTTTATATATCTAGAACCAACGTTTGTTTACTTTGATTACATTCTTTCACATTTACAACTATTTGTCCTTGAATCTTATTTCTCAAACAATGGTTAAAAGGATCGAATGACTTGCTCTTCTTGTTTCTTTGGTTCCACCGTGGTATGAATGGCTTGCTCTTCTTGTTTCTTTGGTTCCATCGTTGTTGGGGGTTCTTGAAGCAAACATTGGCGCATCATTCTCGTTCATTCTTTTTTATCACAAGTGGAGTTTCCTTTTTTTTGCTTATAAAATCTCCTAAAATTTCCTTAAGTTTAATCCCAAATCTCACTAAATCCCAAATCATTTAAAATATAAAATCCCCTAAAAACTCTGACAACTAACCAAACCTCCTAAAAACTCACTCAAATCTCTCAAAATTCTAAAATATTAAAATCCCACCAAATCTCCTAAAATGTTAAGTTCAATACACCCCTCTTAGTGTTTTTAAGGTATTGTTTATGGCTAACTTGAACTTCATCACCAAGAATGCCAATTACTATGCCTTCCTTAACACTAAAGTTTTGTTATGAAACTCCAAATTTAATTCATTCCAAGCATATGGTGTCACCTTTACCCTTCCGTTGTACCAAAAAATCCAAAATCTAACGCACATCTTAGTTCTTTTATTGGGCTTATTTAAATAGTAAGAAAAAAATATTTATAATAGGAAAACACTCATGTGTCTCTTATTTTCAACCTGACTGTCAGAATTCTGTTTAAAAATATAGTCATTATAATTTTAAAATTTGTTGGGAATCTGATATAATACTCAGTGGAGTCTTACTAGGATGATGGTGAAGGCGACACAAACCGGATGACTCTCTTTCTTGTGTACCGGATTAATGGAGTGAAAGGATGTATCAAACGAAACCACAAAGGCCATGGATGGATCTTTGATACAGTTACTGAACTCGTCGTAAGACGGAATCCATGCAAAAAGAAACAAGAACATTCGAACTCGTAAGGGAACTCTTGGGAGAGAAAACAACGACTTTATTGATTTTAGGTAAAAATGTGAATACATGACTGCAAGAGGACTTTATTAAATAGTCCGTCAGCTAGGGCTTCGAGGCCGAGATTTTGAGTTTCAACGAAATCGAAAATATACAAACAGAAAACAGAAAATAAAAGAAATAACCGAAAAAAGAAACTCGCACAAATGCGAGTGAAACCCTCTCCACAAGTCAGATGCTTTGGTTTCGAATTCTTAAACTCTATGTACTCATTCTAGACTCCTAGGACTGACATGTCAAACATGCAAAAAGAATTTAAGCAAATATAGAAACAATGAAAACCAAACTTACCTTATTCGGTTGTAGTAATGGCCAAATGTCCGCTGACGTGCATCTGTGACAAACTGTCGTGGATGAAGGACCTATCGTTATAAATCTGTCGCAACCGATAGTCGCTATCGCAAGCCCAATCATCGTGGATCTGTCGCAGCCAATCTTCGCTATCGCTTGCCCAATGGTCGTGGGTCTGTCGCAACCCTCTTTCTCAATCGCTATCACATCGATCTCATTTAACGTTGGTCCGACCCATTTGAGATTTTCTTGCACTTCTTGAGCTAAGTTAAAGAGTGTGTTTACAACTGTGTTGAACTCATCCTTGATATTCCTAGCCCTTTAACGTGTCATTGGTTGATGTGAATCCTCCCAATGATACTTCGCACTCAAATTTGGTAGATGAATATTCCTTATGAAGATAGACGATAAAGCCTCAACAAACAAGGATGGTGGAGTGAATGGTCGCACAAGAGTTGTAGAAGGCTCTTAATTTACCGGTCCCTTGGATATGACGCACCAAGACGGATTGTTTTTGTGATTGTTGGATATTACACACCAAACAATCGGTTGTGTTCACAAGAAAAAAAATAGAATCACTCTTAAAAGAAGTTTTATATAAAAAGGTTGTTGTGTGTTTTTTTCCACTGGAGATTACATGAATATAAAAGAAAACAAAACTTGAAAAAAAATGATAGAACTTTAATAGTCTTCAAAACTAAAAGCAATAAAGATAGAAAGTTGAATGATAATTCAACTCTTGGTGTTCTCTTTTTCTCCAAAGTGACTCTTGGCCTTCATTTTCACCATCCTCTTTAGCCACCAAAATGAGACATTTAAGTGGGATTTCTTGGACTTTAATTAGGCTCAAAATGGGCTGGACATGATGGACTTCTTTCCCAAAATAATTTTGAATGCTCTCTTTGTCCAAAAGCTCTTGAATAAGTCCTTTAAGTGCCTCCTTAATCTTCTTAACCTTATGATGCAAGCCTCGGTGATGAGGAGTTGCAAAACACGAACGTACTAGGCTTCTCCAACAGACGATCGTCGGCGTTGTTGAAGAAAGTATGCTCGCGGGTGAAGATCTGACACGATGGCGAACGCTTCTCTCGTATGGGATCAAAGATGGATTCGTGAAGACGGAATGAAGGTGCGCCACCGAGAGGTGATGGATCTCTGATATAGTACGGCTCTAAATCTCGAAGAATCGCTCTACGAAATCAAGAACAAAGAGTGTTTAGCTTTCTCGAAGAAATGCGGCGTTTTATTGATTATTAGGGTAAAAATTTTACAACTTGTGCAAGGGGACTTCATAAACAGTCCGTCAGATAGCCCTAAGGCCGAAAAAGGAAAAGCAAAAACGCGACAACAAGGAACACAAAACACAAAAACAAAAGAAATACAAAAACTCAACATTTAATTAAAACCATAAAAGGAAACTATCTAGTCTTAGTCTGAACTCGGTCTCTTGTGTCATTTTGGAGTGAAGAATTAGTCGTTGAAAGGACTTGGCGAACCTGCAAGAATTATATAATATGAATAAAACTTACCCGGGTTGGCGCAGAGACAAATGGAGTCGTCGGATGCGAGAATGGATTCCTCGGGGCCGTTGCGTGGTTTCTCGGTACGGTACGTAGAATCCTTGGAAGCGTTGTGTGGATCCTCGGTGCGGTACATAGAATCCTTGGTAGCATTGTGCGGTTCCTTGGTGCGGTACGTGGAATCCTCGGTAACACTGCGCGGTTCCTTGGTGCGGTACGTGGAAACATCGGGAGGCGTTTTGTGGTTCTTCGGCACGGTACATAGAATTTTTGACGATGATGCGTGGAATTGCGGGGGTGGCTTGAGGGCGTACGTGGACGATTGGTGCCAACTCTTGTCTGATGGTATCCATGATGTCTTGTATGACGAGATTGAACCTCCTACGTAATTGTTTGAACTTAGATCGAGGCATGGTTCCTTCCTTGACATTGGGCACAAGGTTGGGTGGGTCTTGAGGTTCGATATCCGCATCATTCCCTCCGTTTTCGAGAGGTTTTGACCTAAAAAGCTGGTCTCCTACATCATACGGAGATAAGTCAGCGACATTAAAAGTGTGGGAAACCCTTACCTTGTCGGGCAGCTCGAGGCGGTACGCATTGTCATTTATTTTCTCAAGTATTTTTAATGGGCCGTCGCCTCGCGGTAATAGCTTGGACGCCTTTTGTTGGGTAAACCTTTCGGGCCTCATGTGAAGCCAGACCCAATCTCCTGGCTTGAACAACATCTCTTTCTTTCCCTTGTTCACTTTACGTTTGTTTTCTACGTCTTTTTTTCTAGGTTTGCCTTGACTCCATCGTCGAGTTTTTGAATTTCTTCTCCTCGGTAGAAACCTTCTTGGTTGACCTGTTCTAATGGCAGTACAGCTACAAGATCTAATGGAGAGTTTGGTTTAAATCCGTAAACTATCTCGAAGGGAGCAACATACCGTTTCCTTTGATGTAGGATAGCCCCAATTCCTAGCCCCGATGCATTACACTCGACCTCGAACATGGCGTCGAAGTCCGGTAAAGCTAGCACCGGTGCTTGGGTGAGCCTTTCCTTCAAGGTGTTGAACACTTTGTCTTGTGCAGCTCCCCACTTGAATGGTACGTTTTTCTTGATGACGGCAGTCATATGTGCGGCAATGGTGCTGAAATCTCAAACAAACCTTCGATAGAAGCTGGCGAGTCCGTGGAAACTCCGTACATGGCCGATGGTAGTGGGCGTTGGCCATTCGCGGATGGCTCGAATCTTCTTCTCGTCCACTTGGAGTTCCTGTGCATTTATGATACACGCCTTGGTGGTGGGTGTGGATGAGGATAGAGTGATGGCTTCACAAGAGGATGGTCACCAGCCCTTGATGAAGAAGAGATGGTCGAAGATGGGGATCTAACACGATGGCGGTCGTTTCTCTCGTGTGGCATCGATTCAAAGGAGAAGTGATGGCGGATTGAAGTGCACCACAGAGTTGTGATTTAGCTCTGATACAGCACAAGAACTCAGCCTTGATGAATCACTCACACAAGAACTAAAGCACAAAGTAACACAAAGTACTCGGAATTTGGGTAAAGAAAAACAATTCTCATAAAATTCAATATTCAAGGGTTGTTCTTACAATGAAGAAGTGAAGAGCTTATATAGAGCTCATACAGGGCAGTGAACCAATCCTTCAGAAAGTCTAAAAAGTGAAAGAAATCGAAACATGAATGAAAAGAGCAGTTGGAATTGATGTGGTAAGTAGCTGTTAACTTGTATCTTGAGAGCTTAGGTACGTATAGGTAGCTTCTTGGGACATCTAGGTTCATTGGATAAGTCTCTGGAATACGCACAAGTGAAGAAGGAAGGAGCCGTTGCTGATTGATCTCCTTTGGCTCCAAACAATGCAAATAAGGTAAGCTCGGCTACATATATGGAAAGTGAAGGTTGGAGAGGATCCTCCTGATCCTATGTATATTGGTGCACCTTAGAATGTTGTAGCAAGCTTCTAGATGTATAATAAATTCTTCTAGGCACCAATGATACGTTTAGAGCTTATCAAACTCGCAAGCTTCCAAATAAGGCAAGTGTAGGATCCTCCGGTTTATAACTTGAATAACTTTTAGGTCTGATCTCGGTTTGGTGTGAATCCAATTTGCTGAGCTTTCCTGATGGATGATTTCATAACAGGTCTGTTTGTAGCATAATTCCTTCTGCTTTGATCGTAATCTTCCAAGGAGTGCACGAAGGTCCAAAAATAGTAAGTGTTGTCTTCGTGGGTTCAAGTGTGGTAAAGTGCACCGTAGTTTGGATGGTAAAGCTTCTAGATGGTCTAGAGTATCTCCTGGTTTCCAAATGAAGTGTTGAAACTCGTCTTGATGAGGGAAATAACACTTTCCTTAGTTGGCTTCAAGTAGATCTGCGTGGAGGATCCAAAGGGCGGTTTGGATCCGGGTCTTCTCTTGGGTAATTCTACTTGGGCTGAGACTTCATGGTAGATCAAATATGTGTGGGCTTCCTTCAGGGCTGGTCCAAACTTTGGAAGGCTGAGAATCTTCATGGTTGGTTAGCTTCATATTCTCTGAACTACTTCCTATAGTACTTCTTGATTCAGCACTTGTACTACTTCTTGCGTCAGTTAGCTCTGAATGAATATTGGTGTTGACCTTTGCATCATCCTGGTATTTTTTGTTTTGGATGTCCGCATCAGCTTACTACAAAACATAGGAAAATACAATTGTCAGTACAAAATGTGCACTTCTTCAAGTTGGCGTATAGGTCTTCTTTCCAAAGTGTTCTTAAAACTAAGTCCAGATGTTTAAGGTGGTCCGCATAGCATCTACTGTAGACTAGTATATCATCGAAGTACACTACCATGGATTTACCAATGAAACTTCTAAGAACCTGGTTTATGAGTCTCATGAAAGTGCTGGGGACGTTGGTTAAGCCAAAAGGCATGACTAACCACTTGTAGAGCCCTTGTTTAGTTTTGAAGGCGGTTTTCCATTTGTCGCCTTCTCTCATCCTAACTTGGTGATAGCCACTGCGTAGATCAACCTTCAAGAAGATGGTGGCTCCACTGAGCTCGTCCAACATGTCATCTAGTCGAGGAATGGGGTGCCGGTATTTGATAGTCACATTGTTGATGGCTCGGCAATCTATGCACATCGTCCACGATCAGTCCTTCTTTTGAACAAGTAGTTCGGGCGTGGCACATGGGCTGAGGCTCTCTCGGATGTATCCTTTATCCATCGAGTCTCTGAATTGTTTCCCAACTCCTTAGTCTCTTCCGGATTCATGCGGTAGGCTGGTTTGTTTAGTATGGGCGCTCTGGGGACCAAGTCAATTTGGTGCTCAATACCGCGGATTGGTGGTAGTCCTAGTAGTTTCTCCTTGGGGAATACATCCCTATATTGATCAATCATGGACTCGATCTCCTTAGGTAGCTCCACTTCACCTACTCCTGCGCTTAAACACTCCTTGAAAACTATTAGTAGCACGGTGCCTTCGGCACGCATGGTTTTACAAACATAGTTTGAACTAATAAAAAGACTGGAGTTTCTTACCTCGTCCTCTTTGTTCATATGTTTTTACATTTCATGAACTTCAGATGGACTAAGTGGCACGAGGTTTACCTTTTGATCCTTGTAAGTGAAGGAATAATGATTTGTTCGGCCATTGTGGTTGGCGGCTCGATCGAATTGCCAAGGCCTACTAAGCAAGAGGTGACCAGCCCGAATGGGAACCACGTCGCACACCACTTCATCCTAGTACTTGCCCACACTGAATGGTATGGAGACTTGCTCCGTGATTCTTAGTTCGGTATCGTCGTTTAGTCACTTGAGCTTGTAGGGCCTCGGGTGCTTATTCTTTGGAAATCCTAACCTGTCTACCATGTAGTTGCTAGCGATATTAGTACAAGAACCACCATCGATGATAAGGTTACGTACACTTGCCCTTCACGGTGCATCGGGTGTGGAAGATGTTTTCCCTTTGAACTTTCTCTCCCGGGTCGACGAAAACATTAAGTGTTCGTCGGATGACTAGGAGTTCTCCCTCGTCCGGGTACACGATGTCCTCGTGGTCCTCCTCTGGGTTATCGCCATTCTCGTCCTCCGACTCGTAATCACCACTGTTTGTGATGATCGTCACCCGTTGGTTTGGGCACTCTCGTACATAGTGTCACCTACCTTGATACTTAAAACACGGAATGTCACGTGAACGAGTTTGATTTGGAACGGGGAACTTACCTGCTTCAGTTTTGTGGGCTTTAGGTGCCTCTATCATCTTTTCCTTGTTCTTGGAACTACTGTCTCCATACGTCCCTTTGTCTTGTGACCGATTGTTGTTGGAGCTCTAAGGAACGTTGTTGTTTCGGCTCTGGCTACTCAAGGAAGTTTTCCTTCGGATTTGTTGCTCTACATGGACCGCCAGATGAAGGAGCTCGTGCAAACCGCTGTAGTTGGTTCGCTCAACCTTGCGCTGGATTCTCTCGTTAAGTCCATCGATGAATTGCGCCATGAGAGCTTCTTCGGACTTCTCTAGCTTGAGTGAATTCATGAGCCTCTCGAATTCCTCGAAGTACTCCTCGACGGTCCTAGTTTCCCGTGACAACTTTTGAAACCATTTTTTTAAGTCTCGATGATAATTTTCAGGGACATACCTTAGCCTTAGGATATACTTAATATCTTCCCTTTCTTCGGTCGGCTACGGTCCTATCCCACCATGCCAGGACGTTGTCCGTGAGTTGAGCAGTGGCAAGTGACACTTTGCGCGTCTCGTTGTAGCCATAGCATTTGAAGATGTATTCCATCCTTCGTTCCCAGTCCATGGACACCTCTGGGTTGGATTTTCCTGCATAAGTCTCGTTGTAGCCATAGCATTTTCCTGCATAAGTCTGCACAAATATTCGCAAGTGGCAAAAAGGAAAGTTTGGAAATTTGAATATGCAAGAAAAGGAAACTTGACAATATTTTTTTTTTTTGTAAACTCGAAAACTCAAAACAAAACCTTAAAACACAAACTCGAAAAACAACAAACTAGATTCAAAGATCAAAGAGAAAAACTCGAATAAACCCAAAACAAACTTCGAAGAAATAGAACTATCGCCTAGATCTACAACTTAAACGAAAAGAATAAGAATTAAATATATATATATATATATATATATATATATATATTGACTTTAACAATAGAAACACAGTAAACTAACATGGATCTAATGAACACAAACTAGGTTCTATATTTCTTTTTTTGATTTTTAAGCAAGTAAACAAAACGAAAATACAAACGAAGCAATAAAACATAAAGGAAAAGATAGAACTTGCCGAGAGCGTGGAAGGAAAAGATAGAACTTGTTCTTAGAACTTCTAAACCAAATTTCAGATGTTCAACTTGTTCTTCTAAGTTTTTGCTATAGATCAGAATGTCATCAAAGTAGATAACATAATAGACTCCAGTAAAAGATCTTAGAACATGATTCATTAATATCGTGAATGTGATGGGTGCATTAGTCAAACCAAAAGGCATCAACAACCACTCATATTTTGTTTTAAAAGCAGTTTTTCACTCATCACCTTCCTTCATGCGAATTTGGTGATAATTAACCACTTTTGGTGATAATTAGTTAGGTTCATAAGAACTTCTTTGTAAACAATCATAATCAAAGGATTGTTTGGAAAACAGAGATCTCTCCATTTCTCCTATTCTCACAAAGAAATTTGAATGTCTAACGGGTTTACTATCACATGCCTTTTTCTAGGTTTTTTTTCAAGCTCTCGCTCTCTTTTCGGTGAGTAGTGTTTGTGGGTCGCTCACAGTGTTTGGTTCTCTCCTTTTATTAAGTAACAATTGATCTTGATAAACTTCATGTTGAGTCAACAGAACCAAAATGAACATTTTTCCTTTAAACTCTAAAGAATACTAATTAGTGAATCTATCATGGTTTGTCTTTCGATCAGATTGCTATGGCCTACCAAGAAGAATGTGACTTGCCTCCATAGGTAGAACGTCACAAAGACTCTCATCCTCGTACTTCCCGATCACTATATGAACAAACACTTGGTTGTTTACTTTCATATCTCCATTTTCATTAAACCACTAAAGGTTGTACGGCTTCAGATGTTTCTTCACCACTAATCCAAGTTTCTGGACCATTATTTAGCTTGACACGTTTATTCAATTACCTCCATCAATAATGAGACTACACACCTTGTCTCGGACGTGGCATCTTGTATGAAACAAGTTATCGATTTGCTCTTGCTCCTCGGCTTTAGATTGCACACTTAGTGATCTTCTAGCTACCAAAAAATCGCCTTTAGCCAGCAACTCCTCATGTCGCCTGGTGAATCATAAACCACTTTCTTTTCTTCTGATTCATACTCTCTATTTTCGAGAAGAATCAGAGTTTTTCTATTAGAGCATTCATTAGCATACTGTCCAACCCCGTGAAACTTCAAACATCTCACTTCTCGGGCTCTCGTAGATGTAGCCTCGATTTTGCTCTTCGTATCTTAATTAGCAACATATGACTTGGTGCGTACCTTTGGATTGGTGAGTAATTTCTCTTTCCTCTAGTACCTAGGCTAGGCATTAGATGTTTCAACCCCATAAGTTTGTTGGGCATAACTCTTACTCTTTAGTTGTTGTTCTATCATAATTGTCTAGTGCAACATTTTTTCTAACTCCATATAGTGTTGCATCTCAAATTGATCTTGGAATTCTCTGTTCAAGCCATAAGAACCTAGCCATGGTTACTTCTCGATACTCTTCTACATAAGCTCATATCAAAGAGTCTCCATCTCATGAGTGAGACTCTTTAATCCTCCACGCTCCTACTTCCCTGAGTGAGTCTCCTTAACTTTTTATGTAGATCACGATGATAATGGTTGGGAATAAACCTCTTTCTCAAAACTGCCTTCATTTCTGCCAAAGGTTCCATTGTATATTCTTGATTACGCCTTCTTGAGGTTACTAACTGATCCCACCAACTGATTGTATACTCATTAAACTCAATGACCGCTGCTATCACCTTCTTGATCTCCGAACAGTCCTGGAAGTTAAAAGCGAGTTCTACCTTCTTCTCCCATTCCAAGTAGACATTTGGATCATTCTTTCCATAGAATGATGAAATTTTGAACTTAACATTTACTAAACCATCATTGTTTTGTTCTCTACCTTCTCGAACACGTCTAGGCCTCCTTCGACTCCCTTGTTATGAGTGATTATCACGACTGTAGTAATCATCAAACTCATCATCTCTTGGTGTCTGGTTCTGGTTTACAACTCTCCTTGGTGGATTAGGCAAATTATGTGGTTGCCTCTGTTGCACCCGGTCCAACATTTCATATACCGCATCTATCTCAACTCTCATCAACCGTCGCATTTCTCCCAATAAGGCTTCCGTTTGGAGATTAGGAAGTTGTTGTTGTTCTCCTTCACAGTTGTTGTTTCCACCGTTTTCATAAATAGTTAAACATGCAAAATTCAGCAAACGAGTTAGCAGTAAAGGTTCTCACTAGTGTTTACTCTCAAGTGTTTTCTTTCAAAAAACTCTCAAAAAGTTCCTTACTCAACTTATTCTCAAAGGTTCATATAGAACATGAACCAATTAAACCCAATTTTCAACCCAAAAATCACAAAAACCGCTTGTGTTCCTGTGAGGATCAAAATAGTTGTTCCAGAAAACTGGAATTGGTCGTTTTGGTGCTGTCAAAAAAAATGAAAACAAAAATTCGATGACTAAAACAAATATGTGATGACTAAACAAATCAACGTTGACTAAAACAAATATGTGATGACTACAACAAATATGTGCTGACTAAAACAAATATGTCATAGAAACAACTCTGTTGTACCTAAAACAAATCTCTGGTAGCTGAAACAAATATGTGGTCGTTACCAACAAATCATCTATAGGTTTCATTTTTTAAATTTTTTTCTATTTCTTTTTTTTCATATGATGGACAAGAGATAGAAGAAGATGAAAAGATGATTGAAAGAATATGAAAAGATGAGAAGGTGAAAATTTTGATAGAATACTGAAACCTATAGATGATTTGTTGGTAGATGGATATTCCTTAGGAAGATAGACGATGAAGACTCAACGAACAAGGATGGTGGAGCGAATGTTTGCAAGAGTTGCGGAAGGGTCTTGATTTACCGGTTCCTTATATATGATGCACCAAGTCTGAATGATCCCCTGGATATGATGCACCAAGACGGATCGTGTTTGTGATTGTTGGATATTACACAACAAGCGATCGATTGTGTTCACAAGGAACAAAACAAAATCACTCTTAAAAGAAATTTTATAACAAAGGTTGTTGTATGTTTTTTCCAATGGAGATTACATGAATATAAAGGAAAAAAAAATACTTGAAAGAAAAGATAGGAATTTAGTTGTCTTCAAAATTAAAAGCAATAAATAGAAAGTTGAATGAGAACTCAACTCTTGCTGTTCTCCCTTCCTCCAAAGTGACTCTTGGCCTTCATTTTCATCATCCTTCGTAGCTACAAAAACGAGACATTCAATTTGAGCTTTCTAGGGTTTGATGGACTTCATTCCCAAAAGAATTTTGAATGCTCTCTTTGTCCAAAAGCTTTTGAATAAGCCCGTTAATGCCTCAGTCTTCTTGGCCTTACCTCTTGTCACTGGTCCAACGGACACAAGCAATGCATCCTCTTGATCATCCTTGTTGCTCATAATATTTGTATCATTGGTCCTTCCAACACTTTGGGGACGTCAAGTGCTTCTGGGTCGATGTTCACATAATCTGCTCGTCCTTGAGAAGGTTCTGATGTAACATTCCGGTTTCAGGAATATGGTCGTGCATGCGGAGAGGTTTAAAAGAATTGATTTGACCACCTATGTCAACAAAATGCACTTATCTTTTCGATCAAACACCCCGAGATAACTCCAGAGTTAAGAGTGCTTGAGGTAGAGAAGTTTCAGGATGAGTGACCTCCTAAGAAATGATTCTAGTACCGCACGAGTGAGGACAAAACACGAGGAAAGACCACGTGGTGATTTGTAAGATCGGTAAAAAAGTCTTTAAAATTTTCAGACTTACCAGATCGGTCGTCGGACAAGGGTGGCATCAATTGGCTGAGAGAGGACTTATGGCCCAATGAAGATAGCAGTCGAGGCATTACAAGTGGTATCAGAGCCGAATTCAGATGAGTATGGAGTCAAGAGGGCGCACACTATTGCGGGTGATGATCTGGTGTGCAAAGAGGACGTTGCACTCTTTTAATAAGGGTTATTGTTACATCCCAGTGTCAGGAATATGGTGGTGCATGCGAAGAGGTTTAAAAAAATTTATTTGGCCACCTATGTCACCAAAGTGTACTTATCTTTTCTTTCAAAAACCCTGAGAGAACTCCAGACTTAAGCGTCTTGAGTTAGAGCAATTTCAGGATGGGTGACCTCCCAGGAAGTGATTTCCGGTACCATACAAGTGAGAAAAAAAACACAGGAAAAGATCAGGTGGTGATTTGTTGGGTCGAAATTTTTTTTTTTAAGCCTTACAAAAGTAGTGTATTAGCCGTCAAACGAGGATGGACCCAACTTGTCGAGAGAGGACATGGGGGACCATTAAAGGTGGTGGTCAGGGCGTAACATCTGATCTCAAAACATTTTCACATACATGGAAAGGAGAAAGATCAGCAACACTAAAACTGGGGGGTTGCCGCTATATTCCCCCATATCCTATGTCCTTTCTCACGCTTCCATCACAAACTTTTTGCCTCTCTAAAAACCACCAAATTTTTTTTACCATTTGTATTCACCATGAAATTTTCTGAACCGTTACATTCGATATATTTCCAATTGATTTTGGGTTTAAGTTAAGCTGTTAACCAATAAACCCAATAAACTAACCAATCAACGTGATTAGCAATTTCGCTTGGGTTTAATCCCAGACGTGATAAAATCAATATCAAAATTGATATGCTCAAAGATAATACCCTAAAAGTACTAAAGCAGTAGCTGCAGTATATAGGGGTCGAACCACAAAGACTCAGGATATCACTCAATAGATTCTAGAATAGGAATTAAGCTAAGCTAAACGAATGTAACTAAGAATTACGAAACAATTAAATCAAGAAGTAAATCAGTGGGATAAAAGCTAGGCTTAGGGAAGTTTGCAGGCAAATCAGAATTATCAATCAAATCAAATGTCAGGAATGAAATAAGCTCCGCTCTTGAACTTGAAACACAAATGTAAAGTAAACCAACTGTCGTTGCGAAGACTATCTATGTCTAAACCTAGAATCCCAAATTTCTTTGCAGATTCTATAAATTCAAACAAGCATTAACAATCAAGTTCAATTGTTCACAAAATCCTAAACCAAATTTCTTTGCGAATAGGTTTTTTGCTCACCAAACACTAGTTCAGGAAACCAATCACACTTTCGTGCCAATTAATCAACCTAACATCATATTCTAGTTCGCGAGGCTAGAATAAGCATTAATATCAAGTCTAGTGAAAAGCTCTATAGATATTCCTTAACAATTCAATCAGACTAATAATTCATCAATATACCTAACAACCCTAAACCTAACAGGGAATCTACTCAGACATGGTGAATGAGATAAACATCATGAATAAAATAGATATCATAAGTAAAATAGAGTAGGAATACAAAAAGGGTTCAAGGTTCTTCTCCCAAAAACTCAATTGCAGAATACTCTATCTCCAGAAATCACCAGTGTCCTTTCTGGAGGCTCAAAAACCTAATTATATAGCTAAAACACGTTTTTGGAGTCTAATCGAAAAATAAGGAAAGCTTCTGGTTAATCTTCGGTCTTGATGCACGTTCTGATCGCTGGTATCGATCGATACTGCAAGTGGTATCGATCGATACTGGGAGATTTGTTCGTGTCTCTTCCAAATGAATGGTGTCGATCGATGCTTCTCAGGTGTCGATCGATGCTAAGCTTCAGCTCCCGAACTGCTTCAACTCTAGATTGCTTCAAAAGCTTCCAATAACCCAATTTAGCTCCATATGTGCCTATATCCTGAAAAGAACTTGAAAGACTCTAAAACTACTGGAAAGACTTGGAAAAAGGACTTATACCATGGTTAAAAGTGGGTAAAAACCATGATATATCAACTCCCCCAGACTTAGTCTTTGCTTGCCCTCAAGCAAACAGAAAACCAAACAGAGAAAGAGGTTTGAAAAACATAGAGACTCACCTTTTCTTGAGATATTGAAATGACTCCTTTCCCAAGCTCCCAATCATCACCTAAACAGTTTCGGATCTGACCACCATGTACTTCTCCGTAGACAGTCGCAGCCTCCCATTATCCACACATTATCTCACATCGTCAATCATACTAAATCCTTCATTGCCGTTTCAAAACTGTTGTTGATATTCAGGAACCTTCTAGATTCTTCCTCATACGATATCGTGACTAAAGAACCACCCAAATTGCATATTTCTGGTATTGTTTTCCTCTCCCCCAGACTTATCTCTTTTTATGTTCTCTTTATTTCTTAATTTTTCTTTTAGCTTTGCATATACAAATCAAGGTTTGAGACACGAGTATTGATGGTGTTTGCCACCGAATCCCCGGTTCTCCCCTCTCAGAGTATCAAAAGTCTTAGGCGAATAATGGGGTCACTGGAAATGTTCCTACCCCTAGCTTAAGACTCTTGTGTGATCATTCCTTATCCAAGTAGAAAAATGGGATCACAGGAAATGTTCCTAGCCCTCTACTCGACGGAAATCATTTCATCTTTTATGCACATTCTGTATCAACAAATGTCAAGGGAGAGGTATACCATAATTTTCAAACTCATGGGTTCCTTTGTCAGATATAAATGATTAATCAAGTTCAGTAAATACCAACCTCAGAAGTGAAGTGCAAGATTTGGCTCAGGATTTAGAAGAAATTTGCTGGAGACATGGGTGTTTCCTGGTCAACTGGTTAGTCTTTGGATTTTTCATTAGTCGATCTTAGAGCTGATTCTGTGACAAATGGTTACTTAAAAACAAAGTCAGAACAATGAAATCAAGCAAAGGTTCATAATCTCCAACTGGTTTTGACTCAATAAAACAAAAATTTTGACTCAAAAGGACTGACTCTAAGAAAAACAAACCCAAATGTCAGTAACTACCTCCCCCAGACTTAAACAACACTATTCCCAGTGTTATCTAACCCAGGGGAAGCAAAAGAAAGCACAAGAATAGAATGGCTGAAAGTTAGCTCGACAGTACCATGGGAATAATGGGCATCGATCGATACTGAGGGAGTATCGATCGATACCAAGGTCTATGACAGGAATCCTGAAACTCGAAAACGAGTCCAATGAAGCTAATTGTTAGATGAAGAAATGTTAGATCATGAGAGCACAATTAGAAGCAACAGAATCAATAGATAGCCATAAGTTCAACAAGTAATGACAATGAGATAGACATGTTCAGAAATGAAAGCAAAACAAGAGAAAAGAAAAGAAAAGAAAAAGTGAAACCCAGGAGCAGAGACTAGTCGTCTGAATCATCATCGTCATCAGATACAGCATAGCGAGATGAAGGGCCAGGAGTGGAGTGGTCGACGTCGGTGGATTACATGCAGCGGCAGCGAGAGACAACGGACCAGATGCTCTGAAGACTCCCCACGACATACCTTTGAAAAGTGGCAGTCTCCATCGGCAGAACCGGTGGTGGAGGAAATGAAGGTGCAGGAGCAGATGTCTAGCGGCGCTGTGAACGGCGAGGTTGACTTCCAGCAAAGTCATCTGTGGGTGTATCGGCTACAACAACAGGAATGGATGGGAGCTGGCATGGTGCGCGGACACGCGTGGATGGAGCAACAGAGATCAGACTCGGGTTTGGATCGAAATGCAGCTGAGAAGGGTCGTCGCCGAAGCGGGTCAGAGGGCGGTTGGGGAGCTGCACGAAGAGCTCTCCATCTGTCGTGGGTAGGCACCAGCAACGAGTTGGCTTCAGCCAACGCATGTGCTGCATATGCTGCTCATCCATCAGAGAACGAGCTGTGACAATCGAACACGCTGAAGTCAAGATGCCAAAGTGCTCAAAGATAGGGGTGAGCAGGCTGCCGACTGACTCAGTCTTCCGCACCGTGGCAAAGTTGCGACCAGAGAAAGGCTTGGGCTTCAGAGAGACCAAATGGTGCACGAACAGAGCACCAATGTTGACCGGGAGGTTCATCTCGGGCCACTCATACCTGTCCTCAGGGATAAGATCACCAATGGCCTTTTACAGTCTAATCAGCTCTGAGATCCGCAGCTTGTTCGGCTCCATCTTGCAGAGAAGAGTGGTGCTCAAAATGCGAATGACGCAACGTAGAGTTGGATGGCGGATGTCTTTCTATGTCGTGTTCTTGGAGTGGTAGGCTCCAAGACCGATGTAATGCCAAAAGACCTGTACGTCGTGAAACTGGGAAGGAAGAGCTACCTGCTGAGGATAGGGATCGAACCCGTAGATAGCACAGAGGTCAGGGAAAGGCAGCCTGTAAAAAACCCCTCTGATCAGGAAAGTCAAGGTGCCCTCTGAAGCAGTGCGGTGGACCTCGTCTCTGTAATACACCCGAGCTGTGGCGAGGAACTGGCGAACGAGGTCTGGATAGAGATGGCCATGACGGCGCATGGTGTGTGGTGTGTGGATACTGAGACGGCGTGAGTACAATGTCCCCAAACCAATCTTATCAAGCGTCTCTGAAAGCTCCACATCGATACCGAGACGGCGCATGGTGTGTGGATCGATAAAGCGAGTAGGGAGGATGACAACGGGCAGCCACTCGTTGTAAAACAGAGTGTCGTAGTCGTCCCACTCCTCAACTATCGGCCTATAGATGCAAGCCTCACTCTCAGTCTCCTCCTTAGGCAATCCCGCCCAATCGCGTCGCGGAATGATCCTCTTCCCCTCCAACTTAGGCCAGGGAAGCCGAGCAACAAGGGCAGGGGCAAAGGGAAATGACGAACATCACGGCGCAGCTCTCAGGTCACTGATGTGGACTTCAATGAAGCTCTGAGGACCAGTGTTGTCTGTGAAGCCACCTTTCAAGACCCTGTAGCGATCTCTGGTCAGAACAGCGGCGATAACTCCGGCGTGCCAATACGAGCCATAGAATGCCTCGACCTAGTCCTGAAGACTGAACTCGCGGCATGGAGGATTGGAACCGGAAACGTCATCCTGTCGTGCCTTCTTGCGGGGAGCCATCTTGTAGATCGAAGGTATGATAAATGGAATGACAATGTGATCACAAATCTGAGTGGATTAGAGTTTGAAATCGAAGAAATTGATGAAAAATCAAAAAAAATTGTGAGAGAGTGAGAGAATAGGGGTGGCGTCGAGCGATGTGATTATAATGGAGTGAAGGATAAAACCTGAGGGTTTTATAGAAAACTTACCTGGGTGCTGGGTATCGATCGATACAGTTAGTGGTATCGATCGATACTCGTCGTCTGGACCTGGCTCACGTGAAGATACAAGACAAAAACAAAACGAAAAAAAAATCAAAATAAAAACGTATGTACAGACTCACCAGTGGGTTGCCTCCCACCAAACGCTTGTTTAATGTCTTTAGCTCAACATGGAGATCAGTCAGGCAGCTGGTGGTTCGACCAAAGGCAATATGTGGCCATCTAGAATAGTGGCTTTCGCCCAATAGTGTTTCACCCGCTTTCCATTGACAGTAAACTCCTTTCCTTCAGTACTCAGCAAGACTACTGCACCGTGTGGGCGAACTTCCTTGATCGTGAAAGGACCTTACCAACGAGAACGCAATTTCCAGAAAACAATTGTAAACGAGAGTTGTACAGAAGTACATGGTCATTTGGTTCAAAATGGCGAGAAAGGATCTTCTTGTCATGATAGGCGGAGTGTCTGATCTCATCCAATTCATTCAGCTGAATTAATCGCCTTTGAGCAGCAGACTTGATGTCGAAATTCATCAATTTGGTAGCCTAAGGTGCCTTGTGCTCTATCTCTACCGGAAGATGACATGCTTTCCCATACAGCAAATGGAAAGATGTGGTACCAAGCGGCGTTTTAAACGCGGTCCTGTAGGCCAAAAGAGCGTCGTTGAGTTTCAGTGCCCAATCTTTCCGTGTACTGCCAACTGTCTTCTCCAAAATCTCCTTGATCTGTCTGTTGGAGACTTCGACTTGTCCGCTGGTTTGAGGATGATATGGTGTGGCAACGCGGTGATGAACGCCATACTTTCTCAGCAGCTTCTCGAAGATCTTGTTAATGAAATGAGTGCCACCATCACTTATAACAACTCTGGGAACTCCAAATCGAGGGAAGATAATGGTCTTGAACAGTTTCAGAACCACAGTGGAATCGTTGGTAAGACTAGCAATTGCTTCTACCCACTTGGAGACGTAATCGACGGCGACCAATATGTATTTGTTCTGTCGCGATGGAGGAAATGGTCCCATAAAATCAATACCCCTGCAGTCAAAAACTTCAACCTCAAGGATGAAGTTATGCGGCATCTCATGGTGTTGGCTGATCTTTCCTCTTCTCTGACACACATCACAATGAGAGATGAAGGTGTGAGCATCCTTAAACATTGTAGGCCACCAGAAACCAGCTTGCAGAACCTTAGAAACTCTTTTGAATGTAGCAAAGTGTCCAGCATAATCAGATCCATGGCAATGAAACAGAATCGCTGGTACCTCAGATTCAGCTATACACCTTCTGTATATCCCATCAGAACATTGTTTGTATAGATATGGTTCATCCAAGAAGTAACTTCTGACATCTCTCATGAATTTCTTCTTGACATACTTCTTGAGATGCTTTGGTTCGTAGTCAGCAGCAAGGTAATTGGCTATATCAGCATACCAAGGTTCAGCAGGAGAAGTGACAGCCAAGGATTCCTCAAATTCAGATTGATCTGTAGACGAATCGGTAGTGGAGAACAACTGGTATCTATCGATACAATGAGAGTATCAATCGATTCTCGTCTGCTGTAGTGGCAAAATCGAATCAGAACCAGTTTCTATGAAATATATCCTCTCCTCAGGCAATGAATCGTCAATAGGAACTTCTTCACTGATCTTCATAAGTGAGAGATGATCTGCAACTCCATTCTCAACTCCTTTCTTGTCATTGATCTATATGTAAAAACCTTGGAGCAGTAAAACCCATCGACACAATCGAGGTTTCATATCCTTATTATGCAGCAGGTACTTAAGAGCAGCATGGTCAGTATGGACAATCACTTTCCTCCCTATCAGATAGGAACGAAATTTCTCGAAAGAAAACACAACAGTAAGTAACTCCTTCTCAGTTGTACTCTAGTTCCTTTGGGCGTCATCCAGTGTTCTGCTGGCATAATATATGACATGGAGCTTCTTATCTTTCCTCTGTCCCAAAACTGATCCAACCGCGAAGTCGCTCGCATCACACATGATCTCAAAAGGAAGGTTCCAATCTGGTGGTTGAACAATAGGAGCATTAACCAATGTCTTTTTGATCATTTCGAATGCGACAAGACATTCTGGTGTAAAATTGAAAGTGACATCCTTACACAGCAGAGCAGTAAGCGGACGAGCTAACTTGGAGAAATCCTGAATGAATCTGCGATAGAACCTGGCGTGACCAAGGAAACTTCGAATGTCCTTCACAGATGTAGGTGGTAATAGGCTTGTCATGACCTGGATCTTAGCCTTATCAACTTCAATCCCAGCCTTAGAAACCTTATGTCCCAGAACGATGTCGTCTTGAACCATAAAGTGGCACTTCTCCCAGTTCAGAACTAGATGCTTCTCTTCACAGCGCTAAAGTACCTTGCATAAGTTGTCCAGACATCTCTTAAATGAAGACCCATAAATAGAAAAGTCATCCATAAATACCTCCATGAACTCCTCGATCATGTCTGAGAAAATCGACATCATACATCTCTGAAATGTAGCTGGAGCATTACACAACCCAAACAGCATCCTCCTGTAGGCGAACGTACCGTAGGGACAAGTGAATGTCGTCTTCTCTTGATCATCTGGGTGTATCGGGATCTGGAAAAAACCTGAGTATCCATCCAGGAAGCAGTAGTATGGGTGACTTGCCAACCTCTCCAGCATTTGATCAATGAATGGCAATGGGAAATGATCTTTCCTCGTCACCGCATTCAGCTTCCTGTAATCGATACACATGCGCTGCCCGATGATCGTTCTCGTCGGAATCAGCTCACCTTTCTCATTCTTCACCACTGTGAAACCTCCTTTCTTAGGAACAACATGAACAGGACTGACCCAACTGCTGTCAGAGATGGCATAGATGACTCCTGCTTCCAGAAGTTTCAAGATCTCTTTCTTTACCACTTCTTTCAAATTCGGGTTAAGCCTCCGCTGATGTTCGATTGAAGCTTTCGACTCGTCCTCCAGATGATTTGATGCATGCACAGATCCGGTGAGATACCTGAAATGCCATCAAGAGAATAACCGAGAGCTTTGCGATACTTGCGCAGCTTGCTCGGCAGTAAGGCGACCTCTGCGTTGTTCAAAGAAGAATTGACAGTCACAGGATAAGTAGAGTTAGGGCCAAGGAAAACATACCTCAAGTTAGATGGTAGTGGCTTAAGATCGAGCTTAGGAGCTCTCTCTTCACTCCAATCGCTCAACGAATCAGATCTGGCACGAGAAATAACCAGCTCCTCGGGAAGAAAAAGTGGGTATCGATCGATACCTCCTGTGGTATCGATCGATGCTTCAGCATTGTTGTCAAGGATCGTGGCATAAGCAGCAACAACCTCTGTGGGAACTAATCCTGTCTCAGCTGAGCAAACCAACGCTCTCTCTAGGGGATTCTCAGGGTGCAACCTCATGAAATACTCATCTGATAGCTCACTGAAAGTGTCGATGAAAAATGTTTGACCGTCTATGGTTGGTTTCTTCATCATCTTTTCCATGTTGAAGGTCATAATCAGATCACCCATATTGAGGGATATTCTCCCATTCTTGCAATCGATTAGGGCCCGAGCTGTAGCTAGGAACGGTCTGCCCAAAATCAGTGGATCCCTTGGTTCAGCATCATACTCGAGAACTATGAAATTAGTTGGAACTAAACAGTCTCCAATAGTAATCGGAACGTCCTCGAGTAATCCTTCGAGAAATCGAACCGATCGATCAGCAAGGATTAGAGAAATCCTAGTTGGTGTGAAGTCTGTCATCCCCATCCTCTTAGCTACTGAATACAGCATAAGGTTCACACTGGAACCAAGATCGCAAAGTGAACGTTCGAACCTCTCGGTGAAGATTGTGCATTCCAAGACAAAACTTCCAGGGTCTGGTAGTTTCTCTGGAATCTTGTTGAGAAGAATCGCACTGCATTCGTGGGTGATTCTCAGTACCCCTTCCTCAAGATTCACATTGCTTGATACCATCCTCTTGATGTATCTCCTGAAAGCTGGTGCAGTCTGGATAGCATCTACGAACGGGAGTTCAACAACCAACTTCTCTAGCATTGCTCTACATCTAGTCTCTTCTATTTCTTTCTTAGACTTAGAAAGAGGTCGAGGGAAAGGAATCTTTGGTACATAGACTCTCCCAACATGTCCTGTAGTCTGCTTCTGGTCGGTTTTTGGACTGTTATCGATCGATAGAGGGGGTGTGTCGATCGATACTTATGACTTTGCAACTTGTTCTCCAGAACTCTGAACAGGCGACAATCGATGTTGAGGGGTATCGATCGATACTGGGTGAGTATCGATCGATACTAGAGGAATTGCAGTGATCGCATCGTCGTCATCGTCGTCTCCAGCAAGATCGACGAGCTGCTTAGGCGCGTAAGTCTTTTTCAAGCCTGGAATGACTTCTCTTCCACTTCTCAAAGTGATGGCATGAAAGTGCTCCCTTGGATTCACCGTCTTTCCCGGAAGAAAACCATCGTGTCTCTTTACTGTCTCTGCAGTCTGAGCAACCTGAGTTTCCAGCTTCTTCTGATGGAAGTTCAGAGCCTCGATTTTACCGTTCAGATCAGTGTACAGAGCATCCATCTTTCCATTGAAATCTACAGTCATCTTTTGTTGCCCCTCAAGAATCTGTTCAAGCATAGTCTCAACTTTGCTGTCCTGAGTCTTGGGAGGTGGTGTCTGATAAGATGAATTCCCATAGGTGCGAGTATACCCACTGTTCTCAAAGGAGTTTGCTCCGAAATTCGAAGACTTGAAACCAGATTTGAATCCTCTTCTCTGAGAGTTGTTATTGAAACCGCGGTTGTACGACGAATTCTGAAAACCATTACCACCAATGTAGTTGACATCCTCTGCTTCACCTTCATCGATGTTCTCGACTTCCTCAGCAAAATGCACTGCCTTCTGTTGCTTACCCAATAACAGATTGTGAACTGACTCCAGCTTGGCATGTACTTCAGCAATCTGCAACCCATCAACGTTTCCATTCTGCTTCTTTCTCTCGAAATCTGCATTCTTAGTGTTGTTGCTAGATGCCAAGTTTTCAATCAACACATAAGCGTCCTCGGGATACCTGGTGTTGAAATTCCCATTGCTTGCAGTGTCCAAAGCCATCTGATACCTCCAATCGATACCTCTGAAGAACATACCCAATAACTGAACCTGCGAGAAACCTTGGTGAGGGCAATCCCTCTGACAAGACCGAAATCAAACCCAGGCAGCCTTGAATGCCTCCGTTGCTCCCTGAGAAAACTGGGAGATCTTGTTCCTGAGCTCTTCTAATCTCGCGTCATCATAAAAATTGTTCAGAAAAGCAGTCTTAGTCTCCTCCCAAGTAGTCAAAGAACCAGGAGGCAACTGCTTCAACCAGTAAGATGCATCTCCACTAAGAGAGTATGGGAAGAGCTTACAGAAGAGGAAATCATTGGACACTCCATTTTATTTGATACTGGTGACTAAATCCTCGAACCTCTCGATATGATCCATGGGATGCTCATGAGAAAGACCGTGAAAAGGGTGCTGGCCTATAAGAGTGTAGTATGCAGGCTTCAGCTCAAAGTCATTTCTTTGGAAAGTTGGAATACGAATCGAAGATCGGTTTGCATAGAACTGATCTAGTCTGTTGTACTCCCCAAGCGTTCTGGCACGATTAACCTGAGCATTCCCAACATTCCCAAGCACAGCTGCTGGGATAACCTCATTAGCTACCGGTGTAGGGGCAACAATGTTTCCTTCTACATCAAGCCTCTGTCCTTGTGCGTCACACAAGTGACCTTCCTGATCTCTCAAAACCCCAGCTTCATCACGAGCAAGCACAATCGGATGGTTCATCTCAGCTTGTTTCTTTTGCTTTCTGATTGTACGCTCTAATTCAACTAGCTCTTTGTTAGATAGATTGGTCAACTACTTGTTCTTGCTTCTTCTGGTCTCTCGATATTGCATACACCTGAAACACATAAATTAAATCAAGTAAGTGACAGAAATAATAACGAGTATCGATCGATACCAAGGGGGTATCGATCGATACCAAGGGGGTATCGATCGATGCTTAACAACTTAGTCGAAATTCTAAACCGTAATCTAATGGTGAAATTAGAGTCCCCGGCAACGGCGCCAAAATTTGATATGCTCAAAGATAATACACTAAAAGTACTAAAGCAGTAGCTGCAGTATATAGGGGTCGAACCACAAAGACACATGATATCACTCAATAGATTCTAGAATAGAAATTAAGCTAAGCTAAACGAATGTAACTAAGAATAACGAAACAATTAAATCAATAAGTAAATCAGTGGGATAAAAGCTAGGCTTAGGGAAGTTTGCAGGCAAATCAGAATTATCAATCAAATCAAATGTCAGGAATGAAATAAGCTCCGCTCTTGAACTTGAAACACAGATGTAAAGTAAACCAACTGTCGTTGCGAAGACTATCTATGTCTAAACCTAGAGTCCTAAATTTCTTTGCAGATTCTATAAATTCAAACAAGCATTAACGATCAAGTTCAATTGTTCACAAAATCCTAAACCAAATTTCTTTGCGAATAGGTTTTTTGCTCACCAAACACTAGTTCAGGAAACCAATCACACTTTCGTGCCAATTAATCAACCTAACATCATATTCTAGTTCGCGAGGCTAGAATAAGCATTAATATCAAGTCTAGGTGAAAAGCTCTATATATATTCCTTAACAATTCAATCAGATCTAATAATTCATCAAATACCTTTTAAACAACCCTAAACCTAACAGAGAATCTACTCAGACATGGTGAATGAGATAAACATCATGAATAAATAGATATCATAAGTAAAATAGAGTAGGAATACAAAAAGGGTTCAAGTTTTTCTCCCAAAAACTCAATTGCAGAATACTCTATCTCCAGAAATCACCAGTGTCCTTTCTGGAGGCTCAAAAACCTAATAATATAGCTAAAACACGTTTTTGGAGTCTAATCGAAAAATAAAGAAAGCTTCTGGTTAATCTTCGGTCTTGATGAACGTTCTGATCGCTGGTATCGATCGATACTGCAAGTGGTATCGATCGATACTGGGAGATTTGTTCGTGTCTCTTCCAAATTAATGGTGTCGATCGATGCTTCTCAGGTGTCGATCAATGCTGAGCTTCAGCTCCCGAACTGCTTCAACTCCAGATTGCTTCAAAAGCTTCCAATAACCCAATTTAGCTCCATATGTGCCTATATCCTGAAAAGAACTTGAAAGACTCTAAAACTACTAGAAAGACTCGAAAAAAGGACTTATATCATGGTTAAAAGTGGGTAAAAACCATGATATATCAAAAATCAATTGGGGATTAGGGTTTTTTTCTTGCATTTAATTTGATGATTCCTAAAATCAAATTCAAAATCGATTATGAGTCATTCTTTATCATCTTCTTTCCATTCATTTTGAGCTCCTTCTGGTGTTCCTTGAGATGTTGGTGTGGGGAGAGAACCCCAATTTACAATTCGAAAATATTACAGGTGTTACGTTGGATTGAAGGTACATTGTCTTCGTATCTTTATTCTAGTTTCTTGTGGGAAACTTATTCTAATTCGGATAATTGTATGCTAGATGAAAGTGGAGGAGAATCTGTTTCAGTGGGTTAATGAAACTTTTGTTCAAGAGATAAGAATGCTCGATGGGATATAATAGAGTTGTAGAGGATGCTACTTAATTATTTGAGTAAAAAGATGATGGAGATTATGGAGGTACATAAGGGAATGTTTGAGAAGATGTAGGAAGAGATGGTTAAGAAGATTAAGAAGATGGGGGAAGAGATGTTGAAATCTACGTTGAAGAGTGTTGGTGTAACGGTTTTAGTTGTCAGCTCGTTTGTATGGGTATGGGGCAAGCTTGATGCTTGATGGTTAGAGTTTGTGTTGGTGTTGTTGGTGTTGGAGTTTGTTTAGGGTGTGCTTTTGTATGAATTTATGTATGTTTGTGTTTGTGTTTCGCCAAAACAATGTGTTGCACTGTTTGTGTGTATTTTAGTGTTTGTTCGTGTACCAATACATGTGTGTGTTTGTGTTTCCCAAAAAATTTCCAAACCTCTTCATTTTCATACCACTACATTAGACCAAAACACACCATGTCAATTTCAAATATTTCAATTAACTCTCCCGGGAAGTTGTTGTTCCCGTCTCCGTGGACAACGTGATGTTTGAGTGCTCACTTTGTGATACCAGCGCGTCCTTCAACATAATGCCGACAAGCATCGTACAAGCCCTAGGATACGGACCCGCTACCATCACGAATGAAGCACGTGACTAACAATCCCACATACTTTCCATGAGGGGACGCCACTATTGAGAGAGGAATATGCAAAGTGGCGGTAGACTTCCAAATTTGTGATATCAAGACTAACGAACGTCCAAAAATTTACTTCGGGAGAAAACTATTGGCGTCCATAGGAGCCGTCATCAATTGGCCGAACAGGGGGATGTATCTCACTTCAATTGATAAGGATGTCTACTACCGTGCCCTTTCTCCCTATGTGCCTTATTTGAGAATCGAACGAGAGATCCTTGTACGAGTTCCCCCACCTTAAGAAAAGGAAAGCATCAAATCTTCCCTGGAGTGACGACAACAAGTCAAGCTCGTGACTTTATAAAAGCGTTGAATTGGAGGCAACCCGTTGGTTTTATTTCCCTTTCCATTGTTTTTTCTAGATTTTTCTAAGTTATGATTTTGGTATTTTAATAATTCTATTCGAAAAACTTGTATTATTTTGAACTATATCTAAGTCTTATGAAATTTTGACCTTGAATCATGTGCTAAAGTCAGATGATGCGAATATGAGGGAAGGTTAACCGATCGGTTATGAACACTTCGTCAACCGATCAGTTGACGACGTAGGTTAAAAATCGTAACCAGTTTAATCCGGTTAATTTATTTGAATTAAACCGTATTAAACCGGTTGAACCCTAAACCCTCTTCTTCTGTCTTCTTCCAAGATTTTATCTCCATTTTTTCTTAACAAAAATTCAAAACCTTTCAAACTCCCAAAGAAATCGTAACTTTCTCAATATTCAACCGATTTCAACAAAGCTAGAGTGCATTCCACACGGTTTATCAAGCTCAATCGATTCACTTAGGTTTTTGACTCAATCTGCAAAGGTAAGTGCTTCAATTTCGGGCTTTTATGTCTAGTTTTTCGCACCATCCATGGTGGAACTCAAAAATTTGACTCCTTTGCTTGTTTGGATTGATTTTTGGATGAAAAGGATGAAAAGGATGAATAGGTTGTTAGAGAACGGTTTAGGAAGTTACATTTGAGTAGTTTTCGATTTTTTAGTGGAAATTTGGATTTTTTGGGAATGAGTGGATAGTGATTTTGAGCTTTTGGACTTGAAGTATGCTTAGAAAGATTAATCATGAATCATCACTAATTTTGGAGGAAGAAAAAGTTTGGTTTGATGCTTATTTCATTTTATTTGGATTTATTTTTAATTTTGGGCATAATTTTCTTAAATTTAAAATATTTGCATATAAAATTGATTTTAAGTCATTTTGGGTGTTTTTGGAGTTATAAAGTTTGTTTACAACTATTTTTGGAATTTTCAGAATTTTTTTGGAAACTTTTCTGTTTTCTGAAATTTCCATTAAATTCTTGAAATCCCAAAAGAAATTCATGTTTTTCTGTTTTTTTCGGGAGATGAAATCCTGAAAGGAATCCATCTCCACGAACACATGAGAGACTTTGCAGTAGGGTAAGGCCCACGGAGCATCGCAGTTCATCGGAGAGAGGGGAGTGCCACATACATCGCTAGCAAAGAAGAGAGCTGCACACTCCATCAAATGAAGTCCCTTCATGACAGCATCTTCGAAGAATCTGGCCTTAGGGACGTGGTCCACATGATGCTGGAAACAATAGGATTTGGTACATAAAATATCAAATCATGGGATTTGTACGAGACACCAACACATGATTTTCTAGCGTCAGTGGAGGTGCATTATCCTATAGGACATGAGGTGGCCTCCAGAGGATTGATCATCTTCTACATCGGAGAGCATCATTAGAAGCTATATATCCCACAAACTGCGCGACATCTTCAGATACTAGAGGCGCAGAGAGACACGTGCTAGCGTTGTCTTTGATGCCGACGAGTTTTAGACCACCATTTGTTCATGCACCTACGCTTCTAGAACATGTAAGCATGCTCAGATTAGGAGCCTAATGCTACGGTTGGTTCTTAATTTCATCAACAACACCATCTTCAGCAGGCCGAGGTTAGGACACTCAGAACTTTTGAGTTATGGATGCTTAGAGTGAGGCCGTTGTATGGAGACTCGCGAGGATGCCGGGTATGGAGAGCCACGTGATGTGGAATTTGGGACACTTCTAGTAGCCAAGTTTGTTGCATCTAGTGAACCTGCTCAAAGACGACAAGCCATATACTCAGGGAGCCTTGTGACGCCCATCCTTGAGGCTATTGGGTACGAGCCACCTCCACTCCTTCTAGAAAGACAAAGGAGGTTCATTTACGAGAGCATATCTATGCCACTGCGATCTTGGTTTGAGGCACTTATGTCCTACAGTTTCAGGACCGCTCCAGCACTTACTGTTTCCTAGAGCTATCTACGCGAGACCTCATAGACATTTCTTCTCGCACTTAGGTAGATTCCAGGCCTCCATTTGTTTCTCTGTGTCCACACCCAACTAGACAAAGGCATGCTCGTCGATAGGCCTGATAAGCCAGCCAGGCGTCGTCTCGTACATCTACCTCATCTCAACGCCTACTTCTGAATTTTGATAAGACATATTTTTACTATCAGGATCTTCCTCAGAAAATCAGCGACTATGACAGGATATTTCACATCCAGGATGTGTCAAGCAAACAATAGAAAGCTTCAAATGCTTTTGGTAGTATTCAGAAGATTCGGCCTTGCTGCATTTTAGGTCGACAGACTTAGGACCGCGCTTAGGATGAGGACATCGATTTAGGGAAGTGGCGTGAGTTGTTCAGGATGACTCAGGCGAATTCATATTCAGCCATGGTGCACTTAGCTTCTACTCTTGCTTCTGGCTCCCACGACATCTCTGACAATCAGCATCTAGGTGCTTTCAGAGTTACGCACTCTAGGCGTAAGCCAGGCAAGCAGCATACTCCAGAGGAGTGAGCATATTGGCAGCCAACCGATATGTTTTGTGTTCACCGATCGGTATAGACGTTTTTCGAAAAACCCTTATCCTTTGTATTTTATTTCACTTTTCTTTTTCATTTTCGGTTTTTAATCAAGTCTTTTCAGTAAATTCAAGGAATATTACCTTCTTCAAGGGACTTGCTTTGGGACGACCTTCCAACATCCTATTCGGGACCGCGTCAGAAGTAAAGCTGAAGTTTGGAACGACCATAAACGACGCAATAATCAGGAAAGTCCCTATCACTCTGAAACTTGAATGATTTGATCTTAGCGTTATCTAGTGGAACATCGAATATGATCTTAATTCATCTCACTTAAAGGCTTGGTGATCTTGATTTGGATTAGATATTCAGAGATATGCCTTGTTTTTCCACTATTTTGACCTCCGAATAGTTATGCTCATTTTTAGTCTAGTACCACATCTTGCACCCTTAACCCTTTATCATACCTCATGCATTTTTTTATCATCACCATTATGTGCATTCATGTACATAAACTACATAGTATACGGACCGACATAGCTAACCTTTTATTAGGATTAGGGAATGTTAGACGTATGGTTTGGGATGATTATTGAGATTTTGTACGACTAAGTCTTGTTTACAGATTTTTTTAGAGCTTACCTAGAAAATGCTAGAAGATATCATGAATGTGGTTTTGATGCTTGATCTTGTAAAGATAGAACCGGTCTCACCTCTCCTCATAATAAACAATAATAATGAGGAAAGGAGAGACCTAAAACCGGAAATGTCTTAAGTTTTATTGAAAAATGCATCTAGAGAACTCTTAGGATACTTTTGGGGTTTTATCGGATTTTGATATAGAGTAGATGGTCTTAGTGAAAGGAAAGTTATGTATGCATCAATTGGTCCGTGTCTCACTATGATTATGCATAATGATTTGCATCCTAGTTGATAGGATAACCATATACACTTGAGCCACCATTAAATGCTTTCCTTGCCAAGACCATAGCATGTTCGATATTCCCTCTCTGGATTCGAGTTTTTACTGTTCTTTATTTGACAACAAGCAAAGATTCAAGTCTGGGGATATATATTAACCCTTGTTTTTACTAATTTTTAAGGTTCTATTTGTGTCTAAATCTTGTATCTTTTCACCGAGAACAAGATGGTTTTAATGTCTTTTAGTGTTTTGCAGGAATATGGACTTGTTGGATGAAATAAGGAGATATGGGCTTAAAAAGGGCTTGAAATGTTCTAGAAGAAGGATATTCAACACGTTACCAACCGATCAGTTGAACTTTGCACCAATCGGTTATGAAGAGAATAATAACCGATCAGTTGCCTTGTGCACTGATCGGTTCTCGCCTATTAGGATGCTTCGTAATAGAATATTCAAGGAATCTCATTGTACTATAAATTGGGGGTCTCGATCCTATTCTTAAATCATCTAGTTGTGAAGAGAAAATAAAAACTTGAAGAGATCATTGTAAATAGTTTGAGTTTAATATTAGCTTTTGTAGTTTATTTTGCAATACAGTTATGTTTTCATTTTTTTCTTGCTTATTTTCTGCAATTATGCTTTAGTAATTTTGTTAGGTGTTAAGATTTCTATTAGGATGTTTTAGAGAAGATTTAATATGCATGCTTTGTTAGAGAAATGATGTTAGGGTTCTTCGCCTATATTGTTAGTAATACTTATCTGAGATGGGAGTCTAGGTTGCCTTTAGATAGATCTGCGAAATGGAAGTTGGTAGAGATATTGGAATCTAGCTCATGTGAGCAAGGTACCTCTGCGCAACAGGACTTGGTAGAAGCCTTGTGAACATATCGATGCATTTCTTAATGCTTGTTATTAGATCTTAATAGTAAACGGGAGTTTCTGTTAGAATTGATTAGCTTAGTACATTATCACTAAGAGATTAGGGTAACTGACATTTATGGTTGAGTTCGAGACAGGATTTAATGCTTTCTCACATGTATGCATGTTTTCTTGTTTAGATATTCTAGGATATATCCTGAATGCCTAACCACATATCCTTGATTCTATTTATTTATTTGCATTGTCAAAAGAAAACCAAACAAAAATCATTTGCATTAAGCTAAATAGATTTTATTTATCATAGCCCATAGTGTAATCATTTTGGCCTTTGTGGATTCGATCTTTAAGTAATACAGCACTGTATCGTACACTTGCAGTATTTATTTGGGGTAAAACTTAACACTCAACACTTACTAAAGATAATAATAATAAACGAGAGTTTTTGTTAGGATTATTTAGTTTAGTATGTTATCACTAAGAGATTACGGTAACCGACTTTTATGATTGAGTTTGAGACGGAATTTAATGCTTTATCACAAATATTGCATGTTTCTTATTTTAAAATCTTAGGAGATTCCCTATAACTCAACAGTTTATCCCTTGCATTTATTTATTTTCATTATTAAAAAGAAAAACAAAAAAAAATCATTTGCATTGTCCTACCTAGGTTTTAATTATTACAATTCATAGTGTATATATTTCAGTCTTTGTGGATTCGATCCCTAAGTACTATAGCGGTGTTATCATACACTTGTGGTATTATATATCTACAAAATCCTTGGTAAATTCAGCGTACTAGCAACTCACTCACAATTTTCCCTAGCTAATCCATAAGAATAGTTTTAGTTCGCCTATCAATAGCAAATGAAATAGAAGCAAAAATCATAACACAAAACACCGAAAAAATTGTTTGCAAAAATAAAATAAAAAAGCACCTAGAAAAATATTTGAGAAAAATAAAAATATACCTAAAAACTTAGAGAAATTAATAATTGGAAAGCTTACTAAAAATATCCGGGCGCGGGGAGCACAAAGTACACACATTACGAAGATGGATGTACAATCATAGAGATCCAGCGAGTAGTGATCTGACGAAAGAGTATTGCGATTGTTTGCGCGTATTCATGTTCTGAGAAACAAATGAACCATGTTCTCTTGCATATGGTAAACTATTATGTACATGTCATAAGTGCCTAAGCAAAAATTATTTGGATTTTAATCTTGTGAAAACATCTATATAATAGAGAAAATATCCCAAATAACTATGTATGGTTAAGTTATGAAGAAAGTTGTAGCCACGATACATAATGTACGTAGTAGTACTAATTATATGGTGTTGGTCAATCAAGATATGCTAAGTATAGTCATGAATCTGATCAATTTGGGCATTTGTATAACCTGGAAAATAGATTTCATGATATGTATGATATGTTTATAGATGCATTTCATGAAATTATTGGTCTGTTTGCTTAGAATACTAGGGTAGAACCCAACGTAGATGCGCAACAATATTATAATATATTAGATGCTGCAGATCATTCTATATACAAGGGATGTAGAAAAGGATAGTTTATGTTATCATTGACATCTAGGATGATGGCAATTAAAGCTAACAATAACTTAAGTCAAAGTTACATGAAATTATGGGTTGAACTAATTAAAAAAATATTTGACAGCTGATAATTTATCGGCTGAGAAATACTATAAAATATAGAGGTTGGTTGCAAACTTTGGTTACCATGAGAAATGATTTATGTGTACATTGACTCTTGATTGATTTTCTAGACACTACAAAAAAAAGGTCATTTGCACGAAGTAATTGCTATCAAATCTCTCGTAAATAACCTATAGCGGGGAAATTGCAAGAGAACAAAATCTCTCGCAATTTGGTCCTTGCAAATTAGAAAACCTAGCAAATCCATCGCAAAATTGCGAGGAAAAGTTTTGCTAACAGATCCCTCGCAAAGTATGTCTTGTAAATCCCTCGCAAGTATTGCTATAGATTTGCGATATTCTTTTAAATAGTTTTTAAAATAATTTTGCTTTTAAAAATTTATATTTCTTGCAAATCCGTACTAAATTTGCTATGGATTTGTGAGGGGAAAAATGAAAATTATTATGAAAATTATATAATGTACTAAAAATTTATTAAATTTATTAAAACAAAAAATAATACTGAAATTAAATAATAATGTTTAAATAGTAAAATAAATTCAAAAATAAATTATTTCAGTGATATTAAAAGAAACTTATTTAAGTTTTCCAATATTAACAATTTCAAAATAAAAATTGTTTCTTAAATTTGACAATTAAATAATTAATATATAATCAAAATTCTATAATAAATTCTAAATTACCAATTCAAATTCTTAATGGAATCTTAAATAAATAAAAATTCTCAGTCCTAGATATTAGTTAACCAATTAAAGACACATCTTTCGGGATTGATTGTTGATAACCAGGCGGCTTTTGTACCTGGGAGATTAATCAAAGATAATGTGATCATAGCCCACGAGGTTTATCACAACCTCCAGACCTGTACCCGTCAAGCAACATCTTATATGGCCATATAAAACGTACATATCAAAAGCTTATGATATACTTGAATGGGGATTTATTGAGGAAGCGATGAAGAGGATAGGCTTTCATCACAAATGGATTATTTGGGTGATGACGTGTGTCATGACGGTAAGCTACTAAGTTTTAATAAAAGGTTTAGTCAAAGGATTGATATTTCTGGAACTAGGGATCCGACAAGGCTTCCTGTTGTCCCCTTATTTATTTATACTTTGTGCTGAGGTATTGTCTCATTTACTTAATCAAAGTATGGCGGAAAGGAAGATTCAAGGCATTAAGATCAGTAATCGAAGCCTGGCGGTAAGCCATTTACTCTTTGCGGATGATTCCTTATTCTTAACTCTTGCAAATGTTAGTTCGGAAAAAAGAATTTGTGATATCTTATCAACCTATGAAAAGGTCTCTGGACAAGCAGTTAACTTAAACAAATCGGCTATAACTTTCGGGAAGAAGGTTAAAGATGCAAACTAGACAAAGACAAAACACATCCTCAACATTAACAATGATGGTGGTGGAGGTAAATATCTTAGGCTACCCAAGTATTTTGGGCGAAAGAAGACATATATGTTTTAGTATATACTTGATAAAGCAAAAGAAAAAAAACTCAAAGATGGAGTAAGAAGTTCTTATCTACGGGTGGGAAAGAAGTGTTACTTAAATCAGCTGCTTAGGCAATGCCAATCTAATCCATGAATGTCTACAAGCTACCAAAAACAACTTGTGAGGAGGTAAACCATATATCAACCAAATATTGTGGTGGGGTTAAAATGAAAAACAGCAAGGATTACATTAGCTATCATGGAAACGAATGACTATGCCACAGAGAGAAGGTGGATTAGGTTTCTGAGATCTAGAACATTTTAATGATGCTTTTCTCGTCAAACTAGTGTGTGGCATAATGCAGAGACCAACTGGATTATTGTCCCGGATAATCAAGGGCTGATACTTTCCTGGTTCTTTTGTCCTGTACTCTAGAAGGCAGAAAAAAATAATCTTATTTTTGGAGATCTTTACTTCATGGAAGAGACTTTTTAATCAAGGGCCTCAGTTTTTTGTGGGCAATGGGAGGCTATAGACTTTTGGAAGGATCCCTGATTACCTCTAGATCCACCTCGTGCCCCTAATGCACGAAATGCTGCTTAACCAACTACCAATGTTAAATATTGGCTTCTACCTACTCTTTTGGGATGGAATGTTGCAAAATTAGAAGTTGAGATTGTACCTAAGCTATTACTAGCTTATAAAGCTGAAGAAGAGTTCTGGAAGCAAAGAAGCAGACAAATGTGGTTGGCCCTAGGAGACAAGAATACAGGATAATTCCACGCGATTACTAGAGGAAGGAAGGCTGTCAACAAGTTCTCTGTTATTGAGAATAATGAAGGTGTTCCCTCCTATGAAGAGGAGGAGATCCTAAAGGTGATATCTGATTATTTCCAAACATTATTCAAATCCCAAGAAAGTGATAGAAAATCCATCGTTCAAGAGGCAATTAAACCATGCATTTCACCAGAAACTAATCAGAGGTTAATAGAGATACCAACGCAAGAGGAAATAAAAGACGCATGCTTCTCAATACATGCTGATAAGGCTCCTGGGCCAGATGGTTTCTCAGCCAGCTTCTTTCAAACCAATTGGGAAGTTGTAGGTCCTCAGATCACAATGGAAATCCAAGCTTTCTTCTGCTCAGGAGTAATGCCTAGGAACATCAACCTCACCCATGTTAGACTGATCCCAAAAGTCCATAGCCCTCAGAAGATGGTTGATTACAGACCTATTGCCCTGTGTACCGTCTTTTATAAGATCATATCCAAGCTGCTCTCAAAAAGACTACAACCGGTCCTGCAAGAGATAGTTTCAGAAAACCAATCAGCTTTTGTTCCAAGGAGGGCTATTACTGATAATGTCCTCATCACACATGAAGTTTTACATTATCTCAAATCATCAGGAGCTAAGGAAAGATGTTTTATGGCGGTTAAAACGGATATGAGCAAAGCTTATGATCGTATTGAATGGGACTTTATCAAACATGTTATGATCATGATGGGCTTTCATCAAAATTGGATAGTATGGATCATGCAATGCATAACTACTGTATCTTATTCCTTCCTATTAAATGGCTCAGCACAAGGAGAAGTCATACCTCAAAGGGGCATTAGACAAGGAGACCCTTTGTCCCCATACTTATTCATCCTATGCAGTGAGGTGCTCTCTGGTCTCTGCAATAAAGCTCAACAAGATGGCAAACTCCTTGGTATCAGAGTGGCAAAAGGAAGCCCTAGAGTAAACCATTTGCTATTTGCGGATGATACAATGTTTTTCTGCAGGTCAGATTTGCAAAGCTGTAAGGAATTGATGAAAATTCTCCAAAAATATGAATCTGCTTCAGGACAAATGATTAATAAGTCGAAATCTGCAATTACCTTCTCAGCTAAGACGAAGGAGGATACAAGAGAAAAGGCAAGGCAGTTACTAGAAATACAAAATAGTGGAGGATTAGGCAAATATTTAGGGCTACCTGAATCTTTTGGAAGAAGAAAGAGGGACCTTTTAAACCTCATAAACGACAGGATTAGGCAGAGAGCTCTAAGCTGGTCATCAAGATTCTTGTCAACGGCTGGAAAGACGACTATGCTAAAATCTGTCTTAACAGCCATGCCAACCTACACAATGTCCTGCTTCAAGCTCCCAGGATCCCTGTATAAACGCATACAGTCAGCCCTCACAAGATTCTGGTGGGATTCCTCTGCGGAGAAGAAGAAAATGTGTTGGATTTCCTGGAAGAAATTAATACCCTCAAAAAGAGATGGGGGCTTAGGTTTCAGAGACATACAAAATTCAATGATGCCATGCTAGCAAAAGTGAGCTGGAGAATTCTTTCCAGACCATCCTGCCTCCTAGCGAAGGTCATGTTGGGCAAGTACTGCAAGGAATCTTCTTTCCTAGACTGCTCAATCACGAATACAGCTTCTCATGGTTGGAGGGGAATCTGCCTAGGTAGAAACCTTATAAAACCTTACTTGGGGAAAGCTATAGGGTCTGGTTCTAATACATCAGTGTGGTCTGAACCATGGATCTCTTTATCTAAACCAGTAGCCCCAATAGGACCTCCTACAGAGCAGTCTCAAGGGATGAAAGTATCCTCCCTCCTCTGTCCATCAACCCACACGTGGAACAGAGAGAAAATTAGTCAAATCCTCCCAGGCTATGAGAAGGACATTTTGTCGCTCAGACCAAGTAAACTAGGAGCACTAGATAGACATGTCTGGCTCCTCACCAAGTCTAGGGATAAAAGTGTAAAAACAGGGTATCATTCAACTAGTCAAGAAAACTTAGTTCCAGATCACCAAAGATCCAATCTCGAAGATTTCAACTGGTTTGGCGAGATCTGGAATACCAAAACTTCCCCCAAGAATAAATTACTACTCTGGAAAGCTATGAAAGGGGCATTACCAGTGGGAGAAGCTCTCAAGATTAGGGGAATCAATACTGCAGCCTTATGCCCCCATTGTGACCAAGAGGAATCATTAATACACCTATTCATCCAATGTAACTTTGCAAAGCAAGTCTGGGAGCAAGCGCCATTCAAATCCCCACTCAGCCCAAATCAGATTTGTAGCTTTAGAAAAGGAATCGAAGCTTCAAAGCTTCAGATTTGTTTACCACCGACCGGCTTGGGTAATGGCCCTCTCCTCCCATGGATTATCTGGTCTCTATGGAATTGCAGGAACAAGTTAATTTTCGAACAAAAGAAGACCCAACCTGCAGATGTGATTTCCCAAGCGCTGATCAACGCCAAAGAGTGGTTTGCGGCCCAGATCCATGTTTCCCCTTCCCAGACCCGTACTGGAATCAAGCAGATCCGAGAGATCGGAATCGACACGATTAAGTGCTTCTCAGATGCAGCGTGGAGAGAGGAGTCACGTACGGCGGGTTTCGGATGGATCTTCATTGACCATCTATTGAAGTCGGAGATACATGGCAGATCGACAGACTCAAATGTTAGCTCCCCTCTAATGGCGGAAGCTATAGCCCTATCACTAGCGATGCTTCAAGCCATACGTCTTGGTTTCAAGAAAATTTCTTTTGCTTCAGATTCGCAACAGCTAATCAAAGCAGTGAATGAGGAGTTTCAATCGAAGGAGCTTCACGGGATTCTTCACGATATCCTATCTCTATCTTTATCTTTTGATGAGTTTAGTCTTTCGTATGTTCAGCGAATTGAAAATTGCAAATCAGATGAGTTAGCTAAGTCAGCTCTTCTACTCTCACCTACTGTAACCGTATCTAATTAATGAGTTTCACATGCTTCGCACAAAAAAAAAAAGAAGTTGAGATTGTACCAGAGGATGTTGCACAGATTCCCAAACTCAAACTCTATCTGCAACGATATATAAATATTCTTGGCTGGCATTACAGAAAAACAGGGATCTACTCCATCAAATCTGGTTATTGGTTAGCATCTAAACTTGCTGGAAATTATCAAACACCTATCCTGGGAGACGTAATGCTCAAGAGCCCGATATGGACACTGAAAACAGCACCTAAACTCAAACATTTCTTTGGAAAATACTCTCCAAAACACTTCCAACAAGGGAAAAACTCAATCGTCGACATGTTACTTCTCAAGCCTTATGCCGGAGATGCTGCCTTGAAGATGAAACTGCTAATCATTTATTTTTCACTTCTTTTCACTCACAGATTACTTGGCGAGCATCAGGCATGCATATTCCAAGTGTACATGATGAGCAAGCATTGATTGAATCTCAGTTAAGTGATATTACAAGATGCAAGACTAATGCTAATCTGCAACATTTAAACCAGCTCCCCCCTTTGGATCTTATGGAGATTATGGACAAGTCGAAATCTATTAACTTACCCAAAAAAATCACACACTTGGTCGCAGACGTTGCAACGGGCGATTGTTCATGCAAAAGATTGGATGAATTCAGAAGAATATTTGGATGCCCTCAACACCAATTTATACGATTCTGCTAAGCAGCAAAGACATGATGATGAGGCGATGCACAACGCAACTAGACCAAGGGCGAAAACACAACTTCAACAAGTCAAAGATGGACATATTGGGCTAATTTATGAAGTTCTAAACCTGTAGAGCACTCGAAAAATCTTTTTATGATGTTAACTATCAAGTCCAATCCATTTTGGTGATGTTACAAGTTCAAGAAGAGCCCAAAATGATGACTTTATTTGCAGCCCAAAAGGAGTGACGAAAATTGAAGATGAAGAGTCATTTGGAGGCCAAAAGTCATTCAACTCAAACTAATAAAGTCTGGTTTAGGTATTGCTTTGGAATTGTATTTTCTATTTTCAAGACAATTTATTTGTCTAGGTTTGCAACAAGTATGTTTTATTAATACTCATGTAAACACAAATGAATAATAAGTCTTTTTGATATTTTTGGAACCTTTTGGGAGTGATTCTCATTTTTTGATGATGTTGTGTAATATCCATTGATCAAAACTGATCCGACTTGGTGTGTCATATCCAAGGGGTCAGGTCCGTCTTGGTGCGTCATATCCAAGGGACCAACTGGTAAATAAAGAGTCTTTCGCAGCTCTCGTGCGACCATTTGATCCACGGTAAATCAAGAGCCATCCGCAACTTGTGTGACCATTCGTTTTCACTGCCTTGTTTCTTGAAGTTTAACCACTTTAGAAGTCAAGGATTATCCGTTTACCACCTTAGAGTGTCGACTCCTTGGGAGATTCTCATCATTTGATATCAGAGCACCACTCTAAGTCTGGTTTTATCTATCTATCATCTTCTCATCTTTTCACCTTTTGTCATTTATCGTCTATCCTTTCATTTTCTTTTCTTCTACTTTATTTTAACTGTTTATTTTAGTCAAAAAAAACCAAAAAAAAGGAAAAAGAGAAAACAAAAAACAAAAAACAACACGAAAAAACCAAAAAAAAAGAGGATTAAAGAAGTGTGGTTGTTTGTTTTTCATTTTCTTCATCTTGATCATTTGTGTTGAAAATTTTTGTGTTCAAGTTGTTCTTTCTTTGAAGAGCAAGATTTGATGAAAAATCTTTTCTCAAGACGAGGGGATGATACGATTATGCTAAGCAGCAAAGACATGAAGATGAGGCGATGCACAATGCAACTAAATCAAGGGCAAAAACACAACTTTTACAAGTCAAAGATGGACTTATTGGCTAATTTATGAAGTTCTAGATCTGTAGAGCACTCGAAAATCTTTTTATAATATTAACTATCAAGTCCAGCCCATTTTAGTGATGTACAAATCCAAGAAGAGCCCAAAATAATAACTTTATTTGCAGCCCAAAAGGAGTGACGAAAATTGAAGAGGAAGAGTCATTTGGAGGCCAAGAGTCAATCAACTCAAATTAATAAAGTCTGGTATAGGTCTTGCTTTGGAATTGTATTTTCTATTTTGTATTTTCAAGACAATTTATTTGTCTAGGTTTACCACAAGTATCTTTACAAATACTCATGTAAACACAAATGAATAATAAGCCTTTTTGATATATTTATAACCTTTTGGGAGTGATTCTCATTTTTCTATTATGGTGTGTAATATTCATTGATCAAATCTTATCCGTCTTGGTGTGTCATATCCAAGAGGTGAGGTCCATCTTGATGCGTCATATCCAATGGACCAACCAGTAAATCAAGAGCGTTTCGCAGCTCTCGTTCGACCACTCGATCCATGGTAAATCAAGACCCATCTGCAGCTCTTGTGTGACCATTCGTTTTCACCGCCTTGTTTCTTGAAATTTAATCACTTTAGAAGTCAAGGATTATCCGCTTACCACCTTAGAGTGTCGACTCCTTCGAAAATTCTCATTACCAATTGTTTTACTTCTCCACCACGGCGAAATCAAGCTACAGGGCACCGTCCACAAGTTAACTAGGTTAAGTGCAATTATGATGCATCATTCATAAAGGAGGACACCGCAATACAAACAGGGAGGGTATTTCTCTAATTTAGCTTGGTTTTTTTTCTACTTTTAAAGAAAATGACTATCATCCAAATGACATGAGCAAATATATTCAAAATAACAACACTAATTTAGTTTTATTTCGATTTAAAAAGAAAAATATGAAATATAATTAAAATAAATAAATTTTATTCAAATAGAAATAAATCAAGCTATATATAATCAAATTAAATTAATAATTTTAACTTTTTAAGCTTTTCTATTGGTGTATGATTTTGTGTAAGGGTTCTCAATATTTTATTAAATATATATTCTTACGGGTGATTTTATTTTATTGTTTCAAAATTTTATTTTTTTTTAAATAAATTTAAAATATTAGATTATAATCCCGTAAATACACGGGACCTAATCTAGTATATGTATATATTTCTTATTTTGTCGCAACTCTCTAGCAATTCCCTCGTAAGTTTTTAGATATTTTTGCAAAAGCTTTTTAAATTTTCACACTTTGCCCCACAAAAAAGCTGAAAATTTTTGCGAGAGAATTGTTAGGTATTTCAGAAATTTATATAAAAAAATTGCGAGAGATTTCCGAGGGATCCCTAGCAATTCCCTCGTAATGTTCAAAATGTTTTTAAAGGAAATCTTAAAATTATTTTTATTTTTTAAAAAGGTTTGGCGAGGGAATTGCGAGGGAGTGTAGCAAATCTCTCGTACAATTGTTTACGGCATAGGTTTTATGGATTCATAAGTAGTGTTCACATTATCAAGAGAATTGCAATTGTTTCTCGAAATTCCCTTGTAATATTTACGAAATTCCCTCACATGGCATCGTAAATTTATTTTGATTGAGAATTGCGAGATATGAGAGCAATTTGTGAGTATCCTCTCATTTTTTAAAAACAAAAACAAAATAAACAATTATTAGATTTAGTTAAATTAATTTTCAGATACATTCAAATGTTTATTAGTGCATCATAGTCTTTTACATGATCGTACTCTTCGAAATCGTCCGATTTTGCATCTTCCTCGGAAGCTTCAGAGATTATTTTTTATTTCTCTAATAAATGGATCAATATGTATAACATCTTTGGTTAATTCTATAGACACAGACATCTCCAACTCCATCCAAATATGCTGCAGAATTACGAGGACGTACTCCCTCGAAAATTTGCAAGAAATTTGCTAGGGATTTGACATCTGTAGCAGAGGCCTCGTAATTCCATCGTAAATTTGCGAGAGATGATTTCACTTGCAAATTTTCCTAGAAATTTCATTGTTCTCTTGTAGTGGGAATAATGATGATAAGCTGCGGAAATATCGATTTTACGAGAAGCCGAGATATCAGCCTTCAAAGGACACGAATGTTATACAATTGTATGAGGTACTTACTGATTACCTAATAGATTAAAATTCTTATACAATTGGAACGGACTACAACGACAATGAAATGGCATGAACAATATTCTACAACGGATGGAGAGGCTACACACCCATCCAATATAAAGGCATGGAAACACTTCCGAACTGTACATTTTAACTTTGCTAAAGAGTGTAGGAATGTGTATCTTGGCTTATATATATATGGAGTTAGTCCATTTGGTATGTCTAGTAAGAAATATTATTTATTGCATGTCATCTTGACGCCATTCAATCTTCCTCCAGATATGGGTATGCAAAGCGAATTTTAATTGAAGCATCCAAAGAGATCTCTTAATATTTTCTTGAACCAATTGATTCATGAGTTGAAGCAGTTGTTGTATACATGTGTTTGTAGGTTCGATTACTCGTAACAAGAGAATTTTAATATGCGGACAGTGCTAATATGGACCATTAGTGACTTCACAACATATGGAATGTTATACAGGTTGACCATGCATGGAAGATTATCGTGTACATATTGTTTGGATAGGACTGATGCATTCCAGCTAAAGTATGGACGAAAACCATGTTGGTTTGTTTGTCATCGTCTTTTTCACCCACTGCATTATCCATATCGAAAGAACATAAAGTGGTTAGGACTGATGCATTCCAGCTAAAGTATGGACGAAAACAAGGTTGGTTTGATTATCATCATCGTTTTCACCCACTGCATCATCCGTATCGAAAGAACATAAAATAATCAGAAAAAATAAAATATTGTGTTCCTCCTCTAGTTTATAGTTTTGGGAATGATTCTTTTCAACAGATCGATAATTATGGTACTAAAAAAGCAGCTAAACGTGGGTAATTGGCACACCCCTGCAAATATGCCAGACACATATACCAATTCTCACAATTGGCACACAAAAACAGAAGTATTTTTTGGGAACTCACATATTAGAAAGATCTCCTTTTGGGGGATAATCACATCAAATTTTGTTTTCCGATAATATCATGTATACGATTTTGAATGTGCAGAGAAAAACTAAAGAAGTAAATATAATATGAAGTCAAGGTTCGACTTGGATATAATATGCACAAGAAAAGAGTTACATATTATAAGAGATGGAAGAAATTGTTTGAGTGGGTTACATCTGAAGTGAAGTTTTCAGATGGATATGTTCCAAAAATTTTAAGATGTGTTGAGAAAGGCCAAAAAAAGTTCTACTATCAAGAGGCACGATTGTCATGGATTCATGCAAAGGGTACTACCATTTGTATTACCAGCAAATACCGAGTAAATTATAATTTCATATATGACCTGTGCACAAGAATATTGACCAATGATGACATATTTCCTCCTGCTTTTTCTTGACGTGATGGAACATATGTTGATCCATCTACCACATGAAGCAACTCTTGGGTTGATCGGTGCAGTTTTGATCAATGTATCCGTTGGAACGATTATTGAAATCTCTTAAAGGAACGGCCAAAAATCTTGCAAGAGTTGATTGGTCAATAGTCATAGGAAGTTTAACTGAGGAAACATCTCATTTCATGTCGTACGACTTTAGTCCCACCGTTATAATTTAAAGAAACTCCTACTAGAAGATATGACGATGGAGGCGTTGCACCTACATTTAATGTTCCTGATAGGGCTGGGCATGGGTCGAGTACCCTTCAATTTTGGGATACCCTTTCCACGACCGCAAAAAGTGGATAACAGATATCCGAATAACGGATACCCGATAATAATTTTATATGGACATTTTCAAAACAGAAGTATTTGTTTACAAAAAAAAAATGATTCATAACTATATGCAATATATAGTTTCAAAAATATAAAATTCCAAATAAAAGGTTCAAATTTTGTAATTTCATGTTACGAGGTTTCTATAAGAATACTGCTTTCATTCTAATAAGTTATCTAAACATAAAAATGACGACATTTTTTATTTTCATAATACATAAAAACACTATCACATAAACATAATTAACTTCCACTAGAAAACAGAATTAGATATTATATTTTTATTAAGCATAATATTTAATGTTATAGTATAATGTATATACAACTATAATATATCAATAATATTATAAATCACTAAAAAGTGGGTATTTATAGGTCGGGTAACAAGACGGGTATCAAAAAAATTGATTCATGATACCTGACCCTTACCGAGATGTAATAGAATTATTATACCCTTTACCCGACCCTAAAGTCATGAGTACTCTTTTTCAAGATGGGTACGAGTTGGGTGACGGGTCGAAGACAGGTAACTGGTATCAATATCCAGCTCTAGTTCCTGATATCTTCGTCCAGACAGGGAGTTGAAGGAAGTTTGGTGGAGAGACCATGACCATTATCGAGGAGCTCATTATTATATTTTGTTAAATTTAGATTATGTTCAACAATTCGAGAGGTACTTTCAAAATTATTTTAATTTACTTTTAAAACATTATAATGTACCGATGAAATACTTCACACACATCTAATATTTTGCAGATTAATCGATTCACATATTTGTCAAGTTTGTCCTTGATTACAAGAAAAATAATAAATCAAGATTTTGCTGGATGGTTAAAATATTATGTAAGTATATATTTATTAATAAACTATCACTATATATATATATATATATATATATATATATATTTGTATATATACTAATTAAACTAATCTGTATATATTTGTATAACTTCAAAACGGATGTAGAAATGAACCCTTACCACTTTGGTTACATGAGCTCATTTAAGAACCAAGATTGAAGATCACTACTGTTTTGATGTACTTTACTCTCAGGTACACATTTCAGCATGAAAGCTAAAGGGATACAACAAATTACGGAATCTATGTGCAAGATGAAAGTGATTTACTACAAATTATAGAAGTTGAGTATCCAGGATTTTTGAATTTGAAATGTACTTTTCAAGTGTAATTAGTATGATCCAACAGTCAGTCGGGGGTAGAAGCAAATAGGCGTTGTCAATGTCAATGCGAACAGAAACTATGGAATGCTCGAATCTTTTATCCTAGCATCGCAAGTAGAACAAGTGAGCTTTTTTTTTTTCTTATCCTCATTCGCCCTAGTAATTGCATAGCAATGCTTTCGATTGTTTCGCCAAAACTAATGAATTTTTTGGCCGATTTTTTTTAACCTTTGCGAGGGATTTACTAGGCTACATCGCACATCCCTCACAAATATTTCCGCATAATTATTGGCTGAAAATGATGTTTTTGCGAGGGATTTAAGAGGCTTCCTAGCAATTCCCTTGAACAGTTTCTAGAGATTTGTGATACGACGTTTCATGTTAATATATATACACAAGATCTTGTTTGAGCACAACTCAAACCACAAAACCCTTATAATCCACTCAAACTCTCAAACCCCTAAAATTCTTCTTCTTCTTACTTCGTCTTACCTAGAATCATGTTCCTCCTCCGCCGTATTATCCAAAATAATATTCCTCCTCCTCCGTCGTATCTAAATATAAGAATTACAGAAAACTAACATAGTAACAATTGCTATAATAAAAAGTAAAAAATTGCTGAAAAAATAGAATGTTCATAAACTAATAAAAGTTTCTAAAATCGAATTTGATATGATACTTTTTCGGAATGCAATGAAGAATTTGTAAATGATATGATACTTTTTGGGAATAGAAACAAAACCAAAGGTGCCATCGTGTTAGAACTATCACATGATCATATCTAATTAGAGTTCTAGACATGTTCAGAAATAGATAATGTTAAGATGGTATGCACGCTTCCCTAGGAAGAACTAACTACTCAGAATAATAATTTATTAATTTACCTTCGTTATGGGTGGTAACGTCGTATTATGATTCAATGAAAATAGTCATGGTTACAAAATGTTGTTGCTCTATCCACCACATAATCATAATATATAGCTCTTACTCAAATAACCAAAAAAACCTTTCTAGTTAAACCATTTGATGAAATAAACGAGTTTAAAACAAGAGATAGTAGATGTATTTTGTCATAGCCAGATTCCTATAGCTTCTTAACAACTTTTCACAATGAGAGGACAAACATATATACGTTTGACGTCACTTCATTAAATACATGATTTTACAAGGAGATGTAAGTATTGTAAATATTCACACTGGAAATAATAAAATAAATATTGTCAAAATAATACTGTTCTATCTGGGGGAAAATTATTGGGATATCAATCAACGTCCCACATTGGAAGATTAGAAATATTATTTTAATATATATGTCAAATTCAACTTAAATTATTATGGACTCTTTTGGGAAGTAATCCGTAAACAAATCAGTGTGGGTTTTGCCACTTGATCCAAAGCGGACGATATCATATTAATGGGAGATTTGATGTGGTCTTGCAGAGCCCAAAAATATCTTTGCAAATGTTTATCAAACTTTATAAGGCCATAAAGTGTCCAAAGTATCCAAATTTCATTATAGGCCATACCAGGATCTTATAATGAAATAAAAAAGTATATGAAGAAATTATGAAAGATGTAGATTTTATAGTTTTTGTTTGTAACTTGAGTAGAAATTTCAAAAATAAAATAAATTTAAGATACCATAAGGGTTTGAGAAACGGTAATCCGATCAAAAGTTTTGAGAGAGACACTAATAAGAAAGGAAGCTTTGAGAGCCATTACCCTTAAGAGAGGGTCCTGTAAAAGCAAAAGACAATCTCACGTATTTAGGTCGTTTCCATAGAGATTAAGATCAAATAATATCTTACAGAGGTGGTTCAAAAAGATATCACAACTGATGGTAATCAAATAAATAAAACCCTACAAGGTTGCATCTTTTTTGGTCACTTGACCAATTTTTCTCTTTGACCTTTTTCTTGTCATTTCCAATAATAATTATTATTTTGAAGTGGTAAGGCTTATAACTCACTTCTCAAAAGAATATAAAACATTTTCTTAACACTGTCATAATTTATTATTATTATTATCTTAAAAAGATTTTTTTTTGAAACATATTCTTATAGATTTTTTTCCCGGTTAGTATATGTTATTTTTCAATAAGAATGTGTATATCTTTTACTTCCTAAAACGCTTTGACAAAAACATGAGAAAGTTATCTTTATACTAAAATTTCCTTGTGATATATTTCCACAAGTTGTTGTTCAATTTCTTGAATGTTCCTCTATATTGGTCAAATAATTTCTAACACGTCATGCTTTGTTCAAATAATATATAATGAAATTTAATGGTTTCCTCATATATCCAAATTTTAGAGATAGAGTTTTCTCACTAAAGGTAATAACAGCTAGAGATAGAGTTGGTACAATGAAATGTGCTGGTGAATATATTTCTTACTTAATACTAAAACACCCCCAAAATATGGATTTTAATATGGCTTACACCCAACAAAAGGTAAACTAAATATTTTAGGAGCCTACTCTTTCTAAAACATTCACTTTTCTCACCACATTAGCATTTATGTGTTACATATTAGCAATGGTTCTTACAGAAACAAAAGAAAATTAAGATATGGCAAATACAATGTCAAATCACAACGCACCACAGCCACCGAGATCACTTATGAAGCAGCACTCGTGGTCACCGGACATGAATCGCAACGAGGCTTGGCTTCGTAAGAAAAAGAAACGGCCATTGGATCACATTTGTCGTAGCAAGAGCGTTACGAACGATGATATCGAAGAGCTCAAAGGCTGTTTCGAGCTTGGATTTGGGTTTGAGATGGAATCTCCTGATTTGAATCCAAGGCTCTCCCATACAATACCCGCTCTTGATTTGTATTGCGCCGTTCATAGACAATACAACAACCATTTATCTCGGACGTCTTCATTCACTTCGGAACATGAAGTCAGTAACACTAACAGCACAACGACAATTGTCGATAAAGGTATGTGTAAATTCTAGATTTGGAAATAGTTGTGTTATTTGTTTGTTTGTCTGAATATTCTCCGGTTTTGAGGAGCAACTTTAAAAAGGTGATGATCGGAAGACGATGAAGCAGAAGCTGAAACAATGGGCTAAGGTGGTTGGGTTTTCGGTGCGGCACTCCTCCGGGAAACCAAATTGATGCCAGAAGAATGGCAATTTTGTAATATAATGCTAACAAACTCTTCGATATTTCATATTTGAATATTAGTGGATAAGACATTGTCTTGTTAAAGTTCATGTGAACCCATTAAAATAAAAATTATCGACTGTTATTTTGTTAAGAGTGTTTGTTTTGGTACTCTGTTGTGTTCCTAGCTGTACTTGAATCATTGCAAGAGCCTTGACGCCGGTCTTGAGACATTAGGGAACATGTAATCTTTTTGGACCCCAATTATTTAAGGGTCAAAATCATTGTTAAAAGATGATCATATATGATAAAAACGTGTGAGTTGAATGATGACAAGTGCACTAGGTGATTGGGTTCTTGGGTTTGCTTTTTCACAGATTGTGGTAGGCAACCAAGTGTACTGGCTCTTTCCCAAAGGAATGGAAGTACATACATCCAACTTTGGCTACTACCAAGAAAAGAAAAAAAAATAACATATTGCTAATCAAGATCGATAAGCTTATGTTCAGTACTATACAAGATAATCTCAAATATTCTGACTAGGAGATTGGAGTTCATGATGAATGAGGTTGTCTCCCCAAACCAGTCAGCCAACGTTCTCATTGCTCATGAAATGGTGCACAGGTTGAGAACTCACAAGACAATTTCTTCAGAGTAGAATGGAGTTATTTGAAAGCATTGTTAACTACTTTGGGATTTCATTAAAAGTGGATTCAATGGTATTACGTTGTGTAAGAACGGTTATTTTTGCAGTTTTGATCAACGATCAATCCTTTAGGATGATAACTCCAAGTACGGTACTAAGGTTAGGTGACCATATCAGCCTATCTCTCTTTTTCTTTTTGTGTTATGCAAGGATTTACCCATCTAATGAGTAGAGCATAAACACAGTGGATTGTGAATGGGATACAATTCTCTATAAATGGATCAATTGTTCACCGTCTCTTGTCTGCGGATGACCACCTTTTACTTTGTAAAGCATAGGTTGGTTAAGGGCAGGTACTGAAGAGTATTCTAAGGACTTATGGGGATGCAACAAACCAAACAATCAACATGATTATATCCATGCTTTTTGGTACAAATGTAGAAGACGAACGGAAGTCAGATCTTCAAAATCTTTTTGGAATTTTTGCGGAGGATGAAGCTAGAGCTTACTTGGAACCACCAAAGTGTTTTGGTGGAGCTTTTGAATTATATGAAGGATATGCTTAAAGATAGACTATCTGGTTGGTTTGCAAGTCCTCTATCCTTAGGGGGACAAGAAGTGTTGTTAAAAGTTGTGGTCTTAGCAATGTAAGTGTATACAAGGTCTTGCTTAAAACTAACTAAAACCATCATAGCAAATCTCACATGTTCCATGTCAGACTTTTGGGGGCTGCATGGTAACACAAGAGCAAAATACATTGGGTTAGTTGGAAGAAGATGTGTTTATCTAATGAAATAGAGGTTTAAATTTTAAGGATTTCTAATGTTTTAATCAAACATTGATAGCAAAAAAGCTCGGAGAATCATTCAAGGAGTACCATATGGTCTTTTTCTCAAATAATCTAGAACATCTACTTTGAAGAGGGTAAATTTTTTGAAGAGAATATTGGGGATATACCATATTATGCTTGGAAAAGCATTTTGTTTGGGAGGAACCTTCTAGTAAAAAGGCTAAGAAAAAAGTGGGGAATGCTACATCTTTAAAGGTCTTGATGGATTTATGGGTTGATAATGGATGGGGAGCACTGTATAGAATATAATTATTCATTTACCCTAGTCTAAAGGTCAAATATTCAATTGATATTCCTAATAGGTGATGGATTATGGACGTTCCGTATGAGTTGTTTTTCCCACCAAATATCAAACGGATTACACTTCCAAAAGCAGTGGTAAGTTAGGAAATTTTTGGTGTTGAGACCATAACAAGAGTGGGGATTACTCTGTAAGATCTGGATACTGGTTAGCATGCAAGATCAACAAACACGAACTGATTCAAGAACCTACTTTCTAACCTTCTTTTAATGGGTTTGAAGAACATATTTTAATCTTTTAGTGATACTTTTTCAGTAGCATACCTCATTTTTACAAGAGATGTAAGATTTGTGTTCTAGACGGTAAATTGATTAATCATGCTCTCTTCACATGTTCAGTAGCAAGACAAGTCTAGTCACATTTCCTCCCCACCTCAAGGTTTTGATAGTCTTTCCTTTCATTCTAATATCTACTACTTATACAAGATGAGCAAGATCATTAATATTCTAGTGGAGATCAGAAGGTTGTTCCCCTGGATTTTATGGAGATTGTGGAAAAATATGAATTATTTTTCCTCAAAAAAAAATATTCTCTATGATGGAATCAATGCCTAAAATCCAAGAAGAACCTGAATTATGGTGCACGTCTCAAGTGGTGGACCAGTATATTGAAAGGGAAACAAAGAGAGAAGTACCATTTGATCAACAAGTTTGGAAAGGACCCCCTGAGAATTGGCTGAAATGCAACATGAGAGATTTTTGGTCTAAACAAACTAAAGTTGGAGGTTGCTTTTGGGAGGTAAGGAATGCCAATGGAAGGGTAGTTCTCCACAGTAGAAGAACCTTCCCTGATATGGAAAATAGACATTATGTAAATCTTCATTATTTGTTGTGGTGTATTGAGAGTATGCATAATCATAATTTGGAAAAGATTGTATTTGCATTAGAATATAATCAACTAGTTAAGGTTTTGGATAGACTTAAAGCTTGGCCCTCCTTCCGTCATTGATACTATATATAAAATTATGATGCTTCGAAAAAATTAGTATTGGAAAACTTTTTATCAAATAGAGGAGATCCTCACATACCTCAAAGTGCTTGTTTGGATGTCTTTGACCAATCATATGTGGTATTGAGAAATCATGTTATGTTGCATTATTTGTTTGAGCATGACAGAACTTTTACATGTGTTTAAATGTTAAGGTTGAACATAAATCCCTTAGATTAACAGATAGTCTTACTTGGTGATTAGTGTATTTTTTTGTAACACTACCGTTTGTAACCTTTACTAATTATTAATTGAAAATTAAGATGATAAAAAATTGTTGACAACAAAATATTTAAATTGAAAATATATATTTAATTTCTCCAGCCTTAAAAATATAGGAAAATTAAAATCAAAACCCAAAGATTTTATTCCATTTTTAAAATAGTAGGTCTAAAACCAATTTTATTTTAGTTTGGACTTTAATTTTTTGGTCCAACTCTGCAACAGAAAATTATACTTTTATATCCAATTATATTAGTTGTATAATATAATTCATAAATTATTTGAATTTTAAATTACTATAAGAATATCATTTTGCATCATTTGTTTTAAATATTTTTATCAATTATAATTTATGCAAAATAATTTTACGTCACTTAATTAATTGACTCTAAAAGTGATGATGCAAATAATTTACATTGCTTTGGTAAAAATTGATATAATTATTTAAAATATTTGCATTGATTGATGTAATAGATGTCAATATGTGTCAATTACAAATAAATGATGTTACCATGTAAATCATTTTGTGTAATTGATGGTATTTGTGACAGTTGTAATAATTGATGTCAATTAGTGTTATTACTTTTAAATAATTGATACTAATTCTAGTATCAATTTTTTTAATTGATTTAATAGTCTTATCATTTATATCAAATGATTTGAATTATTAGTATCATTTTAACGTAATTGATTAATTTTATGTCAGCATTGATAAATAATTCTAATAATTATATTGCTTTTAATAATTGATGAGAGTGTCATTATTATAATTAATAAATCTATATAGTGTTAGCATATATTATTAACTATTTTTAAAAAAATTCAAATAATATAATTAATTAAAAGAGAAATCAGATTTAAATTATTGTATTTGTAGAAATAAAATTACATAATTCACCCATCGTGCAAATGTGTAAAACATAAATAAATCAAAATAGCATAGTTCTTAAAAAGCTTTGCTAAACTAATAGCATAGTTCCAACACTTAAACATTTGGATTTACATCACAATAGCGAGGAAGTATGAAGTGAGTAAGAACGAATATCACAAAAGATATGCCTCCCAAAACCTACCTCAAAATGCTAACGAGTCATGACTGAGGGAAGAAAAATACATTGCTTCCGTCGATGAAAACTCTCTCTCTCTCGTTCTGGCAAAGAAGCCGAACGAGCTTTCGACCGGCGCCGGCTCTACTTTCTCCCCTTTCTATTTCTCTTCTTCTTCTCATCTCCTCTTCTCCTCTCTTCTCTCTATCGGCCCTTCTTTTCTTTCTCGCTTCATATTCCCCTCTCCTCATTGCTGCTCTTTTTATGAGTCTCACACCTTTGGAGACACTCCATCTCCCCAGATCTTAAGCCTTTACGTCGTATTCATTAGGGCATCCCTATTAGGGGTCTCTACATAAGAAACTCTCACATAAAAAACATAAAATAATGAAAAAAAATGAAAGAGAAGAAGGAGAGTCTCTCAAATGAGAGACTTTGAGAAACTCACTAGAGACTCTTAAACCACATATCACATTTCATTTGGTTCCAATTTTTAATTAAATTAAATTTAATCATATAACTAAAATCTATTAAAATATTAATATAATTTAGTTGTGAGACCCATTTTGAAAGACTCATTGATGGAGATGCTCTAAAGCCGCCCCATCACCTTAGCTCATATTTTCACATATTTCACAAGGATCTGAATCTTCTCTAGCTTAATGATACGTGTTTTGGAATAATTTTCTCGCTAACGAGTTTATAGATTTCATGAGTAAACTTATGGTTTTATCTCAACTTATGGATCTAGCCTTGTTCTAAATGCCATCAACTTTTTACAGTCGGATTTCACCTTCTCGACTTCTTAGCTCTGTCCCTCTACTACACCGTCGGACCTCACGACTATAGAATATGCCTTCTCGGTCTCCTTGGCAGAAGATTTGTGTATGCCAAAGCGTATCCGTCGAAACGACTCCTTCTCCAGCCATAGATCTGCACGAAAAAACTCGTATTCACTGGAAGTTTATCTCCATTTTCCTTTGTCACATTTGGTAGTCTCCACCTCCACCGCAAAAAAATATCGCCTCTGATAACTGTCGCTGCCGCCGTTATACCCAGCGTTCTCTATGGTGTCTGAGTTTGGTTACCAAACACCCAGATTAGGGGAACATTTTCAACAGATCTGGGCTTGCCCATGACTATTTTAATTGGATTTCTTGTGATGAAAAAGCTTATAGGGCCTAAACCATGTATGGTCCACAAGAATAAAAATGTATTGGCTCAGGCCCACCAGAATAAAAATGTATTGGGTCTGGTTTACTAGTTATGCCAATAAGCTTGGCCTTAAGGCCCAATTGTAATATCCAAATGATAACCACTTCCTCCTACTAAGGAGAGAATTTTTTCCAATTTCCTTTACATGAAGAGACTATCTACGAAATTTAGATCCGGTTCGAGAGCTTGAGTATATGTACTCCCTATTCATCAGAGAGATCGGGGCTTAAAATAAAATTTAGTACAGTGGGGTTTCAATCTCCCTCTGGAACCAATAAATGAGGACTTTTGGCGTGGAATTGTCAAGGGACGAGAGATAAACCTATTGATCAAGAGAAGAAGAATGGCACAGTCCGTACGAACGTCCGTACGGATGTGTGATTAATAAGGCCAAAGATGTATGAAGGCTTTAGGAGACTTAAGGCTTGAGGTTTAAGGCTTGAGGAAGAAAGGCTTCATTGATCAAGGCCCATTCATTTAAAGAAGAAGAGGAGCCCATATGGAGAGGCTTCTAGAAGGATGATGGAGGTGGTGGTGTGGACCACTTCGTGGTCCACACTCTTGTGGTCCTCACATGTTTCCTTCCTCCCTTTTGTTCTCTCCTTTAGGTCATTTTTAAAGAGATGTAGCCTATCCATATATATATACTAAGAGCAGCCTCCATTTGTATACAATCATTCTAATCAATGAAAATTCTCACATTCTCTCCCTTTTCTTTACTCCATTGATTAGTCTTTAATCCGCTAAAGCTAATGAATTCTAACATGGTATCAGAGCCTATTAGGCTATATCTCACTTTCATCCGTTCGGTTTTGTCTTTCTCTCGTCAGATCTGATCCTCCTTCTTTCTCCATAGATGCAAGCAAGTCATTGATCCTTCCCGTCACTCTCAAGGGAGAAAACTACCTCCTTTGGTCAAGAACAACCAAGACAGCACTTTGTGGAAGAGGATTGTGGAATCATGTGGAGAAAGGGCTAGAAATCAAAGATGTCACCAAGGAAGATGGAAAGAAGGCGGCTGAAGAAGCTATGACTGAAGAGGCCAAGTAGTTTCAAGAGGATCAGACCGTGCTTGCCATCATTCAAGGGTCACTTGAAGCCTCCATTCTAGAGGCTTATTCTTATTGTGAAACGGCAAAGGAGCTTTGGGGAACTCTCAAGCATGTCTATGGGAATGTCTCCAACCTCAGCCGAGTTTTTGAAGTCAAACATGCCATCAACAACCTCAGCCAAGAAGATCTCAAATTCACTAAGCAACTAGAAAAGTTTAGATCTCTATGGGCCGAGCTAGAGATGTTGAGACCGAGCACTATGGATCCGGCGATCCTCAATGAGAGGCGTGAACAAGACAAGGTCTTTGGCCTTCTACTCACAAGGGAGTCTACCGAAATGAGGAGAGGAAGGTGTGGACTTGTGATCATTGCAAGAAGAAAGGGCATACCAAAGACAAGTGCTGGATTCTTCATCCTCACCTCAAGCCATCCAAGTTCAAAGACTCCAAGGCCAACATATCCTTCGAGACAACATCCGAACAAGAACAAGCTGGTTCATCTAGGCAAGAGACGGCAATGGCAGCTTCATCTCAAGGAGACATTGTCATGAAGAAGTCAGACTTGGAGGCTCTCTTCCAATCCATTGCATCCCTAAAGGAATCCGGTACCACTTTCTATACTCATAGGCCTAAAGACTTGCTAGTAGTTGACTCGGGTGCTTCTCACCATATGATTAGCAATCCGGAACTTCTTAGCAATATAGAACCTGCCTTAGGTCGTGTAACAATAACAAATGGTGATAAGGTGCCGGTAAAAGGAGTAGGGAACCTTAGGATATTTGATAGAGAATCTAAAGCTTTCTTTATGCCCAATTTCACCTCCAATCTACTATCGGTTAGGAGAACTACTAATGATCTCAATTGCAATACTATCTTTGGTCCTAATGATGTGTTCTTTCAGGATATTAAGACTGGAAAGGTTCTAGGCAAAGGAGGCATAAAGGATGAACTCTATGTTCTTGAAGATCTCTCAAGCTCTCTTGACTCTCTTTCCTCATCCGCTTTTCACTCTAATAATGATGTTGCTTGTGATGTTGTATGGCATGCTAGATTAGGCCATCCTCACTCTCGTGTTCTTAGTTTATTGTTCCCTAATTTGTCGTTTGATACTCTTAGTTGTGAGGCTTGTATTCTCGGCAAACATTGCAAAGCTGTTTTTCCCAAATCATCTACCATTTATGAGAATTGCTTTGACTTGATTCATTCTGATGTGTGGACATCTCCATGTGCATCTAGGGATAACAATAAGTACTTTGTGACATTCATCGATGAGAAATCAAAATACACTTGGATCACATTATTATCTGCAAAAGATTGTGTGTTTGATGCATTCGTAAATTTCCAAAGCTATGTCACTAATCAATTTAAGGCCAATGTGAAGGTACTTAGGACTGATAATGGAGGTGAATACACAAGTCATCAGTTTAAAGAGCACTTAGCCAAACATGGGATCTTACACCAAACAAGCTGTCCATACAACCCTCAACAGAATGGAGTAGCTGAAAGGAAGAATAGACACCTCATGGAAGTTGCTCAGTCAATGATGTTTTATATGAACGTGCCAAAACGGTTTTGGGGAGATGCAGTCATGGCAGCCTGCTATCTTATCAACCGGATTCTAACAAGAGTTTTAAAGGATCTTTCTCCCTTTCAAGTCTTGAATAATATAAAGCCATCTCTTGATCACTTACGTGTCTTTGGGTGTGTGTGCTTTGTTATGGTGCCAGGTGAACAGAGGAACAAACTAGAACCAAAGAGTATCAAGTGCATGTTCCTCGGTTACTCACCTACACAGAAGGGCTACAAGTGTTATGATCCAGCAAACAACCGAACGTATGTCTCCAGGGATGTCAAGTTCTTTGAAGGAAAAGGAATTCATGATAAGAAGGATTGGGAAAACCTCAAGGACCTTTCACAATCTCCTTCAGATAGGGCAGCAAATCTCAAAACTCTTCTCGATCACCTTGGAGTTACATTGCCATGGGAACAAGGGGGAGAAAGAGAACAAACAACCGGGGACCAGAATGAACGTGTTGAGATTGAAGAAGATCTTGACAATAATGAGGGAGAGGAGCCTAGTCAAAACCAAGCTCCACAGCCTGATCAAGAACAAAGTCAACCCTTGGAAACGGCTAGTGATGAAGAATACGTGGAAGGTGTCTTCTCTCAAGGACAAGAGGAGGATGTTCATGAGGTTCTTGATGGAGGCTCATCAGAACCAGTGCCTATAACAAACCCACCACCAAGGCGGAGTACACAGATTAAACCCGACCCAACCAGGACGTATTGGGTAAACACACGAGTGTATTACAACAATCAAGATAATGCTCATCCAATACAAGTTGTATGTTCTCTTGCCCTTTTGCCATCTGATCACCAAGCCTTCCTTGGGAAGGTTGAGCACCACAAGATTCCCCAGACCTATGAAGAGGCTAAGGATAGTGAAGAATGGTTGGGAGCAGTTGATGATGAAGTTGGGGCTATGAAGAGGAATCAAACTTGGGATGAGGCTGATCTACCACCTAGAAAGAGAGCAGTGAGTTTCAAATGGGTATTTACTATCAAGTACCATAGCAATGGGGACATTGAGAGGTAAAAAGCAAGGCTAGTAGCAAGAGGCTTCACACAAACCTATAGAAAAGATTACAGGGATACCTTTGCTCCGGTAGCTAAACTGCATACGGTCAGAGTAGTTCTATCACTTGCTACAAACCTAACATGGGAGCTATGGCAAATGGATGTGAAGAATGTCTTCTTACAAGGAGAACTTGAAGAAGAGGTATACATGACTCATCCTCAAGGTCTTGAAGACATGGTAACACCCGGTAAAGTGCTAAGACTTAAGAAGGCAATATATGGTCTCAAGCAATCTCCACGAGCATGGTACCACAAGCTGAGATCTACTCTTAAGGACAAAAGTTTCAAGCGTTCTGAATCAGATCACACCTTGTTCACTCTCCTAGGACCGAAAGGTATATTGGTTGTCCTCATTTATGTAGATGACTTAATCATCTCAGGGGACAATACCGAAGGTATTGCTTGGACCAAGTCCTTTCTTAAGTCTTCCTTTGATATCAAAGACCTTGGTGTACTAAAATATTTCCTAGGAGTAGAAGTGTGCCGTTCTCCGGAAGGCCTTTTTCTTTCTCAAAGGTAATACACTCTTGACTTGTTGACTGAGACAGGGAAGCTAGGGGCAAAGCCGGCCAAGATTTCGCTTGAAGATGGCTACAAGGCCAATCGAAAGGGGGAGAAGGAAGACGAGCCATACACGGATGCACTTCAATACCGACGCCTAGTGGGTAAACTCATATACTTTACCATTACTCGACTTGATATTTTGTTTGTTGTATCTCAGGTGAGTCAATACATGCAATCACCAATGATGTATCATTGGAGCATGGTTGAGAGGATCTTGAGATACTTAAAAGGCAGTCCAGGTCAAGGCATATGGATGGGAAAGAATGAGAGCACTAAGATTGTTGGGTATTGTGATGCGGACTATGGGGGGAGATAGGATGGATAGGAGATCCACAACTGGATATTGCACGTTCGTAGGAGGTAATCTGGTCACTTGGAAGACCAAGAAGCAGAAGGTTGTGTCATGTTCAAGTGCAGAAGCTGAGTATAGAGCTATGAGGAACATCACCAATAAGCTGACATAGCTTAAGGCTCTCCTTGAAGACTTAGGCATCAAGACAACTCAACCCATCACCCTCCATTGTGACAACCAAGCAGCGATCCATATAGCAACCAACTCAGTATTTAAAGAGAGGACGAAGCACATAGAGATCGACTGCCACAAGGTTAGGGAAAAGATCGAAGAAGGAGTCATCCTTCCATGCTATACACGAAGTGAAGATCAGTTTGCAGATGTCTTCACTAAGGCTGCAAGTCTTAAAGTTTGTGAGTATATCCATAGCAAACTTGGACTTGTAGATCTCACCAAGCCTTGATCAAGACCCTCGCCTTCAATTGTCATACTCTTTTTCCCTTAGCTCGGTTTTGTCCCACTGGGTTTTCCGGCTAAGGTATTTAATGAGGTGATGGTTGTTGGCATTCCAAGATTAGTCTTCAATCCTTTGCGGCTAAGCTTGAGGGGGAGTATTGATCAAGAGAAGAAGAATGCCACAGTCCGTACGGACGTCCGTACGGATGTGTGATTAATAAGACCAAAGATGTATGAAGGCTTTAGGAGACTTAAGGCTTGAGGTTTGAGGCTTGAGGAAGAAAGGCTTCATTGATCAAGGCCCATTCATTTAAAGAAGAAGAGGAGCCCATATGGAGAGGCTTCTAGAAGGATGATGGAGGTGGTGATGTGGACCACTTTGTAGTCCACACTCTTGTGGTCCTCACACGTTACCTTCCTCCCTTTTGTTCTCTCCTTTAGGTCATTTTTAAAGAGTTGTAGCCTATCCATATATATATACTAAGAGTAGCCTCCATTTGTATACAATCATTCTAATCAATGAATATTCTCACATTCTCTCCCTTTTCTTTACTCCATTGATTAGTCTTTAATCCGCTAAAGCTAATGAATTCTAACAAAACCTACCTCTCGTCGACTGGTAGAGTTGTGTCGAATGTACTCTCTGGAATTCATGTTTTCTATTAGAAACCAAAAACGATAAGATGTATGTGCAATCTGTTCAAGTTGACTTAGAATTTGATAATCTCCAAACAGTATAACATGTTGGAACAAGTGGAGGCTTAGCTTTATTATATTCTAAGGACTATCTGGTGAAGTTTCTATTGTTAGATGATCGAATGATCGACATCAAAACTATCATTAATGGTAACCGAGTCTTTTTGACATTTGTGTAAAAAGATCCTGAAGTTAAAAATCGGGATTATGTTTGGGAACTTTTGATGCTTATTGGCATAAGTAGACATGAAACTTGGTTTATTATAAGCGATTTTAGACTCACCAACTTATCCAATGGCTTAGAAGGAGAAGGACAACAAATTCAACTGGCAGAAAAGATTCGCTACAACCCTCACAACTTATAACAATGTTTGTCCCTCATATCACTAGGAAGATTAGGATCTTTACAAAAGGCTTTATAAAGTGGAAGCAGTGGAGGCAGATGGTCGAAAATCCCCACCACTCTCCCTGAAAGTAGGAAATACAGGCAATCACGAGAAACAAGGTGGGAGGATAAGATTTTCATATTCCATTCTACCTATTCAAACGATGCTCTAATCTTGTTGACTTGTTTACTTCCCATTTCAAAGGAATCAGTTCTCGTGGATAGGACAACGTTAGAATGGTAGGGTGAGATGTCGTTTGCGTAGAGCCATGGGCAATGAAGAATAGCATAATATTTTTTCCCACACAAATGTGAAGTACTTGAAGATGTGGGGATCGGACCATAGACCCCTTGTAACATCCATTAGAGAAACTCCAAGAAAATGCTCGAGTAAATTCATGTTCGACAAAAGATGGATTGACAAACCAAGTTTTTTTAATGTAAATTCATCTCGAGATTGTGCCTCGCAAAATACCTTGCCTCTTTCAAAAAGGATTCAGAACTATAGACGCGCAATCATGTTGGAAAAGAAATGAAAAAATCAGTCGAATACATAAATTCTAATCAAAGGCCTCCAAGATAAGATCGAGGATGCATATGAAAATGATTTGGTTGCTATTGAAGTCATTTATGATCTCAAAATTAGTTTATGTGACGCATATAGGGAAGAGGAGAAATTATGGGCCCAAAAAAGCCGAGAGAATTGGCTTTCCGATGGGGACAAGAACACAAATAAAAATTGATGCCCCGACAAAGCATAAAAGAGCTAGAAATCGAATTATAGGACTTTTAAATAAGAATGGAGTGTGGATAGACACGGAAGAAGGTATTGAAAATTGGCAGTTGATTGTTTTTTGGAGATATTTTCTTCCTTGATATCGAGAGAACCTCATTATGTGCTCAACGAAATCCTGTCAGTGAATAACCCAATGATAAACGAGCACTTTATTCAGGAGGTAACTGAAGAGGAAATCAAAATAACATTAGTCTCCTTAAAGCTTGGAAAACCCCGATACCTGATGGGATGACCGGATTGTTCTACCAAAAATTTTAGAGAGTTGTTAGAGGCGATTTGACAAAGATCGTCAAGAACTTCTTTCGCTCCAGTTTTTTGGATGAGAAGCAAAAGGAGACAAACATTTGCCTCATCCCTACGAACGATAGGCCACGAGAGATTTTGGGTTTTAGACCTATTATTTTATGTAATGTTAGCTATAAGGAGATCTCCAAAATTTTGAGCCTGAGGCTCAAGCGGTACCTCCCAAATCTTATCTTTGAGACTCAAACTGCTTTTGTAGCAGAAAGGTTTATTATGGCTAACATTCTTATAGCACAAGAGAAATTGTATGCCCTTCGTTCTAACCCCACTAATAGGAAGAAGTTTATGGCCATTAAAATTGATATGAGTAAAGCATATGATCAGGTGGAATGGCCCTTCCTCGAAACTCTGATGGGAAAAATGGGTTTTGATTAAAGATTGATAGGATGGATCATGCAGTGTATCACATCTATTTTGTATAGAGTGCTAATCAACGGGGACACCAAAGGCCGAATTCGACCATCAAGGAGAATTTGGCAAGGCGACCCAATTTTTCTGTACTCTTTATATTATATACGGAAGCTCGCATCGCTCAGAATAGAAAGGCCGAATTCAACAAAAAATTTCAAGGCCTCTGAATTTTATGTGCAAGTCTGCGGGTGTTCCACCTTCTATCCGTTGATGATAGTCCGTTCTTTTGTAAGGCAAACCCACAACAATGCAAAGAAGTGATAGACATTATCTGTTCATATGGAGCAGCGTCGAGACAAGAGATTAATTGCATCAAATCATCAGTCATATTTAGACATGAAGTCGCATCTAAGCTAAGACAAGAAATTAAAACGATTCTGGTAATTTCCCAAAAAGGAGGAATGGGCAGATACTTGGGTATCCTAGAGAAAATCCACGGGTCTAAGGCCACCCACAACAGTGAGAACCCCATTTTGGGTTTCTTAAGAGTTTAATATTAATAGTTATTATATAATAATAGTTATAGAATAAAAATTAATTTTAAAACAAATTGAACCAATTATAGGATAAAAAGAAGCATATGGGTATCTTGTTAAGATATTATGGTTTCATATATAAGAACATTGCCTTTCTCTCCTATTTTTTATATTTGATTTTGTGTTAAGAACTCCATCAAAAACCCTTTGATGGAGATCCTCTAAGGCTCAAGTATTTGCTTTTGTAAGGGAAAGACTCCAAAAATGAGTCGATTCATGGTCTGTGAAATTTCTCTCAAAAAAGGGAAGGAATCCACAAGCTATTCCAACATATGTAATGTTGTGCTCTCTCCTCCCAAAAGCCATTTGCGCCAAATTGAAAATTGCGTTCACCAATTTTTGGTGGAGTAATAAAGTGGAGATTTCTAGGCTTCACTAGATATTAAGGGTTAGATGTATGAGCATACCTTCAAAGGAGGACTCAACTTAAAATCCTTAAAGGATTTTAATCTCACCTTTTTGGCGAAGCAACTCTGGCGTTCGATCTGGTTTCCCGACTCCCTTCTTAGCCGTGATTTCAAGGGGATGTTTTTGATAGAGCAACCATATGTACATTCAAATATATAACCAATCATCGCATGGTTGGCGCAGTATATTGGCCTCAAAGGCAATACTACGAGAGGGTGTTCGAAAGACAACCTGATCGGGCTTTAGGACGAGCATCAGGACGGAGCTATGGATCCCTAACATGCCGGCACGTCCACCAACAAATGTGTCACCTGATAGAGATCCACTAATTTTTTTAATACACTAATCGATTTTCAGACCAAACAGTCGAAGCTCGATCGTCTCCAAGAACTATTTCCACTGGAAGAGATTAAATTAAGCCGCATTACTTTGAACGATGGATATTGCTAGACCCTCACTAATTCAGGCAATTATTCTGTCAAATCAGGATACGCAGCCGTGAGAGCCATTTCTTGTTCTGGTTATGACTCCCCTCTTCAGAGACCAAGTGTTTTGGCACTAAAAACGCAAGTATGGAAACTAAAAACTACACAAAAGCTAAAATACTTCATATGGCAATGTATTTTAGAATATTTGGTATCCTACAAACTCCTCTATCGTCATATAGGTAAAAATAAGGGGTGCCCTAGATGTGGGGCTGACGAGGAGACTATTAACCAATTGATCTTTGAATGCCCTCCAGTGTTGCAAGTATGGGCCCTTTCGCCGATCTCTTGTCGATCTAGGGTATTTCCTAACCTCCTCCCTATACAGTACCATTGATTTCATGCTTGGGAGAGGAAAGGAAGGAGGAGAGTTTGAGCATTTTTCCATGGATAATGTGGTATATTTGAAAGGCCAGAAATCAAAAAATCTTTGAAAATTTTTATGAATCACCACAAGACACTCTCAAGCGGGTTAAGCATAAAAAAGAAATCTAGAAGATAGCAGATAACGAATACAACTCACCTGCAGAGGTATAAATTTGTCTAGAAGTAGATTGGGTTCCACAAGATTTCCCTATGTGCTTCATAGATGGATTGTGGCACGTATAAGAAAATTGTGGTGGACACGGTTGTATTGTATCGATAGTGGATAAAATCATTCATTTGCGGCTTAAAATCTCTCGACGATGACTTTCCCCACTTCATACTAAGTTGAAATCCCTCCTCTAGGCTATGCAAACACTCTTGACGCTTTCATTGGACCACATCCTTGTGGCAACAGATATCTCGGATCTTATTGCTATGAAGTCTAAGATCGAGGATTATCTTATTTTTTGCAACAAAATTGAAGGATTTTATATTTTTTAGAGATCTCTTTGTATCATATAGTATTAAACTTATTCATCGTAGTGCAAATACACATGCAGATCATCTTGCAAAATATGCAAGAACACATGATTTTGAATTTTCCCATGTAAGTCAGTCGGCTCCCAACTGGCTCTCTCTTGAAGAGTCTTGTCCCGACAATTTAATATATGGGGTTTTGCCTACATAAAAAAAACATTTGGATTTACATTGGCACCATCATCCATTTAAGAAAAACAATTCATACAACATATTACTTTATCATCTAAATATTTGATATCTTTGAATTTAATATATAAATACAATTTTCTTCATGATTAGGGGGAATTGGTATGTTCACAAAAGCTGCTGCAAAAGTGGTAGATGCACTTGCCTGAATATTTAGTTTGATATATTAGTTTAATATATCAATCACCGGTTGAAGTACCAAGCATTTTTTGGATAAATATAGTCATTCCCTGAACTTGATCTACTAATCTTTTTCACTATTGTCTCCAGCTAACGCCCATTTCTGAATTTTCTATCTTTGCTCTAATAGCAGTTAAACTTCTCACTAATTTTGAAAGTGTGGGTCTAAGACCAGCTAGCTATAACATTGCTTGACTTGCGGATTTTGACTCTGCAATGTCATAAATGATTCCTAAGAAAAAGTAAGTATGAACAAATATTTAGCATAATTAGATAGTAAATTCAGCAGACTACAAGAATGCATCTCAAACCTTTTTTCTTCAAATTTCACATCCAAAAAATTTGATCAAAAATGAGTGATTTCAATCAAATTAACCGCGCATGTTTTTACCTCCTCACATACAAAGCTTCCATCATGTTTTGTGTGAGTCTCGATGAAAAACTCTACCGACTTGGTGTTTTTTGATCTTGGTTTTCTTCGTTAAAGATACATGCATAAATAATATACAATATCAATAATAGACTAGGTTTATATAATAAGTAAGGTACTTACAATCTCATTTCTTTTCCTTGAAAAACTCTTTCGTTTCTTTGGTTCTTTGTATTAGGTTCTTTGTATTATGTTCTTGCATTTTCTGAAAGCTCACATATTATAAGTGAAATTTACTTGTATTTGATATAGAAACATATAAAATTATATAAATATCCAACGAATAACTCCACTTTTCGGTAAACCTCATGTGAACGAAAGGATGCCATTGATCTTCAGGAACATCTTTGGGTCGATTTTGTATTATTTCCAACGGCGTAGTTTGACATCTTTCATCTGCTACCAGTGCACCCATCACATATTCTTTTCTCATCATTAGATCACCAAATAAAAATTTCGACTGAAAAGACAGCTCATAAAAAGAGTCATCAAACTAGAAATTTTTATTCAAATTTCGCATGATTTTAAAAAAAAATCAATATAGATGAATAGATGATGGATGTTACCTCAATTACTTCCCACGCTTTTGCTTTTATGGGAGAATTAACCGATCTCCAATCGTTGTAGTTAATGGGTAGCAAGTTCACATCATTGCTTAATTGACCTAACCATGATTAGGGGTGTACTGTAACGCCCATCTCCGAAAGTTCCCAATAATTAGCCTAAGAAAGCTTGCGGGAACAAGACTCTTTGGGAAAAACAGATGTTGAGATATTCCACAGAATATCCTAGTTCGGACCAAACCAAGTGTTTGGGCAAGGAATCCAAATGTATCCGACGGTTTTGGTCGAGAATCATCAAGGATGGTCGAGAAAACCTGAGCGTTCGAGAAAAATGAGTCGGGAGCTCATTGCCGAGTAATCCGGGTATTAGCGCTACGCTCAGTCAGCTCGGGTAATGTTTTAGCTCGGAAAGAATTCGCAAGCTAGGCCAAAAGAACTCTGAAAGAAATCCGAAAGAATTGGCTTGATTCAGAAAATGCGGTCGCAATGGCATTTTCGTAAATAAGACCGTCGGTAAGGGTACGCTGGTAACCCACCGGAAGGCGAAATATTAAATCAGTCCTAAGAGACTAGGGCATTAAAAGAATGGCCGAAGGGGGCAAGTTTCGAAAGGGCACTTGATCGAACTCTGAAAGGTCGCCTAGTCCGTTGGCTTGCCGAAAGGGCACGAATTATTAAGAAAAGGGCAACTCTTTCTCTCATTTCGCCCAAGAACTCCGAAAGAATTTTCAGAAGAACGAGAGAGAGTTCTGTCGCCCATCGACAAAAAACTACGAATATCGTGGGAGATTATCGTGGATAGGCGTTGTTTAGCGAGAATACACGTCGAAAGTCCGAAATTTTCAGTAAGTATCGAATAACTTAGTGTTTATCGATATTTTGTTAAGTATCATCGAAGGGAACGATGATCTGATCGAATACGGTGGTTTCTTGCGAGTTGTTGCGACAGTTTGCGAGAAACTGAAGGAGCCGGTCGCAGAAGGTAGGAAGTCTGAGCGATTTCGGTAAAGGATTCAAAGTTCTAAGCAGCAAGAGATGTAAGAACCTAAGTCCGAGTAACCAAGGTGAGTGAGTGACCGTGGCTAAGTCTAGGGTCGAGTCTTGCATGATTTACTTTGTCTTTGATGTTGCGAATGTCTGCTTGTCATGTGTGAATGTTTATAGCGCTATATTAGAATGTATGGCGATTATTCTATGTGAATAATCGCTAAGAGAATGTAAAGAATGTTCATGACTTGCATTATAGACTTAGTAATTGATTGCTTGATTTCGCATCTATGACTTAAAGCCTAGTGTGACGGGACGACCGCTCCACTAAGCAACTTGTTTGCTTATGCCTCCGTTTATGGATGCAGGAAAGGAAAGTTGTGGTGAGTTTAACCACCGCGACTGAATCAGCTCGTGAAGACCAAGGCAAGGAAGGGAAAGATGGTGTAATGGGTAGTTATGTGGGTCTAATTTTAACAACGATGTAATAGCTTATTAGCGAACTTACCGTTGTACTAGATTATGAGTTAAAAATCCGAACTAACTAAGTTTATGCATGCTTCTGTATGTTCAATGAACCAACGCTAAAAATGTTAAGTAAAAAGTTTGAAAAATCTGCTAAAACGCCTAAATCTAACCTCAGAAAGTGAGTTAGGGTGTTTCACGTACTACCCATATTATAAAAGATAGGGGGACTTGTCACGGTCAAATTTGTAGAAACTAGTGTTATTTTACTAGATTTTTAGTTATGCTCCTATTAAAGTTTTACTTAATGCCCCACTCTTTTTTTTTTAATCTATAGCCATGTTCTGTATATGCAAGTTGTAACTTTTGTATTGTATAATATTAAAATTAAAAGGTCCATTTAAGACAAAATCCAATTTGTATTAATTTATTTTGTTAACACTATAGGCCCCAATTTTTATAATTCCAAGTTAGGGTTTAGTTTAATCACTCAACTAAACGACACACATCAAACGTGCTCATCAAATGTCGACTACTCGACTGAATTTTTTTTTGGTTTCTTTTCTTTCAATTTACGTCAAATTTTGTTTGTTTTCATCAACACAAAATCTCTATTTCCGGTAATATTTTTCTATGTTTCAAAATATTAATTTTATTAATCTTTTTATTAGATTTTTGTTTTTTTCTGAAATATCCTTTTTCTTTTTTATTTTAAGTTAGAAACGTTGTTTTGTGTAAATTTTTGTATCAAATTTTTGTGAATTTGACATTTTTATGTTATTTAGCTCATTGAGATGTTTAGAAAGAGTTGGTTTATAATAATATACTTTATTATTTTGCAGATAAATCAATGGAGGAATATTACAAACCAACATCTGCTTCAAATTTTTATGATAATTTGGATGATTTATCTTGGGATCCTGCTCAAAGAAAATAATATTGGATTATCATCCAAATCAAAGGGACGAGGTAAGATGAAAGTACTTAACTTGGGGTCCATGTCAACCATATGATCATATTTTTCCTCATAAAATAATTGGAAATGCATGTCAAACTTAACTAGGGGTTCATGTCAAACTTAGTTTGGTTTGGTAAATACTCTAGTTGGCTAGAGTATAGCACATCGACCAATAAAGCATATTGTTTGTGTTGTACCTATTTAAAGACGACGTACCAAAAAGAGGTATGTGGAAGAAGGCTATTCTTTGTGGAATAAGCCTGAGACACTAAGAGAGCATGTGGGTGAAACGTCCAACACATTTGATAATATTGCTGCTAAAAAATGTGATGATTTGATGAACCAAGCTCAGACTATTGTGCATGCTCTGCATAAGCAAGATGATGAGGTAAGAAAAAGAAGTATTGCGTTTGGTTGAAGTCTTTGATTGATGCTTCCACAAACTTGTTAAGTAAAAGGTTACCTTTTTGTGGTTATGATGAGTCAAAAGAGTCAACTAATAAAAAAAAATTTAGAACTCGTTAAATACACTGGAGAACATAATGATGCTACGCGTAAGGTTATTTTGGAAATTTTCCCAAAAATAATTAGATGATTTCTCCAGGAATCGGAAAGGATATTTCAAATTCTTTTGCAGAGGAAGTTGTGAAATCAATCATAAAAGAAATTGATCAAGATGTATTTCGTTTGTTTGTTAATAAGTCTGCTGATGTTTCTGTCAAAGAACCAATGGCTGTTGTTTTTTTATTTGTTGATAAGCATGGTGTAGTTAAAGAAAGATTTGTTAGAGTTAATCATGTAAAAGAAACATCTTCTTTATCTCTGAAATCTGCTAATGATGGTTTGTCTGCAAAATATGGGTTAACCTTGACAAATATGAGAGGGCAAGGTGATGACGAAGCTTGTAATATGAAGGGTGATTTCAATACACTTAGATCATTGGTTTCTAGGGAAAAGTTTTTTGCATATTACGTTGATTGTTTTCCTCATCAACATCAGTTGGTCGTCATTACAGTTGCAAAAAAACATTTTGATGTTGGTGAATGTGGTTGGAGCTTCTTGCAAAAGAAAGGATATGATTCGAGAAAATTATCGGAAAAAGTGCAAGAGGGAATTAGTAGTGGTGACATTAGTATTATAACATGATTGAATCGAGAGCTTTCACTTAAAAGGCCTGGAAACACTCGTTAGAATTCTCATCATAAAACGTTATTACGTTTGGTTGAGTTGTTTTCTTGTATCATTGAAGTTCTTGAGTATATGCAAGATGAAGGAGTTTATTACTTAAAAAGACGTCAAGCATATGGTCTTCTCAAATACTTTCATACATTTGATTGTGTGTTCTATCTGCAACTAATGTTACTCATCTTGGGACTAACTGAGAATTTATTGATGGCTTTGCAAAGGAAGGATCAAGATCTTTTGAATGTCGTGTCTTTGGTTGAATCAACAAAGCGAGAATTACATAAAGCTTTGGGATGATGGAATGGGATTCATTTCTTATTAAGGTTTCATCTTTTTGTGAGAAACATAATATTGAAGTGCTCAAGATAAAGAAGACATTTTGATTCAAGTAAGCCAAGAAAAAGAACCAATATAACGAGTATGCATCATTATAAGGTTAATTGTTTCTATATTGTTATGGATATGCAACTTCAAGAGTTTAATGATCGTTTTACAGAGGCAAACACTGAGTTGCTTATTTGTATGCTTCTATAAGTCTCTTAACTCATTTCATGAGTTTGACAAGGCACAGTGGCTAAAATTTATACACATGAATTTAGTTTTGGAAATCGTTTATAACAACAACTTGGAACCTACATTGACAATATACGCAAAGATAAACGATTCAAGAATTCGAAAAATCATGGAGATTTTTCTCGTCTTATGGTGGAAACGCAAAAGCATCTTGCGCATCTTTTATTTTATAGATTTCAGAAGTTATTTTAACTTTGCATGTTGCTACTACAAGAGTTGAAAGGTGTTTCTCTACAATGAAACTACTTACGACATAATCATGCAACCGAATTGGAGACCAATTTTTAAAATGTCTACTATGTAATATTGAGAAGATTTATTCGAATATGTCACCAATGAAAAAAAGATTTTAATTAATGAGTGAGTGTATGGTACTTTTGTATCTTGTTTGTAATTTATTTTCAAATGTCGTGAACCCTCTGGTGGTTGTGTCTCTAAATCCATAAAATTCATCTTCCTAAATAAGATAAAAGAAAAAGAGAAATTGTGTTGCCACTTGTTAGATTTGTTACTAAAGAAATTTTAAGAAGAAGACAAAAGTTGTTTTCTAACGCTTAAATTACTTTTTATTAAGAATCAAAAGAAGGAACAAGATTTTAACCAAATCCCAAAAATAGAGCAAAGAAACCGTGAAAACCTGAGAATCGTAATACAACACTCTCTACCATAAAAACAAATGATAAAATGACATAAACACCGGACACCCTCAACAAGACAAGAACTATATTATCTGCTTAAGAAATAGAAGAAGAATAGTTCTCATCCAACGAAACCTATACCTACAAGTTGGTCTCAGTGCATAGAGAAAGCAACCAAGCTAATCCATATATAACAACATCGAAGAAAGAATAAAAACTCACTATGTGTGAATAGGTCTCCGACAGTTGAATTTTGTTTCTGATCTTGGATTGCTAGCTTTCCGTCAGTTTCCTTGAAAGAGGTCGAATTGTTTGAAAACCCTTAAACTAATGAAGTAGTGGTTAATTTATATAAAATAATTGTGTTACCAATTAAACAAAAATTTAATTCCCGCTTGTGAAAAAAAAAAAGGCGGGATCATATTCGCAAAGATATACGGTAAAAATATTATATTCACCAAACAAGTAGTATATGTCTTTTAAAAGGTTTTGTGAGTTAAAGTTATAAAGGAATTATAAAGGAGGAGGTTGTTACCATTACATAATCATAATATTGATGTATTATTTATAATTCATCATTCATGGCATAAATCATCAGAATATATGTAAGTTTAATCTTTAAGGGTGCGCAATGAATGGTGTTAGAATATCATTCGATGAAGACCATGAATATATGGTTCAGGGGTCAATGATCCATCAGAGGCCTGATGGTGGACAAATGCAAGGATTGGAGGAGGAATTCTTGACTTTGATTATACATATAACCTCGAGCCTCAAATTTAGAGAGGCCAGAAATTGGGCAGGGACACTATAAACAACTTCCTAAGAAGTAACGGAGATTCCAGGGTCAGATTCACCATCAATCTGATCCGAATCATTTTAATCACCCATATGATAAATGTCTCTAGGCTGATCAAGAATTGTGATACTCCATTTTACTTTACAAGGATATGTTACGTAATAGACCACCTTTTCCTGATACGCCAATACATATGGCTCATCCTCTTCATTATCTCCAGTGTGTAACAAGCGTGAAAAAATTAACCATATGAAGACCATATGCAACCATTTTATATACTTGTTTCGTACGAGTATCAGTCCACTTGCACTTGAATTATACAACTTTGAAAACCTCATAGTATTTTAACTCCATAACTTCAACTAGATTCCCATAATAAGCTACAGTTCCTACTCTTGGGTCAGGATCACAAGAACTAGCATAACTGATAGTCCCAGCAGCCACATAAACACCACTATTTTAAGTTTTCAAGTCATCATCTGTTTCTAATGTTTGGAATTTGAAATCATTGACATTGTATGTTTTATACTTCACAACCTTTTCAGATGGACCCAGAGCTAGGCATCGTAGATCATCAGTTATCCCATCTAACTCATTTTTTCGATTTCTTTTTGTTTTATCAATTTTGCAAAATTAAGGTGCATTTCTCGGTCAATGTCGAACGAACGATTTTGCTTGCTCTGATGAGATGGTTTCCTTCACATCTCATTTTTATACTTCCTAAACAAAAATTAGCAAAACTTCTATATTAGAGAACTTCAATTCACAATAATTGAAGTTAGTTGAAGAGAAACTTACTCTCGTAAGTGATCAAGTAGTTGACATTTGATCAAAATATGTCGATATGCTTGATGTCTCTCTACATGATTAAAAGTATAAACTGGACCTGAAAATAGATGTTAATAAAATGGTCTAATGGTAGACTGAGCTACAGGTTGATCATCAATGTAACCATACCGAGTAAATCAGGTCTCTATATCATTGAGATACATCAAGCAAAATGTTACACACTCATCAACTAAATACTGCTCATGTCTAGAACCTTCAAGCTTAGCACGATTTCGAACATATATTTGTCAAGGTTAACCCAAAATAACTATCACTTTTAAAAATGATGGAGGAAAAAAACATCTCCATACGACATAAAGTCACAACAATATGGTCTTGTAATTTATCATGATCATCGATATCAAAGACTTTTGCAGATATATCTCTAAAAGAGAATATAATGGAAAAACGAATATTATGGAAAAATTAGATCGCATCTAAAAAATAATTTAAAAAATTGGAGAAAAATGAATGTATATGTAGAAGAGCATATTATGGAAAAATTAGATCGCATCCCTTGACCAATTTGAATGGATCATCTTTATAAACTCTGTCAACGAACCTCAGATCACTTCACAGTCGCCACAAAAAACATATATCATATGGCTTAACAGATCAGGTCACGCCGTGGATGGAGGATGGGTTTCTTGTTGACGTGATATGTTTTCTTTATTTCACGTGATTTCTTTTTAAAAAGATAAATATGTATATTAAACAAAATTTATAAATACAAATCTTGTAATAATAAAAAGTTAAATAAATATGTCAATTCTTTTATGGATAAATTAGTTTTATTTAGTGTTAAATATATTAATTGATGCAAATTATGTATCATTTCCTTTTATTGATTGATATTAATTAAAATCAGTTTTTATTGATATAAGTTTTGTATCATTTTATAAGGTGATGTTAACAAAAACAATAGAAATTAAATCAATTTTATTGAATTGTTGTCAAACAAACTAATAATAAGATCAGTTATGTTAAACAATATATATTTGTATCATTTATTAATAATAATTCAAAATAATATCATTTTATTTTAGTGATACTATTTAAGTGATGTAACTTAACTTTTTTGTAATGAATGACTTTATTTATACATTGTTACAATAGTTCCATAATTTTCTTAAATTTATACTTGGATATATACATTAATTTATTTTTTAAGTAGATATTAAGGTGTAGAAGTGATAAAAGGAAAGGATAACAACAAAATATTAGTTATCGTTAGTTCACAAATTACATATATTAATAACAATTATCGATGATATTCCAATTGTGAAACGTGACACGTAGTCATCGTTTTGTTGGAATTCTCTATAGAAAGATCAAGGAATTATGACGATGATCGAACTAAAGCCAAATACTAGACCAACTCTTTTTGTACATGAATCTAAACCAAAATGTTTTCGTGATCATAGTAAAAAAAAATTTAAGTAGCGATAAGTGCATTTTCTGATTTAGAATTTTAATTTCTTTACGTTTTATCCAATTAAATTAACCTTGTTACTTTAGTTTTTTAAATGAAATTGTAATTATTTATGAATCGGTTATATACCGTCACAAAAAAAAACATTACTGAAATAATAACGACGAATTTTAACAGTAATTATTTGAGAAGATGGCGTGTGCCGTGTGGTAATCTTCTCTAACTGCAATTGCGACACATAAGTCTCACCGAGAAAATCATAACCAAATATAATAATGTAGAGTATCTCCAACATATATATTTTATTATATAAAGTATTTTTTAAAGTTAGTAACTCACGAGATCACGACACATGTCATGTTTTTCAATTTAAGATTTTGACATATGTTAAAAAAAATATTAAATATTATTATAAAAAATATACAAAAAGTTAAATAGCTACTATTATTCAGAAAATAACAATTCTATAAGAAAACTATAAAAATTCATTTTGAAAAATAATAAACTTTCATAATTTAGAAAATTTATAATCTTAAAGAAAAAAATAATTGTAAATATTGAACTCTATATAAATAATTAAGTAATCACATATTTTCTCATCAAACAAAAAAGTTTTCTTCAAAAATATCATCATAACTTCAACTTCATTCTATTGGTAAAACATATATTTCTTTTAATTTTTTGTTATTGTAATTTGCTATTATGATGTTGTCGTATTATATATATATATATATATATATATATATATATTTATGATTATTAAATTATCCTGTAATTTTGGTTGGTTTTTTTAATTTTCAGAAAATGACTATCATCCAAAAGATATTGAGTAAACAAATAAAAAATAACAACAATTATTTATTTTTATGTCGATTTGAGGAGAAAAAAGAAAATTCAAATATGATTAAAAATAAATAAATCTTATTCAAATATAAATAAAACAAACTATATATAATCAAAATAAATAAATAATTGTAACTTTGTTTTAAGCTTTTATATTGATGATTGATTTTGTTTAGGCGTTTTCAATATTTTATAATAAGTTTATTTTTACGGGTGATTTAATTAAATTTTTAAATTTTAAATTTTTGTTTTTTTATAAATTTTAAAATATTAGATTATAATCCCGCGTATATCCGAGACCTAATATAGTTTATATAATTTATCTTATATTTTTAATTTTCTCAGTGTCTATATAACTTTTCATAATTCAACTCTCATCACTTTAAAATGCTATCGAAGCTTCATTAACCCTAAATGTGTTTTCTTCGTTTTCCATTTAACAGTTTCCGTTTCAAAATTCAACCTAACACGTTTTTTGTTACTAAGTCATTTAATTCCTTTTTTAACCCATCAACACTTCCAAATTCAAGCCTAAAACTTGCCCCGAAATATATCTTATCTAATAAAGTAAGGTTCAAGCTCTAAGAAGCTGACACATGGCATCCTTTATTTCGACATATTTTTTTATTATTTCTCTAATGTACATCTTTATATTCTCATTCTTAAAAAGATTAATATGAAGACAATAATTTTTCTTAATAACATATTTAAAATCAATTAATATAATTTGATTATACACATTTACAATATTAACTACTCGGTCATTAAACACCATTTAAACCATTATAATTTATAACTTTATAGGTTTGTAGCATATTAAAAAAAACATAACAATAGAAAATTATTTTTACTAAGAAAACATGTTTAAATAGTGTTACAGAACAACAATGTTTTATTGATTTTGATTTTTTTAAAAATTATTTATGTTTAATGAGTTGATTGATATGAGAGACAAGGGTGAGGAGTTACCATGTAACAAATTATGTTTTTATTATGCTTTGATTTTAATTGTATATGCTTAAATTATTTTAAAAAAAACTATATTCGATAAAAATATTTATTTTTAAATAAAATGAGCTACTTAACAAAATAAAAAAATAAAAAAAAATATGAAGAAGAATCAATGATAAAAAAAACCATTTTTTACCGTTATTATTTTCAAACAAATATATAAATATTTTGATAAACATAACTAAAAGAACTGGTTTAATAAAATAATTATGAAATAGTTTTTATCCAATCTATATATAATTGTAGTATAAATTGATTTAACGCATTTTTATATAATATAATAAATGAGAAAATTCCAATATTAAATATAAAAAATATATATATTATCATTTTTAATATAAAAGTAAAAATGTAAGAAAATATAATATATATATATATATATATATAAATAGTGCTCTTTTAAAAAATCAACGATAAATTCAACTTAACACATAATCTACGCAACGCGTGGCAAACAACTTAGTTTGTTGATATGCTGAAATGCTTTCCATTTTCCAAAGCAAGAACTACCTTAGTTTTTTTTTTTTTTTTTTAATTCTTTTTTCTTACCAAAATGTATTTTCCTCTTCTCTCATGATATTTTTCTCTTTTAGCATTATTCTCAGCCAAATTGTTTCTAGAAAATTACAAGATATCTCCTCCTCTTTTATCATTTTTAAGCTAAATTACGGAACATAAAAAAATTGAAGACTTTTGATTTTTGGAGAATTAACAAATTCTAATAACAATACATTATCTATTAATAATCAAAAACATATGGAAAAACATATATTATACAAATTGTAATGTGTTTGATGATTTTAACATCTAATTATTTTGTAATCCGTTCAATGTACTTCATTTATTCTGTATATCTTATGCATAATATAATGTGATATCTAATTACTTTTTCCATATGTGTGGTTATGAGTTTATACTAAATTATAAGGAAATGTGTGGTGATAAATGAGTCTTATATGGTATGGTGAATTAAAAAGGCATTTCAATAAATAACATTAATTAGTGTCTTATATAATTAATGTATGTATTGTTCACGTGTTTTATACAGTCTTATATGAAGTGGTTCTTAAACACTCAAAGGCAAAAAGAAAAACCTAGCTACCACAATGTCGAACAACAACAACAACAACAAGCCACAGCCGCCAAAACCTCTGATGAAGCAACAGTCTTTGCCACCGGATGTAAACCGCGACGAGGCTTGGCTACGGATGAAGAAGAGGCGTCCATCGGATCGCCTTCGTCGCACCAAGAGCTGCATCACAAACGACGATATCGAGGAGCTCAAAGGCTGCTTCGACCTAGGGTTTGGGTTTGAGCCTGATTCTCCTGCTTCGACCTAGGGTTTGGGTTTGGGTTTGAGCATGATTCTCTTGATTCTAAAATAAGATTAAAAAAGTAAAAAGTGAAATTAGAATTAAAATTAGAATATTATAGTAAGTAGAATCTAATATATATATATATATATATATCAAAATAAAAATAAAATTTTATATAATAAAGTAAGGTTCGCTTAACCGTAAGCTGACACGTGTCATCCTTATTTTAACCTTCATTTTAACTATTTCTCTATTTTACCTTTTCATATTCTCATTTCTAAAATAAACATATATAAGAAAAATAATTTCTATTAATTACATATTTAAAATCAATTATTACAATTTGACAATAATTTAACAAAAGAAATATACAAAAGAAATCAATTATTATAATTTGTCATCCTTTATTTTAATTATTTTTCTATTTTACTTTTTGATATTCTCATTCTTAAAAAAAACATATATAACAAAAAGACATATACAAAGATAATAATTTCTCTTAATTGACCATAACTTACTCATTAATACAATTTACAATAACTAATTAATTAATTAGAAAATTTTTAAATTGTTCTTCTTTTCAAATTTATTTCCTCTTCTATATAAACGATTACCTTTTCATATTCTCATTTCTAAAAAAACATATATAAGAACAATAATTTCTGTTAATTGCACATTTAAAAACAATTATTACAATTTGACAATAACTTAACCCGTTAACAACATAATTGATAGTAATTTTTTTAAAGGTGTCTTTTCAATATTACTCTATTATACAACTCGATATTCTCCATCATAAAAAAAACATATAAAAAGACAAGTGATCATCCTTGATTTTAATTCTTTCTCTATTTTAGTTTTTGATATTCTCATTCCTAAAAGAAACATATATAATTGATGTAGTACGAGCATATAACCCCTATCAAATGTAAGATAATTATTACAATGCAAATTTCAATTTTTTTCCTTTTCAGGTTTATTTTTAACTTCTATATAAGTGATTTAGTTGGAGCATATAACATCTCATGAATTTAAATTACCTCTTTATAGTGCTATATATATATATATATAAATTTATTTATTTTTTCTTTTCAGGTTGATTTTCTCTCTTTTATATATGTGATGTAGTTGGGAACATAAAATCAATGACAAATGTAAGATCATTTCTTTAATGTAATATATATATATATATTAATTTATTTAAATTGATTAATGTTTACCCCCTAAAAATTATAATTTGTTCCGTATGTCTTATTTAATTTCATTAATTAAATATAACTATATATCAACAAAACAAATATAACTAGACTAATTTAAATGGCATCACAATCTTATATAGTAAAGAAGATTTTCTCTTATATATAACTGTTGTAGTTGGGAGTATAGAGTCAATGACAAATGTAAGATCACTTCTCTATTTTCCCATCTTATGCTTTCAATGTAATGTGAAAAGTAAGGTAAGAATTTTTTATTGGACGATCTATATGAGTCTCTCCACTTCTTCTAAGATGACTCAACAAAAATTTAGAACTTTTTTTTTATTTATTCATTTATTTTCATCATCACAATTTCATCAAATACATTTTTATAGAAGTGTTAATTAGTTTTGAAATATATAATAAGTTGTAATAACTTTGTGAAATATTGATAGAAATATAATTATTAGAAGACGATCCGAAAATACAAAAACTATAAAACTATATTATGTTTAAATAATTAAATAATAATGTAACTATCATTATTTACTTTAGTGTATGGAGAAAATAGAAACATGATATATCTTGTAAATTATAAAATTATTTTACCTAAGTGGAATGCTCAAACGACATCTACATAGATCAATCATTTTGATATATATTATTGTATAATTTATTACATTTGTTTAAACTCACGCAACGCGTGAGGCCTTCCCTAATATTTTATAAAGTTTAGTTTAAAAATATGAATTTGCTTTCTGATGGCATAACCATTTGGTTTAGATTGATGTAAAAGGATCGTTGTTGTATTTGGGTTGGGCAAGATAATCGTCATAATTCGCTAATCTTTGCGTTATTAGTTTCAACTTTCAACTAAATGATTTGTTGAAACCCTAGTCGCTCTGAAGACGACTCTGATGGCGACCACCCCTGTTCTTTTACTTGTTAACATTCTCGATCACGGAAACTAGATTAGTGGTGCTCCGCGTCCTTGTGTGGCTCTGTAGACCTGTTCTGCTCTGTTCGTTCCTTGCTTTAATTATACAATTCTTGTTGCGTCTTGCTTGATTGGCATCCAGCCCCACTTCAGGACTAGGTTTGTATCTCGTTCACGGATCTCTCTGTGTGCGTCGGCTTTGGATCTGTCACACTTCCGTTCGTCTTCGTTTGTTTGTCGATGTAGCCTCGTTCCGCTACCAATTTTTGTTTGCTTCATCAACACTCCATCACGAGCTGACTTTGTTTTCGGATCCCTGTTTCGATCTGCTCCTTCTCTGATCTGGTACTCTCGACACTTCAATTCTGGCTAGTCCAGATTGATTACCTGATTGCTTTTCCATCTTTACTCTTGTCGTGTTTCAACCCGGCTTCATAAGATATTCTACTCATCCTGTTTCATGTCTCAACAGTAAGTCATGCACGCATCTCGCTCACGTTCCTGGCGTCGTGAGGACCCAATTATCATTCCTGATGTGGATAACTCAGAGCTAATAGTGGCGAATCGCTTAACACTTATTGGCAAGGTTACTAATCCACATGTGCAGAAACTTAAGGGCCTCTTTGGATTTATGCCTTCGATATGGCCTACAAAAGCACCTGTTATTGGAAAAGAATTAGGAAGAGACAAGTTCATCTTCAAATTCAAATCTTAAGAAGATCTGCGAATGGTCTTGAAGAGAGCCCCTTTCCATTACAAACAATGGATGTTTGTGCTTCAAAGATGATAGATTCGATGCTTTTTCTTCAAGAATTCCGTTTTGGATAAGGGTTCATGGAATCCCTCTACAATATTGGAATATAGAGACATTGAAATCCATCAGAGACAAGATTGGATAGCGTGACTATGGAATGCAAAGTAGGTATAATGGTAATCGGTACCAAGGAGAGAAGATGTACCATTCGACTATTCAAGAGAGTCGCCCTAGCTTTAAGGCCTCAGATTCTAGTTTTGTTGACAGATACAATAAACTCTAATCTGAACGCCTACACAAGTCTTCAAGGGACAGTCAGCACTCTAGGGACAGCAGGCCTAAGTACGTCCCTAAGAGCTCTATTGAGACATAATCTGCACCAAGGGCTGAGATACTACCTCCTCCACCTCCCAGACTTGAAGATATTCAAGCGCCTCCGGTTATCGTCTCAACATGTCAAGATCGAGTGCCTCCGGAAGTAATGCAGTCATTGGCAGAAATTACAAGATCAAGATGCCCTGCCTTAAACCGGATTGAGCAGCAATTGGAGGATGAAGATTCACCAAAAATGAGAGAACGAAGGCCTGCGTTGGAGAGAATAGAAAATGCCATTGTTCCTCTTCCTTTGGTTTTTAATCGATTATGTGCTTCTAAGGAGATGGTTGTGACAATCGCATTGAGTTTTCCACCATCCGGCGCTTCTAAAGGACATCAATCGCCCAAAGCAAAGAAGAACTTAGCAGCTGCATTTGACTCCACATGGTTGGATTTTGAGGATGATGATTTTTTGGACACTGGTCTATTATTTAAGGAAGAGGACCCGCCAGCCTTGCCTGCAGCCACGGAAGCACAAAAGCACCAACAAACTCTTAAAGAAGATAGTGCACCAGTTCGCTCGGAACAAAAGAAGCCATGCCCTAAACCTGGCTCAAAATGTCGTGGGAAGCGAAAAACTCCTTCTCAGCCCAGAAGATTGGTAAGCCCACTCTCAGGAGGATTAAAAAGGCAACGACTAACAGCTCCAAAGCATACTTCGCCAAGGAAGAAACCAGCTGTGGTGTGGGAGGGAATGCTAGTTCGATTGGACGTTCTTCTTCTTTTATTGTATCTCGATCTGAGATTGATAACTCTACTCTTGTAGCGGATATTAATAAGGCCTTAGTGTTGGATGTTTGTAAAGGTTTGATAGTTTCTCGAAAACCATCTAATGTACAATGATTACAACCAGTTGGAACTGTCTAGGGCTGGGGAATACCCTTACAGTTCGACGTCTAAAGGAAATAAGACTTTCTTTATTTCCAGACATAATGTTCCTCATGGAATCATAGAATCCCGATGACTTTGTCTTTAATGTTTTCCAATGGATGGGTTATGGTAATCACTTCACGGTACCACCAACTGGTTTAAGTGGTGGACAAAATCTTTTCTGTAAGAGTAATTTTGATCTTCTGATCCTTTCGTCTTGTACGAACTTCATTGACACTAAGGTGGTGTACAAAATAAAAAAAAAATTATTTCCTTTGTTTATGGGCATCATGTTAGTAGTAAACGCAAGGAAGTGTGGGATAGTCTGTCTCGGCTTGCAGCTACTCGCTCGTGAGCTCGTCTAATGTACAATGATTACAACCAATTAGAACTGTCAAGGGCTGGGGAGTACCCTTACAGTTCGACGTCTAAAGAAAATAAGACTTTCTTTATTTCCAAACATAATGTTCCTCATGGAATCATAGAATGGCGATGACTTTTTCTTTGATGTTTTCCAATGGATGGGTTATGGTAATCACTTCACGGTACCACTAACTGGTTTAAGTGGTGGACTAACTCTTTTCTGGAAGAGTGATTTTGATCTTCAGATCCTTTTATCTTGTACGAACTTCATTGACACTCGGGTGGTGTAAAAAATAAAACAATTTTTATTTCCTTTGTTTATGGGCATCATGTTAGTAGTAAACGCAAGGAAGTGTGGGATAGTCTATCTCGGCTTGCAGCTACTCGCTCGGGAGGTTGGCTGTTAACAGAGATTTTAATGACAGAGTTGATCACACAGAGAAGAAGGGAGGACCTATGAGGCAGGAGAGTTCATTTGTCAATTTCAGGAGTTTTTATTCCGAGAATGGCCTTTGGAACCTTAATCATTGCGGTAATCCCTTCTCCTGGCGTGATATGCGCTATGATCATTTTGTTCGACTTTGTCTCGATAGATCTATGTCGAATGCTGAATGGATAGAAGATTTTCCTGTTGGAAAAGCAAAATATTTGAGGTTTGAAGGATCTGATCACCGGCCTTTAGTTAGTTTCGTTGATGAATCAAAAGTTAAACGGAGAGAAATGTTCCGTTTTGATCGGCGATTATGATTAAATGAAGACGTACATAGGCTGATTGACCAGATGTGGAAAGACTGCAGAGGTCAGTCGGTTGAAATGAAGATTGTGGCTTGTAGAAGAACCTTGGTAGCTTGGACGAGAGAGTAGAAATTAAATATGGACCAACGAATGAAAGGATTACAAGACCAGCTGGAACAAGCACTTTCAGTAAGTATTCCAGATGATATTCTCATCGAACAGCTGAAATCCAATTTGGATTAGGTCTATAAGGCAGAGCAGAAGTTATGGAAGCAACGCAGTAGAGTCCTATGGCTGCAAGAGGGGGATAGAAACTTAGCCTATTTCCATCAAGTCACTAAAGCCCGACGAGTTCAAAATATACACACGGTTTTAGAGAATGAACACGGACAATCATTTCATGAGGAGCAAGAGTTTATGAGGTTGATCTCGGACTATTTTTGTGATATATTCACAACAAGTCTTCTGGCGACAACAAAGTGGTTAATGAAGTTTTAACACCACTTATTTCGCAAGAGATGAACGATAAACTCATCCTGATTCCAAATTTAGAAGAAGTTCGTTTAGCGTTGTTTGCAATTAACCCAAAGAAAGAACCAGGGATGGATGAGTTCTCGGCGAGTTTTTTCCAATCTTTTAGGAGCTCTATTGATGGTGACCTAGTAGGAGAAATCCAAAAAAAATTCACTTCTGGGACTTTTCCAGTCAATCAAAATCTTACAAATATTAGGCTAATTGCGAAAGGATGTGATGAGCGGGAATCAACTCTTCACATTTTTAGGGACTGTCCATTTGTATCTGACGTCTGGATGTCAGCTCCAAGTACCTTGACTTTTTTTGGTGATGAAGGTTCTATTTTCAACCTTATTGCTATCTTGATATCTTGATATCGCCTTTCCCATGGATTTGTTGGAACATCAGGACTGCTAGGAACAACCTTCTCTTTGAAGATAAGGTTTTCACACCGATAGAAATTGTCACCAAGGCAGTATTGGAGGCAAAAGGTTGGGCTGCAACACAAGAAGCTATTAAATCACCACGCCAGGTGGATGTTGATACTCGAGACGAGGTTACGCCTAGGGGTGGACGTCAACAACGTTTGCTTTGCTTCATGGATGCTTCTTAGCAGATAGCCTCACAGAGAAGCGGCTTGGCATGGATTATTCAAGGAATAGACTATCCTTTTGAGTCTAGGTCAACTATAGTTGTAAGAAATGTTGGTTCAGCATTGGCAGCAGAAACAATGGCAATACGGGCAGCGTTAATGTCAATTAAGGAAAGGTAACTAGATGTTGTTCAATTACTGTCTAATAGCCAGGTGTGGTTCGACTACTGAACTCATTGGATTCCTACAATGAGATTCATGGTTTGCTCGCAGACATTCGTGACCTTCTTAAGTCCTTTTCGAACATTGTTTTCAAATTTGTTCCTCGAAAGAATAATTTGATAGCGGATTCTTTCGTTAAGTCAGTGCTTGTACCATTTTCTATCTAAATAAAGGTTTTTTTTCGTGACCAAAAAAAAAAACTAAGTGATGATCATCTTTGCATAGTTTCAACTAATTCGCTAATCTTTGGTTTTGGCATGACCATGTGTCATATTTTATGTGCACGGAGAAATCATTCCCTAACATCATTTATTTTATAATTTGAAACTAATTGAATCCTGCATAGATTATTTCCACTATATGAATAATTTTTTTGTGTCAATACAAAATTTTCACGATATATATCTTATCACTATAATATGCTATCGAAGCTTCATTGAGATTAATGGTATTCTTCGTTTCGGTTCTGCAATTTTTAAGTCAGTGGTGTTAGTATTTGCGGATTAAACAAGAATAGAATGAGAGAATCATGAACTAGAATAAAGAACAAGAGAGAGAGTAGAAAGAAAACTAGAAAATGAGAAGAAAATCTCTGATGAAATGAAAAAGACATAAGGAGAGAGAGGGTTGTGTTCCCAAGAATTCAAATCCAAACTGAATCAATTGGCTTCAAACTGAATTCAACTTCATCTGTCTGGCACAATCTTGCTAAGTCTGGATGCCAAGTCTGGCATAGTCTAGCAAGTCTGGATGTCAAGTCTGGATGCCAAGTCTGTGTGAGTCTAGCAACCAAGTTTGGCACAGTCTTGTGCATTCCTTCTTTAGTCTTGCAAAGTCTGGCAGTCTTGTGCATGACTCAAGTCTCTACTACTTATTTTATTCACTTGATAGGCTTGATCAATACTCTCCCTCAAGCTTAGCCGTAGAGACATCAAAGACTAAGCTCAGAGACTCATGAATCATCACCTCATTAAAAACCTTATCATAGAAAACCATTTGGGATAAAACTATGTTAAGAAAAAAAAGAGTGTGATGTCAACGGGTTAGGGGACATGATATCAAGGGCGTGCAAGGTCTACAAGCCCAAGTTTGCTATGGATGTGTTCGCAAACCTTGAGAGTTGCAGCCTTAGTGAAGATGTCCGCCAATGGATCTTCACTTCTTGTGTAACACGGAAGGATCATTCCTTCTTCAATCTTCTCTTGGACCTTGTGGCAATCAAACTCGATGTGCTTGGTCTTTTCATGAAACACCGAGTTGGTTGCTATGTAGATGGCTGCTTGATTATCGCAATGCAAGGTTATGGGACTTGAAGACTCAATGTTGAGGTCTTTGAGGAAAGCTTTGAGCCAAGTTAGCCCGATTGTAATCTTTCTCATTGTCTAGTATTCCGCTTCCGCACTTGAACAAGACACCACCTTTTGCTTCTTTGTCTTCCAAGTTACCAATTTGCCTCCAATGAATGTGTAATAGCCGGTTGTGGACCTCCTATGCAACATATCTTCAGCCCAATCCGAATCACAATATCCAACAATTTCGGTGCTTTCTTTCTTTCCCATCCTAATGTCTTGTCCCAGATTTCCTTTAAGATATCTTAAGATCTGATCCACCATGCTCTAATGGTAATCGTAGGAGTTTGTATGTGTTGGCTCACTTGATTCATGGCAAAGCAAATGTCAGGTCGGGTAATGGTCAGCTATATCAACTTACCTACAAGCCAACGATATTGTGGAGCATCCTCGAACCGCTCATCTTGTTTCTTCCCCTTTCGATTGATCTTGTAGCCATCTTCAGTAAAGTCATGGATCGTTTAGCTCCTACCTTTCATGTCTTATTCAATAAATCAACAATGTACTTCCCCTTCCGAAGAACGACACACTTCAATCCTTAGGAAGTACTTTAGGACACTAGATCCTTGATATCAAAAGAGAACTTAAGGAAAGCTTTAGTCGATGCAATACCTTCCGTGTTGTCTCCGAAGATTATTAGATCATCAACGTATATGAGAATAACAATAATACCTTTGGGTCCTTATAGCGTGAACAAGCTGTGATCAGCTTCAGATCTTTGAACCCTCTTTCCGTGAGGGTTGAGCTGAGCTTTTGGTACCAAGCCCTTGGAGATTACTTGAGACCGTAGATCGCTTTTATAAAATGTTAGAACCTTGCCAGGAGCAATCGTGTCTTCAAAGCCAGGATATGGTGTCATGTACACTTCTTCTTCAAGTTCTCCTTGTAGGAAAGCGTTCTTGACATCCATTTGCAAAAGCTCCCACGTGAAATTGGCGGCCAATGAGAGAACCAGTATAATCGTATGGAGTTTGGCCGTGGGAGCAAATGTATCCGTGTAGTCTTCTCAATAGGTTTGGGTGTAGCCGCAAGCTACCAACCGAGCTTTGTACCGTTCAATATCTCCATTACTTAAATACTTGATAGTGAAGACCCACTTAGAGCTAACCGCCTTTTTCCCGGGAGGAAGGTCAAATGCATTTCTCTATTCCTCCTTTTTTTTAGCCTCCTCATAGTTTTGAGGTATCTGATCCAACTCGATTTTTCAAAGAATTGCTCGGTGATCAGTTGACAGAAGGTCAAGAGAACACACTGCGTGAATGGGATGAGCCACAACGATTTTCATAGTAGACCTCTTTGTTTACCCATTGGGAAGGTATACGGTTCATTGTACTTTTTCAAAGTGGTGGAGGATTTCTCATTATATCCTCGGAATCCGTCCATGCATCCTCCTCGGAATCATTTGAGGGATCCTCATTGTTTGTTTTTGGTGGATCATCCTTTGAAGAAATGTCTGTAATTCCATGTACATAGCTTGGTGTCGGATCCTTGTTGGTTCGTTGGTGATCTTGTAATGGTTTTTGTAGGCTTTACAGATTGGATCTTTTCAACCTCTTTTTCCACATTGTCAAGACCTTTTGGTTCTTTTCCACTTTTCGTGATCCGTCTCTAGACCCTTGGTGTTGAGGGCTAGATTCCCACGATGATCAAGAAGAAACCGTAAGCCTATAGCCCGATTGGATGAAGAATGAGATAGATCCTTAAAGTTCTCCCAATCATTCTCCCCATAGTAGCCACAGTTTTCAATGAATTTTACATCTCGAGACACTAAAATTCGATTGTTGGAGGGCTCATAGCACTTGTATCCCTTTTGAGTGGTTGAATATCTGAGGAACATAAACTTGGTGTTCTTTGCATCCAACTTGTTCATTTGTTCACGTGGTTTTATCTTGTTAAGTGCTTCAAAAGGTGATCAATCTTTTAAGATTTTGGTTGGAATTCGTTGATGAGGTAGCAAGCTGCTATGACTACATCTCCCCAAAAATGTTTTGGCACATTGGTGTGGAACATCATTAATCTTGCCACTTTCATTAAGTGTCGGTTCTTCCTTCTGCCACTTCATTTAATTGTGGTGTATAAGGGCAACTTGTTTGATGAATGATGTCATGTTTGGCTAGGTGCTCTTTAAACCTATGACTTCTATACTCTCCACCATTATCAGACCTAAGTACCTTGATTTTAACACTGAAATGATTAGTAACATAGTTTTGTAAGTTAAAGAATGCATCAAACACACGATCCTTAAATAGAAGCAAAGTAATCTAAGTATATTTTTATTTTTCATCAATGAAAGTCAAAAAATACTTGTTGTTTTCTCTAGATATGCATGGTGAGGTCTAAACATCCAAATGAACTAAGTCAAAACAGTTTTCATAATAGTACTTGATTTAGGAAATACAATTTTGCAATGTTTACCGAGAATACAAGCCTCACAACTAAGATTATCAAAAGAGACATTAAGCATCATCAATTCAAGTGCACGAGAATGAGGATGACCTAACCTAGCATGCCACATTGCATTTAAATAAACTACACTACTCAAATTAAAGCTATGGAATTAGAAACGCTTGGTGAGGTGTTCTTAAGAACATAAAGCTCATCCTTACTAACCCTTATATGGATGATCGATCGATCGATCCAAGCAGCCAGATGAAGAAGAGAGACCGATCGATCGATCCATAACAGGATCGATCGATCCAAGCCGCCGAATGAAGAAAGAAAGAAGGGACCGATTGATCCACAAGTGGACCGATCGATCGGATCCGCTGGATTTGCAACAGATGAAGAGATCGATTGATCCTAAGAAAGATCGATCGATCCGATCGTGCAACAAATTAGAATTATCTTATATTTTTTAGTTTTTTTAATTTCTTTTTTTATTTCATTTTGAAAAAGGGTATAAATACCCAAAAACTTAATTTTATTTCGAGCGCTTTTCTTTACACTTCTTTTTATTTTCTGGAGAGACTTTCACCTTGTAAGCTACTCACTGGGATCTGAGATTTATCCTTTGTGACAATTTGGAGAAGATTTCTAAACCCTATTTCTTAATCCATTGAAATTCTTTTATGTCTTCTTCTCTGATTTTTGTTATTTCATTCATTGTGCCTGAGTAGATCTCTTAATTGGGTTTTAGGGATCTAAGTAGGGGACTCAATGGTTTGATGATTTGATTGATTCTATGAAACTCTAACTCTTTGGTTCTTCAACTTACATGTCTGTAATGCTAGAATAGGATTGATCACCCTGTTTTAGATCCTAGGTTTATCTATGCATGAAAGTGTTGATAGGTTGCCCGAATTTCTGTGAATTGAGCAATATGCTTTTAGCCAACGACAGTTGATGTTAGAAAGTATTGTGAACATAGTGAACTTAATTGATAATGCAAATTTGACTAGGAGATCTCAAACGACAGTTTGTAAAATTGATTAGTCAAGTTTAGGGATTAACGTCTTGAAAGAGAATTATTCTAATTAAGTGTTGATGTTCGAGAACGGTTTTATCTATTGAGTTTCTTGATTCATTCATCTTGTTGATCATTACTTCTCTAAAGTACCCTATGACCCAATTAATGTTATTAATCTATTAGTTTACATTATTTATTTCTCTGCATTTTTATTTACAATCGTAAAAAAACCAAAACATATCTTCTACGCCTTAGCTATTTACGAATCTCGCAAGTCTATAGAGTAATATTGGTCTTTGTGGATCGACCCCGAACATATTACTCCTCAATTCACTGTGCCCTTGCGGTTTAAGTATTTTGGGTTAATTACTCGAGCAATCACCTACTCTCATCTATCTTGGCGGTTTCTTTAGGAGTATACACCTTCTCCACATGGCTCCAAAGCCCACGAGCACACAACGCGGTCCGAGTGGTTCTTGACCACAAAAGGTAGTTCTCTCCCTTGAGAGTTACTAGAATCATCAAAGGTTTAGGGTAAAGCTATTATCCACCAAATAAAGAGAGCCTAATGGGTAAAATCAATCGAGAATGAGAATAGAAGAATAAGAATGAACAGGAAAAGAGAGCTTTAGAATCGTTGCTCTGATACCATGTTAGTATTTGCAGATTTAACAAGAGTAGAATGAGATAATCATGAACTAGAATGAAGAACAAGAGAGAGAGTAGAGAGAATAATAGATAAAATTTCTTAGTTTTTATTAATCACAATGAGGTTACAATCTCTTTTATAAAGAGTCAATATAGAGATGAAATGATGAAATGAAAAAGACAAAAGGAGAGATAGGGTTGTATTCCCAAGCATTCAAATTCAAATTGAATCTATTGGCTCCAAACTTAATTCAACTTCATCAGTCTAGCACAGTCTTGCTGAGTCTGGATGTCAAGTATGGTAAAGTCTAGCTGAGTCTAGCAACCAAGTCTGGTACAGTCTTGTGCATGCATTCCTTCTTCAGTCTTGCAAAGTTTGACACAGATTTGTGCATAAGCCAAATCTTTCATTCTTATTTTATTCACTTGATAGACTTGATTAATAAATGCTCCTAAAATTCAAACATTACACGTGTCTTTGAATCTAAGTAATTTTTCTTTTTTTGAAGCCAAAAGTACTTCTCAATTCAAGCCTAATCCATGCCTCTAAGAGTAAATATTTCCAACGTACCTCACCTTTCGAAGCATTATTAGTCCAAATACCATCTCTAGACAACAAAAGCACACACGCCTCTCAAAAGCTACTTCAACAAGGCACTTATAAACTCATTTCGGTAGAGAAATACTTCCATATGGAACGAGTCCTGGCTGCCCAACCAACCCTCCAAAACCAAATATATACATTAAAGAGTATCGGAATATATTATACAACATTTAAGGCATTGGAATCAAGAGAACTTGTTAATATAATGGAGGCAGACATTCATTGAATAAATATTATTTGCCTAGTGGAAGTGCAAAGTGAAGAAATTTACTCTTGTGATTTTGACATAAATAGAATATACTCGGTTAAATTTGGAGGTTGGGTCTAATCTTATATTCTATCACCATCTTTGACAACTTGGCTCAATTAATTACGTTCAATGCGATAACTCATATCAATCTACTTCGTGGAATTGCGGAAAGCTCATATCAATCTACTTCATACCAGTAAGCATTCAACTTGCCAATGATATAATCAAGAAAGCCACCGAAGAGGCAGTGTAATGAAAGGAATTGCAATATAACGAGTTTGAACCTACATATGTATGGCAATCGACCTATAAGGCTTTCTATATATGGGCTGCATAAAAATTGCTTTTATAACTTATAAGGCTTCATGCTGTACATATAAGAAAAACTGTTTTTACAATAGTTGTTACCTAAGAGCTGAATAAATGATTAATTGATTAGAACATTTAAAGGTACATGTAGAATGGATAAAATGCTTGTTTGTCGTGTTGAGTCCCGCTTCCTAGGTATACTCTCCTTGCTGCCGGATTTTACTAAAATGGTTCCTCACATTTATATCGATGAGTGAAGCCAGTTGTGATGGTGAGGCTGAGGGTTCACCATGACGCCTTCCATTCCTTTCTCGCCAGAGATGGTAAACTGTCGCTTGAAGTGTGTAGCGGATAGTGAACAGTTGCAACCGATCGTGTGTAGAGTACTGGTTAGCAGCTCAAGAAGCTGGCTCCAGGTGGTAGTGAAGTTGTGCGTGTGCCATACCTCGGATAAATAGCGGCACTCTAAGAATAAATAGTTGTGGCTTTCCTCTGTACCTTCACAGAAACTACAGTCCGTTTGTTGCCCAGTTTGAGAGGTTGTAATTTTGTCATGTTTTTGATTTATGAATATATTCACATAGTCAATTATTCAAAAGATGTGATAGTTATTTAGTAGCCATTGTAAGAGAGAGGAGGGAGTGTGGAAGCCACACGTGGAGAGAGCGGTGGAGAATAATTTGGATGGCTGGCGGTTTAGGCCGAACCGGGGAAGGGTCTTTCTCAGCTTTTTTTTTTTTTTTTTTTAAATATATTCATTCACTTTAGTTTTTGAAGTACAAGATGGCCACTAGGCCCAAAAAAACAGTACACCAACGGTGGCCTTAAAACATACCAAAACTCCAACAAAGGAGGGCCAATAGAAGAGAGGGCAAAAGCTGGAGTAGGAGTATTACCTGGGATCTTACCTGCACTCTTACCTGAACTGAAAAAAAGGAGAACCAAATGGAGCTTAAAGATCCAGCTGAAGAGGAGCAATGAGGAGGCCTTGAAAGGGGGTCTATGCGTGCCCTTATTATGACCTGCAATTCTTTGATGATTGAAGCCGCCGGGCGAGACTTGGCCAAGTGTAACCTAGAGTTATGCTCCTTCCAAATCAGATAAACTGCGGCTTGGAACACTAACCTGATGAGAAAGAGGATGTTCTTGTTTTGTGAAGCATTTCTCAGCCAAGTCAGACAGTGAGCAAACTAATCTGGCGGATTAAGGTTGAATCGGGAGGTGAAGAAGCGCCAAATCTCTGAACTAAACTGGCAGTCAAAGAAAAGGTGGTCCCTATCCTCGTCGTGGACTGAGCAAAGAAGACAGCTAGAAGATATGTTCAGCCCCCAGCCTCGCAGTCTATCCCTCGTGTGTAGTCGTTTCCAAGCCACAACCCAACAGATAAAAGCATGCTTAGGGATGTTATTTTTAAACCAAACTGAACGGTGCCAAGAAACAGTTGGTTCTTGAGGATTCAGAGCTAACCAAGTTCGTTTTGTCGAGAACTTGTTTGAAGGAGCATGCTGATCCGGTTTCCAAAGGAAGGAGTCATCATGCTGACAATCAATCATGTCCTCCGCTTGTGGCATTGCGCTCTTGAGCAACGTTATGATTGGATTTCTACTTCTGCTAGTGGAGAAGCACCAATTCCTTCCTCTGATCGCTTCCCTTACTACCGCACTCTCAGGCACCCCACAGACTTGAGGCCCCAGAGGACCAACCACCTCTATGAGAGGTCCAAAACATGTCCAATTATCGTGCCAAAACCTGGTAGTAATCCCTGAGCCCACCTGACAAGTGATAAAGAGTCTCGCTAAAGGCCTGAGTTTACATAACCTTTTCCAAATCCAGCTTCCAGAAGATGCAGGATTTAGCTCCCAGAAGTTCCTGTGCCTGATCAAATTCAGTCTCACCCATGAAACCCACAAAGAGCCCGCAGATGAAAATAATAACCAGATTAGCTTTAACCCAAGGACCTTGTTCCAAGATGTCAACCTTCTCAACCCGAGACCGCCACTTTCCTTGGTTCTACACACAATTTCCCAAGATATCTTTGCCCCCCCTAGCGGAATTAGGTGCTCCACTCCATAAAAAAGCATTACACATTTGTTCCAGCTTTAGTAAACATTGATTTGGCTAGAGAAATATGGAGGCCCAGAAGTTGATTGTAGAATAGATAACCGATTTTAACAGTTGCAGACAGCAAAGGACAAATGTCTGGCTGCCCATTAGGAAAACCTCTGATTGATCCTGTCAATTAGGGGCTGATAATCTGGCTTCTTCATTTTTTGAGACATTAGAGGTACCCCCAGGTATCTGACCGGTAGTGATCCATGAGTAACTCCAAACTGTGAGGCTAACCGGCTGCTCCTTGCAAAGTCCCCTCCATCTAATAACAACGAAGTTTTGAGACGATTGGTCCCCAATCCAGACCCATGCTTGAAGTCATCCATGATTGTTAAAATTCCCTGGATAGACGATTCTGAGCCATCGAAAAAAATCAGAATGTCATCAACAAAGCTCAAATGCGAGTAACCAATGGAGCGAAACATTTGGGATAAGGTCGGAATATGCCTTTTACTGCTCCACGATCCAAGTATTTAGCCAGAATGTCCATGACCAGAACAAACGAATGCGATGACATCGGATCGCCTTGCCTTATCCCTTTCTTACCCTGAAAGTAACCTACAAGTTCCCCATTTAAGGATATGCTGTAAGATGGAGATGTCACACAGATTATGATCCAGCTAATGTTTAAAAGTAAGTGAATCGATTTTAATCATTTTTTCAACTAAATATAATTTTGTTACATAGAATTATTTGTTGACAAAAACAGATTATTTAATTATATTATTTCAATTTTAGTTAGATACTGTATGTAATTTTCAAAAAAATAAAACACTGAATTAATTTCGTTTATAATAACAATTACTTTTGTACCAAATATCCGAATGAACCAAACGATTAACATTTAACCGAAATGGCCAATCCCAATTTAAACCGTAAAATGTATCAGAGCCTCATAAACGCGTGAACCTCTTCATTCGTCTTCACTGCGCCATGAGAAGACTCACATTACCCTGTCTCTTACGCCCACGAATCTCAATATTTTCGGCACCGGCTATTATCCAACCGCTGCACGTCTTTCTTCTTTTGCCCTATCGTCATCCACCAAGTCAGAGTTACCGCCGATAACTTCTGATATTTTTGCTCGACTCGATAAGATCTTCTCAGTGGCATTTCGTCGAACACCTTTCGGACAAGCTCACACCTTCCCTTGTATCAACAACTCTACTCAGTCTCGTCGAGACTCCGGATTTAGCCTTCAATTTCGTTAACCACATCGACCTTCGTTGCCTGGACTTTCAAACACAGTGCCTAGCCATCGCTGTTGTCTCTAAGCTCTCTTCTCCAAAACCCGTAACTCAGTTGCTGAAAGAAGCTGTTACGAGTCGTGAGAACTCAATTAGAGACCTATTCGATGAATTGGTGCTTGCCCGTGATCGATTGGAGACTAAAAGCACGATCCTTTTCGATTTCCTGGTCAGATGTTGCTGTCAATTGAGAATGGTGGATGAAGCCATAGAGTGCTTTTACTTAATGAAGGAAAAGGTTTTGATCCAAGCACTGAAACTTGTAATTGCATTTTGAGTTTGTTATCAAGGTTGAATCGTACAGAGAGCGCTTGGGTCTTCTATGCTGATATGTATAGGATGGAGATTAAGTCGAATGTATACACTTTCAATATAATGATCAATGTATTGTGTAAAGAAGGGAAGTTGAAGAAGGCCAAAGAAGTTTTGGGGATCATGGAGAGTTTTGGAATTAAGCCTACCATTGTCACTTACAACACTCTTGTTCAAGGGTATTCTTTGAGAGGACGAATCGAAGGGGCTCGTTTGATTATCAATGAAATGAAATCTAAAGGCTTTAATCCAGATTTGCAGACATATAACCCGATTCTGTCTTGGATGTGTAATGAAGGAAGAGCTTCTGAGGTGTTGAGGGAGATGAAGGATATTGGTTTGGTTCCAGACTCTGTTTCCTACAATATATTGATCGCGTGGTTGTAGTAAGAATGGGGATTTGGAGGCTGCTTTTGCTTACAGGGATGAGATGGTGAAACAAGGTATGGAGCCGACATTTATACTTACAATACATTGATTCATGGTTTATTTATGGAGAATAAGATAGAAGCTGCTGAAATATTGATAAGGGAGATTAGAGAGAAGGGTATTGCCCTGGATTCTATTACTTACAATATACTCATAAATGGATATTGCCAGCATGGAGATGCAAAGAAAGCATTTGCTTGCATGTGATGAAATGCTGGCCAATGGAATTCAGCCTACGCAGTTTACTTATACATCGCTTATTTATGTCTATGTAGAAGAAAGAAAACTAGGGAAGCAGATGAGTTGTTTGAGAAAGTTGTAGGTAAGGGAATGAAGCCTGATCTTGTGATGATGAACACCTTGATGGATGGTCACTGTACTACAGGCAACATGGAGCGTGCATTTTCACTGCTTAAAGGAGATGGACAGGATGAATGTCAATCCTGATGATGTGAATCTAAGTAATTTTTCTTTTTTTTGAAGCCAAAAGTACTTCTCAATTCAAGCCTAATTCATGCCTCTAAGAGTAAATATTTCCAACGTACCGCATCTTTCGAAGCATTATTAGTCCCAGTACCATCTCTAGACAACAGAAGCACACACGCCTCTCAAAAGCTACTTCAACAAGGCCTTATAAACTCATTTCGGTAGAGAAAAATACTTCCATATGGAACGAGTCCTGGCTGCCCAAACCAACCTCCAAAACCAAATATATACATAAAGAGTATCGGAATATATTATACAACATTTAAAGCATTGGAATCAAGAGAACTTGTTAATATATGGAGGCAGACATTCATTGAATAAATATTTATTTGCCTAGTGGAAGTGCAAAGTGAAAGAAATTTACTCTTGTGATTTTGACATAAATAGAATATACTCGGTTTAAATTTGGAGGTTGGGTCTAATCTTATATTCTATCACCATCTTGACAACTTGGCTCAATTAATTACGTTCAATGCGATAACTCATATCAATCTACTTCGTGGAATTGCGGAAAGCTCATATCAATCTACTTCATACCAGTAAGCATTCAACTTGCCAATGATATAATCAAGAAAGCCACCGAAGAGCAGTGTAATGAAAGGAATTGCAATATAACGAGTTTGAACCTACATATGTATGGCAATCGACCTATTAAGGCTTTCTATATATGGGCTGCATAAAAATTGCTTTTATAACTTATAAGGCTTCATGCTGTACATATAAGAAAAACTGTTTTTACAATAGTTGTTACCTAAGAGCTGAATAAATGATTAATTGATTAGAACATTTAAAGGTACATGTAGAATGGATAAAATGCTTGCTTGTGTTTGTTCCGTGTTGAGTCCCGCTTCCTAGGTATACTCTCCTTGCTGCCGATTTTACTAAAATGGTTCCAGAGAAATCAAAAGTGTCTGTTTCGTCCTCACAACATACGATTCAGAGAGACTTGACCCTTTGGATTACTCAAAAGCTCATCTCTTTCCTCTACAAAAATGGCCGCACGTCTCCAACCTTGTCCTACCTCCTCATTCCGCCATGACTTCAGCTACCTCTTTTTCTCTCACTTTCACATCTCCTCTCCTCCCTTCTTCCAAACCCAAAAGATCTGTTCTTGTCGCAGCTCAGACCACTGCTCCGGCTGAATCCTCCGCCTCCGTTGACGCAGATCGGCTTGAGCCAAGAGTTGAATTGAAAGATGAGTTTTTTATTCTCAAGGAGAAGTTTCGAAAAGGGATCAACCCACAGGAAAAGGTTAAGATCGAGAAAGAGCCAATGAAGCTGTTTATGGAGAATGGGATTGAAGAGCTTGCTAAGAAATCTATGGAAGAGATTGATAGTGATAAGTCTTCAAAAGATGATATTGATGTTAGACTCAAGTGGCTTGGTCTCTTTCACCGTAGAAAGCATCAGTGTATGTTATCTATCTTCTTTTGAGTTGTGTGATTGAATTGGTGGGAAAATGATGAAGATTTGTGTCTAGTTAGGGATCTAGTAGTGAAAAGGTTTTGTATTTACTCTTAATCTTTAGTACATTTGACTTATCTATACTTGTTGTTGTTGTTGTTGCAGATGGTAAGTTTATGATGAGGTTGAAGTTACCAAATGGTGTTACTACAAGTGCGCAAACTCGGTACTTGGCGAGTGTGATTAGGAAATATGGTGAAGATGGATGTGCTGATGTGACAACTAGACAGAATTGGCAGATCCGTGGTGTTGTGTTGCCTGATGTGCCTGAGATCTTCAAAGGTCTTGCTTCGGTTGGGTTAACGAGTCTACAGAGTGGAATGGATAATGTGAGGAACCCAGTTGGGAATCCTATAGCTGGGATTGACCCGGAGGAGATAGTTGACACAAGACCTTACACAAACCTCCTTTCGCAGTTTATCACTGCTAATGCCCAAGGAAATCCCGATTTCACCAACTTGTGAGTTCTCTTTTTCCGTCGTTGATGCTAAGATTGAGTTGTGTTGGTATGTGAATGTATATGCTAAGAGGGTTTTGTTTTTGTTTATTGCAGGCCAAGAAAGTGGAATGTGTGTGTTGTGGGGACTCATGATCTCTATGAACATCCACATATCAATGATCTAGCTTACATGCCTGCTAATAAAGATGGCCGGTTTGGATTCAATTTGCTTGTTGGAGGATTCTTTAGTCCCAAAAGATGTGAAGAAGCCATTCCTCTTGATGCTTGGGTCCCGGCTGATGAAGTTCTTCCACTCTGCAAAGCTGTTCTAGAGGCCTACAGAGATCTTGGAACTCGAGGAAACCGACAGAAGACAAGAATGATGTGGCTTATCGATGAACTTGTAAGTACATACTTCTTGCAATCTTTAACTTAGAAAATTAGGTATTTTGAAGTTATTGATTGTTGATTTGTCTGCAAAATATGTATAGGGTGTTGAAGGCTTTAGAGCTGAAGTAGAGAAGAGAATGCCAAATGGGAAACTCGAGAGAGGATCTTCGGAGGATCTTGTGAACAAACAATGGGAGAGGAGAGACTATTTCGGAGTCCACCCTCAGAAACAAGAAGGCCTTAGCTTTGTTGGCCTTCACGTTCCGGTTGGTAGGCTACAAGCGGATGACATGGATGAGCTAGCTCGGTTAGCTGACAACTATGGCTCAGGTGAGTTAAGACTCACGGTAGAGCAAAATATCATCATCCCAAATGTGGAAACCTCGAAAACAGAAGCTTTGCTTCAAGAGCCGTTTCTCAAGAACCGGTTCTCACCCGAGCCATCTATCCTGATGAAAGGCATAGTTGCTTGTACTGGAAACCAGTTTTGCGGGCAAGCGATAATCGAGACTAAACTAAGAGCTTTAAAAGTGACAGAAGAAGTAGAGAGACTTGTATCTGTGCCAAGACCAATAAGGATGCATTGGACAGGATGTCCCAACACTTGCGGACAAGTCCAAGTTGCGGATATCGGGTTCATGGGATGCTTAACACGTGGCGAGGAAGGAAAGCCTGTCGAGGGTGCTGACGTTTATGTCGGGGGACGAATAGGAAGTGACTCGCATATCGGAGAAATCTATAAGAAAGGTGTTCGTGTCACGGATTTGGTTCCATTGGTGGCTGAGATTCTAATCAAAGAATTTGGTGCTGTGCCTAGAGAGAGAGAAGAGAATGAAGATTGATTCAAAGCTGTTGGATTTTTGATATGTCAAGAGGCCAATGATGTTTCTCTCTGGTTTCAGACGTTGATACTTGATACTTGTATTTGTGCCCATAATTTTGGGTTTTGTAGCTCCCTTTGTTGTAACTTGTAACTTTGTTCTTGGTTGTTTTGTAATATCTTGTTTTAATTAATCTAGTATAAATTCTGATTCTTTGCCTTCAATTTTATCTGTGCTTTACCTCCACAGATTTTCCGATATATCAGTCTATACCAATAAATTAAAAGTAAGTGAATCGATTTTAATCATTTTTTCAACTAAATATAATTTTGTTACATAGAAAATTATTTGTTGACAAAAACAAGATTATTTAATTATATTATTTCAATTTTAGTTAGATACTGTATGTAATTTTCAAAAAAATAAAACACTGAATTAATTTCGGTTTATAATAACAATTACTCTGTACCAAATATCCGAATGAACCAAACTATTAACATTTAACCGAAATGGCCAATCCCAATTTAAACCGTAAAATGTATCAGAGCCTCATAAACCGCGTGAACCTCTTCAATTCGTCTTCACTGCGCCATGAGAAGACTCACATTACCCTGTCTCTTACGCCACCGAATCTCAATATTTTCCGGCACCGGCTATTATCCAACCGCTGCACGTCTTTCTTCTTTTACCCTAACGTCATCCACCAAGACAGAGTTACCGCCGATAACTTCTGATATTTTGCTCGACTCGAAAAGATCTTCTCAGTGGCATTTCGTCGAACACCTTTCGGACAAGCTCACACCTTCCCTTGTATCAACAACTCTACTCAGTCTCGACGAGACTCCGGATTTAGCCTTCAATTTCGTTAACCACATCGACCTTCGTTGCCTGGACTTTCAAACACAGTGCCTAGCCATCGCTGTTGTCTCTAAGCTCTCTTCTCCAAAACCCGTAACTCAGTTGCTGAAAGAAGCTGTTACGAGTCGTGAGAACTCAATTAGAGACCTATTCGATGAATTGGTGCTTGCCCGTGATCGATTGGAGACTAAAAGCACGATCCTTTTCGATTTCCTGGTCAGATGTTGCTGTCAATTGAGAATGGTGGATGAAGCCATAGAGTGCTTTTACTTAATGAAGGGAAAAGGTTTTGATCCAAGCACTGAAACTTGTAATTGCATTTTGAGTTTGTTATCAAGGTTGAATCGTACAGAGAGCGCTTGGGTCTTCTATGCTGATATGTATAGGATGGAGATTAAGTCGAATGTATACACTTTCAATATAATGATCAATGTATTGTGTAAAGAAGGGAAGTTGAAGAAGGCCAAAGAAGTTTTGGGGATCATGGAGAGTTTTGGAATTAAGCCTACCATTGTCACTTACAACACTCTTGTTCAAGGGTATTCTTTGAGAGGACGAATCGAAGGGGCTCGTTTGATTATCAATGAAATGAAATCTAAAGGCTTTAATCCAGATTTGCAGACATATAACCCGATTCTGTCTTGGATGTGTAATGAAGGAAGAGCTTCTGAGGTGTTGAGGGAGATGAAGGATATTGGTTTGGTTCCAGACTCTGTTTCCTACAATATATTGATCCGTGGTTGTAGTAAGAATGGGGATTTGGAGGCTGCTTTTGCTTACAGGGATGAGATGGTGAAACAAGGTATGGAGCCGACATTTTATACTTACAATACATTGATTCATGGTTTATTTATGGAGAATAAGATAGAAGCTGCTGAAATATTGATAAGGGAGATTAGAGAGAAGGGTATTGCCCTGGATTCTATTACTTACAATATACTCATAAATGGATATTGCCAGCATGGAGATGCAAAGAAAGCATTTGCTTTGCATGATGAAATGCTGACCAATGGAATTCAGCCTACGCAGTTTACTTATACATCGATTATTTATGTCCTATGTAGAAGAAAGAAAACTAGGGAAGCAGATGAGTTGTTTGAGAAAGTTGTAGGTAAGGGAATGAAGCCTGATCTTGTGATGATGAACACCTTGATGGATGGTCACTGTACTACAGGCAACATGGAGCGTGCATTTTCACTGCTTAAGGAGATGGACAGGATGAATGTCAATCCTGATGATGTGAATCTAAGTAATTTTTCTTTTTTTGAAGCCAAAAGTACTTCTCAATTCAAGCCTAATTCATGCCTCTAAGAGTAAATATTTCCAACGTACCGCATCTTTCGAAGCATTATTAGTCCCAGTACCATCTCTAGACAACAGAAGCACACACGCCTCTCAAAAGCTACTTCAACAAGGCACTTATAAACTCATTTCGGTAGAGAAAAATACTACCATATGGAACGAGTCCTGGCTGCCCAACCAACCCTCCAAAACCAAATATATACATAAAAGAGTATCGGAATATATTATACAACATTTAAGGCATTGGAATCAAGAGAACTTGTTAATATAATGGAGGCAGACATTCATTGAATAAATATTATTTGCCTAGTGGAAGTGCAAAGTGAAGAAATTTACTCTAGTGATTTTGACATAAATAGAATATACTCGGTTAAATTTAGAGGTTGGGTCTAATCTTATATTCTATCACCATCTTTGACAACTTGGCTCAATTAATTACGTTCAATGCGATAACTCATATCAATCTACTTCGTGGAATTGCGGAAAGCTCATATCAATCTACTTCATACCAGTAAGCATTCAACTTGCCAATGATATAATCAAGAAAGCCACCGAAGAGGCAGTGTAATGAAAGGAATTGCAATATAACGAGTTTGAACCTACATATGTATGGCAATCGACATATAAGGCTTTCTATATATGGGCTGCATAAAAATTGCTTTTATAACTTATAAGGCTTCATGCTGTACATATAAGAAAAACTGTTTTTACAATAGTTGTTACCTAAGAGCTGAATAAATGATTAATTGATTAGAACATTTAAAGGTACATGTAGAATGGATAAAATGCTTGTTTGCCGTATTGAGTCCCGCTTCCTAGGTATACTCTCCTTGCTGCCGGATTTTACTAAAATGGTTCCTCACATTTATATCGATGAATGAAGCCAGTTGTGATGGTGAGGCTGAGGGTTCACCATGACGCCTTCCATTCCTTTCTCGCCAGAGATGGTAAATTGTCGCTTGAAGTGTGTAGCGGATAGTGAACAGTTGCAACCGATCGTGTGTAGAGTACTGGTTAGCAGCTCAAGAAGCTGGCTCCAGGTGGTAGTGAAGTTGTGCGTGTGCCATACCTCGGATAAATAGCGGCACTCTAAGAATAAATAGTTGTGGCTTTCCTCTGTACCTTCACAGAAACTACAGTCCGTTTGTTGCCCAGTTTGAGAGGTTGTAATTTTGTCATGTTTTTGATTTATGAATATATTCACATAGTCAATTATTCAAAAGATGTGATAGTTATTTAGTAGCCATTGTAAGAGAGAGGAGGGAGTGTGGAAGCCACACGTGGAGAGAGCGGTGGAGAATAATTTGGATGGCTGGCGGTTTAGGCCGAACCGGGGAAGGGTCTTTCTCAGCTTTTTTTTTTTTTTTTTTTTAAATATATTCATTCACTTTAGTTTTTGAAGTACAAGATGGCCACTAGGCCCAAAAAAACAGTACACCAACGGTGGCCTTAAAACATACCAAAACTCCAACAAAGGAGGGCCAATAGAAGAGAGGGCAAAAGCTGGAGTAGGAGTATTACCTGGGATCTTACCTGCACTCTTACCTGAACTGAAAAAAAGGAGAACCAAATGGAGCTTAAAGATCCAGCTGAAGAGGAGCAATGAGGAGGCCTTGAAAGGGGGTCTATGCGTGCCCTTATTATGACCTGCAATTCTTTGATGATTGAAGCCGCCGGGCGAGACTTGGCCAAGTGTAACCTAGAGTTATGCTCCTTCCAAATCAGATAAACTGCGGCTTGGAACACTAACCTGATGAGAAAGAGGATGTTCTTGTTTTGTGAAGCATTTCTCAGCCAAGTCAGACAGTGAGCAAACTAATCTGGCGGATTAAGGTTGAATCGGGAGGTGAAGAAGCGCCAAATCTCTGAACTAAACTGGCAGTCAAAGAAAAGGTGGTCCCTATCCTCGTCGTGGACTGAGCAAAGAAGACAGCTAGAAGATATGTTCAGCCCCCAGCCTCGCAGTCTATCCCTCGTGTGTAGTCGTTTCCAAGCCACAACCCAACAGATAAAAGCATGCTTAGGGATGTTATTTTTAAACCAAACTGAACGGTGCCAAGAAACAGTTGGTTCTTGAGGATTCAGAGCTAACCAAGTTCGTTTTGTCGAGAACTTGTTTGAAGGAGCATGCTGATCCGGTTTCCAAAGGAAGGAGTCATCATGCTGACAATCAATCATGTCCTCCGCTTGTGGCATTGCGCTCTTGAGCAACGTTATGATTGGATTTCTACTTCTGCTAGTGGAGAAGCACCAATTCCTTCCTCTGATCGCTTCCCTTACTACCGCACTCTCAGGCACCCCACAGACTTGAGGCCCCAGAGGACCAACCACCTCTATGAGAGGTCCAAAACATGTCCAATTATCGTGCCAAAACCTGGTAGTAATCCCTGAGCCCACCTGACAAGTGATAAAGAGTCTCGCTAAAGGCCTGAGTTTACATAACCTTTTCCAAATCCAGCTTCCAGAAGATGCAGGATTTAGCTCCCAGAAGTTCCTGTGCCTGATCAAATTCAGTCTCACCCATGAAACCCACAAAGAGCCCGCAGATGAAAATAATAACCAGATTAGCTTTAACCCAAGGACCTTGTTCCAAGATGTCAACCTTCTCAACCCGAGACCGCCACTTTCCTTGGTTCTACACACAATTTCCCAAGATATCTTTGCCCCCCCTAGCGGAATTAGGTGCTCCACTCCATAAAAAAGCATTACACATTTGTTCCAGCTTTAGTAAACATTGATTTGGCTAGAGAAATATGGAGGCCCAGAAGTTGATTGTAGAATAGATAACCGATTTTAACAGTTGCAGACAGCAAAGGACAAATGTCTGGCTGCCCATTAGGAAAACCTCTGATTGATCCTGTCAATTAGGGGCTGATAATCTGGCTTCTTCATTTTTTGAGACATTAGAGGTACCCCCAGGTATCTGACCGGTAGTGATCCATGAGTAACTCCAAACTGTGAGGCTAACCGGCTGCTCCTTGCAAAGTCCCCTCCATCTAATAACAACGAAGTTTTGAGACGATTGGTCCCCAATCCAGACCCATGCTTGAAGTCATCCATGATTGTTAAAATTCCCTGGATAGACGATTCTGAGCCATCGAAAAAAATCAGAATGTCATCAACAAAGCTCAAATGCGAGTAACCAATGGAGCGAAACATTTGGGATAAGGTCGGAATATGCCTTTTACTGCTCCACGATCCAAGTATTTAGCCAGAATGTCCATGACCAGAACAAACGAATGCGATGACATCGGATCGCCTTGCCTTATCCCTTTCTTACCCTGAAAGTAACCTACAAGTTCCCCATTTAAGGATATGCTGTAAGATGGAGATGTCACACAGATTATGATCCAGCTAATGAAGATAGCAGGCAAGTCCAAGGCTATGAGTATGTTCATGAGGAACTCCCAATTGACATTATCATAGGCTTTTGTCAGGTCCACCTGTAGGCAACCCCTAGACGTCACTCCCACCTCGTGGAAATTCTCTACTAGTACTGAAGCGAGTAAGACGTTTTCACATAGCAGACGGCCTTTAATGAATCCCACTTGATTACCTTGAACAGCTTCAGCTATAAACAACTTTAGCTTCCTTGAAATCAGCCGAGTGATTACCTTATAAACCGTCGTGTAGCATGACACATGCCTGAATTGGGTTAAGTGATCTGCCCCTAGAACCTTAGGAATCAAGGTAATTGTTGTTGCATTGAACCTTTTGAGTAGGTGCCCTGTTCTGAAAAACTCCCTTACTGCAGCAAGAGTACTTTCCTTCACTATCCCCCAAGCCTCCCAGAAGAACTCCACCGGAGAGCCGTGCGGGCCTGGTGCCTTATTCTTAGGCATAGTGAAAATAGTGTGTGTGATCTCCTCATCCGTAGGGATGGCCACAAGCTTGGCCTGAAGGGTAACATCACAACGAAAGGGGTGGAGTCCTCTTATTGTTTCCACTGAGTATGGCGTATGAGTATCACTCTGAGTACCCAACAGATTGGTATAATAGGCCACAATCATATCTTTTACCTGCACTGGATTCTCCATCTTCTCCTCATTCTCTCCTCTAAGGTGCCTTATCACGTTCTTTGCTTGGTTGGCTACAACCGCTTTATGGAAGAATATGGTGTTGGCATCACCATCCTTTATCCACCTTATCCTCGACTTTTGCCTATAGAAAGACTCCAAAGCAGCGGCGAAGAAATCCCACTTCTTTCTAGCTTCAAATTCAGCTCGAAATAAAGCAGCCGAGGGATGTGAAAGCAGTTTCAGCTGAATCGCCTGCAGACAATGCATCACTAGTCTTCTGTTGAATGTTCCCAAAGCCTTGCCTGTTCAGAATTCTACAACACTTCTTAGCTGCCTTTAGATGCTCCCCAAGAGAAAACATTGCTGAACCAACCCCAATCTGTTCTGTCCAGGCATCTGCTAAGGCGTTATGAAACTTTGGATGTGTTGAGAGAAAGGAGAAATACTTGAAACTTTTTGTTGTTTTTCCAGGATGATTAGTAAGAGTGATAATACAAGGAGAGTGATCAGATACTCCTGGCGGCTCAAAAACAGCGATTGCATCCGGAAAGTTAGAAAACCACTCACCATTAGCCAAAACTCTGTCTAGTTTTCTGATTATAGTGTTGTTAAGCTGACGATTATACCAAGTATAATACGCTCCTCGAATACTAATGTCCCCCAATTCACTGTCCCTCATACAGTTCTGTAAATCCTCCAAGCCCCTCAATGGTAACGTGTGGGGGTTGACTGAAAAGTGCTCCTTCACCGTAGCAATCTGGTTGAAGTCACCAGCTATTATCCAAGGCGTGATTTTGAGTGGTGACGAGGCTGCTAGTTCAAATATATCCTCCCAGAGTCTCCTCCTTTCTACCTCTGAATTTCTCCCATAAACAAAAGCAACCGCGAAAGAAGGAGTCACTCCTGGTATCTGTACACTGCACAAGAAAAACTGATCCGACTTTCTGAAGACCAAAACTGACACTGTGGGATTCCAGACCACCCAGATCCTCCCCAGCTCAGAGCAACAGTAGTTGTTTTCCATCCTCCATCCTGGTAAGGTGGACTCTAATATCGCAGAAGCATTAACCTCAGCAACATGTGTTTCCAAAAAACAACCTACCAACAGATTGTTAGAATTAACCCATCTACTCACGGCTCTTTGACGGGTCCGATTATTTAATCCTCTCACGTTCCAAAAGAATACCTTCATTAATTACACCAAAAAAAGAAGTCCGAGCACTCAGTTACCCACTCTCTTATCGGAAGCGAGGACCTTTTCCGAATTAGGAGTGGTAATACTCTTAGACCTGGCCTCTCTACGCCATATCTTCAGAAGCTTCTTCTTAGCCTTAGTGGACATAACTCCCCAGCCATCTGGAACATGGAAGGAAGGATCAAGAGAATCGAGTTTTACCGGTATAAGAGGCAATGGAACCTGCCCCATTGGTTGAAGGTGAGCTTCATCGCCTGAGGGAGCGTTCAGATGATTTCTTTTGTGAATGTCATCCATTAACGATTCATGTTTCCCATGGCTTATTTATGTGTTATTATCTCTGATTAATAAATCATTCCTCTGCAGCCCCGTTAGGTTAGAGCTCGTCGGTGGAGTACTTTTCGATCGTTTCCTCGACTGAGACCTTCTCCTCCGCTGGTTAGATGACTTTTGAATCCCTTCACCTCCCAGACCTTTCTCCCCACCAATTGCTGGGGACTTCTGTTGGGACATCAGCAACTTACATTCAGCCAGTTCCGCGCTGTGCTGCGAAGATTCACTTTTTTCATTCACCTTTTTTAACAATGGCTTGGGGTACCTGCGAATGGAGTGGCCGTATCTACCGCAATTAAGGCAGTGAGGAGGAGGTCTGGGATAGTCCACCGCTACCCTAGCCAGATTGCCTTGCTCATCTTTAACCACCACAGTCTTGGGTAGGGGAGAATCCAGATTGATGACCACCTTCACTTTCGTATATCCAATGTTAACCGTATCGAGCTTTGATTTTTCCGTGTGTAGAGGATCTCCTATAGCACTAGCTATAACACTAATACCTTCTAGTGAATATAGCTGAGGGGGTATATTCCTGAGTATCGCCCATGTAGGGGCAGTCTTCAATTCTTCCAACTCCAGGGGGCCACTTTGGGACCAGGGATAAACCGAGCAGGAACAATTCCCCGCTTGCCAGAAACCTATCTCCAAAACCTAGTTCCTTGTTGTTATTGCGGGGATGAATATCAACGCTACCGTTTCTGAAATGATTCTTACTGTGATGTTACCGAATTTCCCCCAGATCGGATTCAAGTCGGCATAGATCTTGGCCGGTGATGGACAAAGGCCGTGAAAATGGGCAACGATGTGTCCCTTCCACATCTCCGCCGTCTTGAGTATCACTGATTCCGGCGCCGCCACAACTGGAGTTCCATTTTCCAGATAAGTCGGCGGAGACATCATTTTTAAGTTCCTGAGTGATTCCTTGAACTTATGGGCCCAAGGTTTGGAGCTTGTATCCACAGCTCCCTGAGAAACGCGATCTGAAGTATCTGCGTGAGTTGCCAAATCAGACCTGCCTAAGTTTCCTGACTGAGATTGGGACTCTTGACACACTGCATCTGCTAATCTGACCACGGGAGGCGCTGGGAGAGATTCCTTGGCTTCAGATAACGAGCCGAAGTCGATGAGGTTGAGTTGAGATGGAGATTCGACCGGATCTTCAATCACTGCGAGAGACGCCGACGAGTGCGTAGTCTCAACCAGACTAGTGAGATCTATCGATTTATGAGGAGATTTGGGGATTTTTCCTCACAGACCCAAGGAGCCAGCAAGAACCCGAGAAAGAGACGAAGAACCTGGGAAAGGAAGCAGCGGACGGCGTTTTTTCTTACCCATCGGAGAAGACTCACCTTCCGGAGAGGTGCCGGACGGCGGCGGCGCAAGAAGGGTTAGGGATTTGATCGTCTTCTGGTTCGCCCTTTTTGGAGAGAGAAAGGAATTTGTTTTACACTTTACCTTTATAGATCTAATATTTCTCAGCCTTTTTTGTTTCTTAGACATCATGAGAAGTCATAAAATGAGCTACTTAACAAAAAAAAAAAAAAAAAAAAAATATGAAGAAGAATCAATGATGAAAAAACAAGTTATTATTTTCAAACCAATATATCAATATTTTGATAAACATAACTAAAAGAACCGGTTTAATAAAATAATTATGAAATAGTTTTTATCCAGTCTATATATAATTGTAGTATAAATTAATTTAACGCATTTTTATATAATATAATAAATGAAAAAAATTCAATATTAAATATAAAATATATATATTTTATCATTTTTAATATAAAAGTAAAAATGTAAGAAAATCTAACATATATATATATATATATAGTGCTCTTTTAGAAAATCAACGATAAATTCAACTTAACACATAATTCACGCAACGCGTGGCAAACAACCTAGTTTGTTAGTACGCTGAAATGCTTTCCATTTTCCAAAGCCAGAACTACCTTAATTTTTTTTTTTATTAACTTCTTTTTTCTTACCAAAATGTATTTTCCTCTTCTCTCATGATTTTTTTCTCTTTTAGCATGCTTCTCAGCCAAATTGTTTCTAGAAAATTACAAGATATCTTCTCCTCTTTTATCATTTTTAAGCTAAATTACGGAACATAAAAAAATTGAAGACTTTTGATTTTTGGAGAATTAACAAATTCTAATAACAATACATTATCTATTAATAATCGAAAACATATGGAAAAACATATATTATACAAATTGTAATGTGTTTGATGATTTAACACTAATTATTTTGTAATCCGTTCAATGTACTTCATTTATTCTGTATATCTTATGCATAATATAATGTGATATCTAATTACGATATTAGATATATCTAATTACTTTTTCCATATGTGTGGTTATGAGTTTATACTAAATTATAAGGAAATGTGTGGTGATAAATGAGTCTTATATGGTATGGTGAATTAAAAAGGCATTTCAATAAATAACATTAATTAGTGTCTTATATAATTAATGTATGTATTGTTCACGTGTTTTATACAGTCTTATATGAAGTGGTTCTTAAACACTCAAAGGCAAAAAGAAAAACCTAGCTACCACAATGTCGAACAACAACAACAACAAGCCACAGCCGCCAAAACCTCTGATGAAGCAACAGTCTTTGCCACCGGATGTAAACCGCAACGAGGCTTGGCTACGGATGAAGAAGAGGCGTCCATCTGATCGCCTTCGTCGCACCAAGAGCTGCATCACAAACGACGATATCGAGGAGCTCAAAGGCTGCTTCGACCTAGGGTTTGGGTTTGAGCCTGATTCTCCTGATTTTAATCAGAGGCTCTCCAAAACCATCCCAACTCTGCATTTGTATAGCGCCGTTCACAGACAGTACAACAACCATTTGTCCCGGAACTCGTCATCTGCGTCGGAACTTGACATCGGCAACTCTAGCACCACGTCTATCGTCAACAAAGGCGTGTCAGTTTTTTTGTTATCACTTTTTTCCGTATGTTTGATTTTAACTCAGTTTTGATGATTGATTTTGAAAAGGTGATGATGGAAAGACGATGAAGAAGAAGCTGAAACAATGGGCTAAGGTGGTCGCATATTCGGCGAGGCACTCCTCCGACAAACCAAATTAATGAAATGATAATCTTCGAAGTTTCTTCTAGTTATGTCCGAAGAATGGCACTTTTGTAATATAATTATTGTTAGCAAAGTCTTCAATTAATGTTTTGAATTTAGCCGTTATTCAAGTGAGGTTTGTGAAGTAACCCAAGTGGATAATACAATGACTGGTCAAACTTAATGTGAACCAAAAAACCTTAGTTATCGAGTGTGATTTTCTTATATATATATATATATATTTGTCCATTTTTTTCGGAGAAGGACATGAATCACTGCGAGGTGGTCAAATTTGTTTTTCTGTTTTTCTTTGTTCATATTGATTTTTTTTTGGTAGAATTGAATATTCATATTGATTTTGTGAAACTATTCATAACTTTTCATTACATAATATATTGTTTTGTTTCAAGATTGATACCATATTTAATAATTTATTCTTAAATATGAATCTTATTTGACAAAGGAAAACAATCTATAAATGGTAAGAAAATAACGACAAAATAGACGTAATCGCTAGTTCACAAATCAGTGAATCACAAATATTAATGACGATTATCTATCATAAATAATTTATCATATTATGTCACAACTGGTATTAGTGAAGTATTATTGTACACCGCTTACGTCAATAATAAATGTTAAAATTCCTCGTTGTTATGTCAAAAGATTTTCATTAAACAGAATAACAATCCATTTATAAGAATCAATTCTAAAATAAAATTAAAAAGTAAAATGTGAAATTAGAATTAAAATTATAATATTATATTAAGTAGAATCTAATTTAAATAAATAAATATATATATATATCAAAATAAAAAAAATCTTATATAATAAATTAGGGTTCGCTTAACCATAAGCTGACATGTGTCATCCTTCTTTTAACATTCATTTTAACTATTTCCTATTTTACCTTTTCATATTCTCATTTCTAAAATAAACATATATAAGAAAAATAATTTCTATTAATTACATATTTAAAATCAATTATTACAATTTGACAATAATTTAACAAAAAAAATATATAAAAGAAATCAATTATTATAATTTGTCATACAAAAGAAATCAGTTATTCAAGTAATTTTTTTAAATGTGTCTTTTCAATATTACTCTATTATACAACTCGATATTCTCCATCATAAAAAAAACATATACAAAGACAAGTGATCATCATTGATTTTAATTCTTTCTCTATTTTAGTTTTTGATATTCTCATTCCTAAAAGAAACATATATAACAAAAAACATTTACAAAGATAATAATTTCTCTTGATTGACCATAACTTAACTCATTAATACAATTTGCAATAACTAATTAATTAATTAGAAAAATTTCAAATTGTTTTTCTTTTCACGTTGATTTCCTCTTCTATATAAGTGATGTAGTACGAGCATATAACCCCTAACAAATGTAAGATAATTATTACAATGCAAATTTCAATTTTTTCCTTTTCAGGTTTATTTTTTACTTCTATATAAGTGATTTAGTTAAAACATATCTCATGAATGTAAATCACTTCTTTATAGTGCTATATATATATAAATTAATTTATTTTTTCTTTTCAGGTTGATTTTTATCTCTTTTATATTTGTGATGTAGTTGGGAACATAAAATCAATGACGAATGTAAGATCATTTCTTTAATGTAATATATATATATATATTAATTTATTTAAATTGATTAATGTTTACCCCCTAAAAATTATAATTATTTCAGTATGTCTTATTTAATTTCATTAACTAAATATAACTATATATCAACAAAACAAATATAACTAGACTAATTTAAATGGCATCACAATCTTATATAGTAAAGAAGATTTTCTCTTATATATAACTGTTGTAGTTGGGAGTATATAGTCAATGACAAATGTAAGATCACTTCTCTATTTTTCCATCTTATGCTTTCAATGTAATGTGAAAAGTAAGGTAAGAATTTTTTTATTGGACGATCTATATGAGTCTCTCCACTTCTTCTAAGATGACTCAACAAAAATTTGGAATTTTGTTTTTATTTATTCATGTATTTTCATCATCACAATTTCATCAAATACATTTTTAGAGAAGTGTTAATTAGTTTTGAAATATATAATAAGTTGTAATAACTTTGTGAAATATTGATAGAAATATAATTATTAGAAGACGAACCCAAAATACAAAAACTATAAAACTATATTATGTTTAAATAATTAAATAATAATTTACCTATCATTATTTACTTTAGTGTATGAAGAAAAACATGATATATCTTGTAACTTATAAAATTATTTTACCTAAGTGGAATGCTCAAACGACATCGACATAGATAAATCATTTTGATATATATTATTTATATAGTGTTGTATAATTTATTACATTTGTTTAAACTCACGCAACGCGTGAGGCCTTCCCTAATATTTTATAAAGTTTAGTTTAAAAATATGAATTTGCTTTCTGATGGCATAACAATTTGGTTTAGATTGATGTAAAAGGATAGTTGTTGTATTTGGGTTGGGCAAGATAATCGTCATAATTCGCTAAACTTTGCGTTATTAGTTTCAACTTTAAACTAAATGATTTGTTGAAACCCTAGTCGCTCTGAAGACGACTCTGATGGTGACCACCCTTGTTCTTTTACTTGTTGACATTCTCGATCACGAAAACTAGATTAGTGGTGCTCCGCGTCCTTGTGTGGCTCTGTAGACCTGTTCTGCTCTGTTCGTTCCTTGCTTTAATTATACAGTTCTTGTTGCGTCTTACTTGATTGGCATCCAGCCCCACTTCAGGACTAGGTTTGTATCTCGTTCACGGATCTCTCTGTGTGCGTCGGCTTTGGATCTGTCACACTTCCGTTCATCTTCGTTTGCTTGTCGTTGTAGCCTCGTTCCGTTACCAATTTTTGTTTGCTTCATCAACACTCCATCGCGAGCTGACTTTGTTTTCGGATCCCTGTTTCGATCTGCTCCTTCTCTGATCTGGTACTCTCGACACTTTGATTCTGGCTAGTCCAGATTGGTTACCTGATTGCTTTTCCATCTTTACTCTTGTCGTGTTTCAACCCGGCTTCATAAGATATTCTACTCGCCGTTTTTCATGTCTTAACAGTAAGTCATGCACGCATCTCGCTCACGTTCCTGGCGTCGTGAGGACCCAATTATCATTCCTGATGTGGATAACTCAGAGCTAATAGCGGCGAATCACTTAACACTTATTGGCAAGGTTACTAATCCACATGTGCAGAAACTTAAGGGCCTCTTTGGATTTATGCCTTCGATATGGCCTACAAAAGCACCTGTTATCGGAAAAGAATTAGGAAGAGACAAGTTCATCTTTAAATTCAAATCTCAAGAAGATCTGCGAATGGTCTTGAAGAGAGCCCCTTTCCATTACAAACAATGGATGTTTATGCTTCAAAGATGGGAGCTGATAGATTCGATGCTTTTTCTTCAAGAATTCCGTTTTGGATAAGGGTTCATGGAATCCCTCTACAATATTGGAATATAGAGACATTGAAATCCATCATAGACAAGATTGGACAGCGTGACTATGGAATGCAAAGTAGGTATAATGGTAATCGGTAGCAAGGAGAGAAGATGTACCATTCGACTATTCAAGAGTCGCCCTAGCCTTAAGGCCTCAGATTCTAGTTTTGTTGACATATACAATAAACTCTAATCTGAACGCCTACACAAGTCTTCAAGGGACAGTCAGCACTCTAGGGACTGCATGCCTAAGTACGTCCCTAAGAGCTCTATTGAGAAACAATCTGCACCAAGGGCTGAGATACTACCTCCTCCACCTCCCAGACTTGAAGATATTTGATATATCACAGTTTTTACCCGTTTTTAGCCATGATATAGGTCTTATTTCAAGAGTCCTTCTAGTGTTTTTGTAGTCTTTTTGAGTCTTTTGGAGTCTTTTCAGGTTTTAGCAAGTATGGAGCATTTTGGCATCCTTTGAATAATACCCCGCCGTTGGATTGAGCTCAAATTTGGATGCAAGACAGATCTTTGGATTAGCTTTCATTTGGAAGTGGTTTGAGGCCATTCTAACGGTGCGATCAAAAGTTATGCAAGTTTTTGTGAAGACAGTCCAGTCTGACGAGCACAGAGTCCTGGTATCGACCGACACCAACCCAGTATCGACCGACACCGACTGCAGGAAAGGAAAACACGTGATTTTACAAGTCTGAAGAGTCTGCAACTTGGCCCAGAAGATTCTATTATTTACAATTAAGCCCAGAACATGTTTTAGCATTATATTGAGGGTTATTAGCCACTTTGAGAGGGAGCTTTTATCATTATTCTGAATACTTTAAGAGGGATTGGTTCCGGGTTTTTGTGGGAGACAATTCTGAACCCTTGTTTACTCTTGATTTATTCTATGCAATTCTATTCAAATATGATTTCTGTTTCATTGATCATGTCTGAGTAGATTCCTTGTTAGGTTTAGGGTTATTCAAAGGTGTTTGATGAATTGTTAGGTTGATCTGAATTGATAGGAGAGATTCAATAGAGTTCTTCATCTAGACTTGTGATTACTGCTGATTCTAGCTTCATGACCTAGAATATGATCTTTGTTTTTTTGATTGGCACGAAAGTGTGATTGATTACCTGAACTAGTGTAAGATGAGCAAAAGACCTATTCGCAAAGAAATTTGGTTTAGAATTTTTTGAACAATTGAACCTGATCATTAATGCTTGTTTGAATTCATAGGATTTGCAAAGAAATTTGGAATTCTAGTTTTAGACATAGATAATCTTCGCAGAACGGTTGGTTGATTTTTCATTTTTGTTTCAAGTTTAAGAACATTGTTTAATACCCTCCTGACATACTATTGAGTGAATTCTTGAGTCTTTGTGGTTCGACCCTAACATACTGCAGCTACTGCTTTAGTACTTTTAGGGTATTATATTTGAGCATATCAATATTCAAACGCCTCCAGTTATCGTCTCAACATGTCAGGATCGAGTGCCTCCGGAAGTAATGCAGTCATTGGCAGAAATTACAAGACGCCCTGCCTTAAACCGGAATGAACAACAATTAAAGGATGAAGATTCACCAAAAAAGTGAGAACGAAGGCCTGCGTTGGAGAGAATAGAAAATGCCATTGCTCCTCTTCCTTTGGTTTTTAATCAATTATGTGCTTCTAGAGAGATGGTTGTGACAATCGCATTGAGTTTTCCACCATCCGGCGCTTCTAAAGGACATCAATCGCCCAAAGCAAAGAAGAACTTGGCAGCTGCATTTGACTCCACAGGGTTGGATTTTGAGGATGATGATTTGTTGGACACTGGTCTATTATTTAAGGAAGAGGACCCGCCAACCTTGCCTGCAGCCACGGAAGGACAAAAGCACCAACAAACTCTTAAAGAAGATAGTGCACCAGTTCGCTCGGAACAAAAGAAGCCATGCCCTAAACCTGGCTCAAAACATCGTGGGAAGCCAAAAACTCCTTCTCAGCCCAGAAGTTTGGAAGCCCACTCTCAGGAGGATTAAAAAAAGCAACGGCTAACAACTCCAAGGCATACTTCGCCAAGGAAGAAACCAGCTTTGGTGTGGGAGGGAATGCTAGTTCGATTGGATGTTCTTCTTCTTTTATTGTACCTCGATCTGAGGTTGATAACTCTACTCTTGTAGCGGATATTAATAAGGCCTTAGTGTTGGATGTTTGTAAAGTTTTGATAGTTTCTCGAAAACCGTCTAATGTACAATGATTACAACCAGTTGGAACTGTCTAGGGCTGGGGAATACCCTTACAGTTCGACGTCTAATGGAAATAAGACTTTCTTTATTTCCAGACATAATGTTCCTCATGGAATCATAGAATCTCGATGACTTTGTCTTTAATGTTTTCCAATGGATGGGTTATGGTAATCACTTCACGGTACCACCAACTGGTTTAAGTGGTGGACTTAATCTTTTCTGGAAGAGTGATTTTGATCTTCAGATCCTTTCGTCTTGTACGAACTTAATTGACACTAAGGTGGTGTACAAAATAAAACATTTTTTATTTCCTTTGTTTATGGGCATCATGTTAGTAGTAAACGCAAGGAAGTGTGGGATAGTCTGTCTCGGCTTGCAGCTACTCGCTCGGGAGCTCGACTAATGTACAATGATTACAACTAGTTAGAACTGTCAAGGGCTGGGGAGTACCCTTACAATTCGACGTCTAAAGAAAATAATACTTTCTTTATTTCCAAACATAATGTTCCTCATGGAATCATAGAATGCCGATGACTTTTTCTTTGATGTTTTCCAATGGATGGGTTATGGTAATCACTTCACGGTACCACCAACTGGTTTAAGTGGTGGACTAACTCTTTTCTGGAAGAGTGATTTTGATCTTTAGATCCTTTCGTCTTGTACGAACTTCATTGACACTCGGGTGGTGTAAAAAATAAAACAATTTTTATTTCCTTTGTTTATGGGCATCATGTTAGTAGTAAACGCAAGGAAGTGTGGGATAGTCTGTCTCGGCTTGCAGCTACTCGCTCGGGAGGTTGGCTGTTAACAGGGGATTTTAATGACATAGTTGATCACACAGAGAAGAAGGGAGGACCTATGAGGCAGGAGAGTTCATTTGTCAATTTCAGGAGTTTTTATTCCGAAAATGGCCTTTGGAACCTTAATCATTGCGGTAATCCCTTCTCCTGGCGTGATATGCGCTATGATCATTTTGTTCGACTTTGTCTCGATAGATCTATGTCGAATGCTGAATGGATAGAAGATTTTCCTGTTGGAAGAGCACAATATTTGAGGTTTGAAGGATCTGATCACTGGCCTTTAGTTACTTTCGTTGATGAATCGAAAGTTAAATGGAGAGAAATGTTCTGTTTTGTTCGGCGATTATGATCTAATGAAGACATACATAAGCTGATTGACCAGACGTGGAAAGACTGCAGAGGTCAGTCGGTTGAAATGAAGATTGTGGCTTGTAGACGAACCTTTGTAGCTTGGACGAGAGAGTAGAAATTAAATATGGACCAACGAATGAAAGGATTACAAGACCAGCTGGAACAAGCACTTTCAGTAAGTATTCCAGATGATATTCTCATCGAACAGCTGAAATCCAATTTGGATTAGGTCTATAAGGCAGAGCAGAAGTTATGGAAGCAACGCAGTAGTGTCCTATGGCTGCAAGAGGGGGATAAAACTTAGCCTATTTCCATCAAGTCACTAAAGCCCGACGAGTTCAAAATAGACACATGGTTTTAGAGAATGAACACGGACAAGCATTTCATGAGGAGCAAGAGTTTATGAGGTTGATCTCGGACTATTTTCGTGATATATTCACAACAAGTCTTCTGGCGACAACAAAGTGGTTAATGAAGTTTTAACACCACTTATTTCGCAAGAGATGAACGATAAACTCATCCTGATTCCAAATTTAGAAGAAGTTCATTTAACGTTGTTTGCAATTAACCCAAAGAAAGAACCAGGGATGGATGAGTTCTCGGCGAGTTTTTTCCAATCTTTTTGGAGCTCTATTGGTGGTGACCTAGTAGGAGAAATCCAAAAAAATTTCACTTCTGGGACTTTTCCAGTCAGTCAAAATCTTACAAATATTAGGCTAATTGCAAAAGGATGTGATGAGCGGGAATCAACTCTCCACATTTTTAGGGACTGTCCATTTGTATCTGACGTCTGGATGTCAGCTCCAAGTACCTTGACTTTTTTTTGGTGATGAAGGTTCTATTTTCAACCTTATTGCTATCTTGATATCTTGATATCGCCTTTCCCATGGATTTGTTGGAACATCAGGACTGCTAGGAACAACCTTCTCTTTGAAGATAAGGTTTTCACACCGATAGAGATTGACACCAAGGCAGTATTGGAGGCAAAAGGTTGGGCTGCAACACAAGAAGCTATTAAATCACCACGCCAGGTGGATGTTGATACTCGAGACAAGGTTACGCCTAGGGGTGGATGTCAACAACGTTTGCTTTGCTTTGTGGATGCTTCTTAGAAGATAGCCTCACAGAGAAGCGGCTTGGCATGGATTATTCAAGGAATAGACTATCCTTTTGAGTCTAGATCAACTATGGTTATAAGAAATGTTGGTTCAGCATTGGCAGCAGAAACAATGGCAATACGGGCAGCGTTAATGTCAATTAAGGAAAGGTAACTAGATGTTGTTCAATTACTGTCTGATAGCCAGGTGTGGTTCAACTACTGAACTCATTGGATTCCTACAATGAGATTCATGGTTTGCTCGCAGACATTCGTGACCTTCTTAAGTCCTTTTCGAACATTGTTTTCAAATTTGTTCCTCGAAAGAATAATTTGATAGCGGATTTTTTCGTTAAGTCAGTGCTTGTACCATTTTCTATCTAAATAAAGTTTTTTTTTCGTGACTAAAAAAAAACTAAGTGATGATCATCTTTGCATAGTTTCAACTAATTCGCTAATCTTTGGTTTTGGCATGACCATGTGTCATATTTTATGTGCACGGAGAAATCATTCCCTAACATCATTTATTTTATAATTTGAAACTAATTGAATCCTGCATAGATTATTTCCACTATATGAATAATTTTTTTGTGTCAATACAAAATTTTCACGATATATATCTTATCACTATAATATGCTATCGAAGCTTCATTGAGATTAACGGTATTCTTCGTTTCATTTTTGCAATTTTTAAGTCAGTGGTGTTAGTATTTGTGGATTAAACAAGAATAGATTGAGAGAATCATGAACTAGAATGAGAGAATCATGAACTAGAATAAAGAACAAGAGAGAGAGTAGAAAGAAAACTAGAAAATGAGAAGAAAATCTCTGATGAAATGAAAAAGACATAAGGAGAGAGAGGGTTGTGTTCCCAAGAATTCAAATCCAAACTGAATCAATTGGCTTCAAACTGAATTCAACTTCATCTGTCTGGCACAATCTTGCTAAGTCTGGATGCCAAGTCTGGCATAGTCTAGCAAGTCTGGATGTCAAGTCTGGATGCCAAGTCTGTGTGAGTCTAGCAACCAAGTTTGGCACAGTCTTGTGCATTCCTTCTTTAGTCTTGCAAAGTCTGGCAGTCTTGTGCATGACTCAAGTCTCTACTACTTATTTTATTCACTTGATAGGCTTGATCAATACTCTCCCTCAAGCTTAGCCGTAGAGACATCAAAGACTAAGCTCAGAGACTCATGAATCATCACCTCATTAAAAACCTTATCATAGAAAACCATTTGGGATAAAACTATGTTAAGAAAAAAAAGAGTGTGATGTCAACGGGTTAGGGGACATGATATCAAGGGCGTGCAAGGTCTACAAGCCCAAGTTTGCTATGGATGTGTTCGCAAACCTTGAGAGTTGCAGCCTTAGTGAAGATGTCCGCCAATGGATCTTCACTTCTTGTGTAACACGGAAGGATCATTCCTTCTTCAATCTTCTCTTGGACCTTGTGGCAATCAAACTCGATGTGCTTGGTCTTTTCATGAAACACCGAGTTGGTTGCTATGTAGATGGCTGCTTGATTATCGCAATGCAAGGTTATGGGACTTGAAGACTCAATGTTGAGGTCTTTGAGGAAAGCTTTGAGCCAAGTTAGCCCGATTGTAATCTTTCTCATTGTCTAGTATTCCGCTTCCGCACTTGAACAAGACACCACCTTTTGCTTCTTTGTCTTCCAAGTTACCAATTTGCCTCCAATGAATGTGTAATAGCCGGTTGTGGACCTCCTATGCAACATATCTTCAGCCCAATCCGAATCACAATATCCAACAATTTCGGTGCTTTCTTTCTTTCCCATCCTAATGTCTTGTCCCAGATTTCCTTTAAGATATCTTAAGATCTGATCCACCATGCTCTAATGGTAATCGTAGGAGTTTGTATGTGTTGGCTCACTTGATTCATGGCAAAGCAAATGTCAGGTCGGGTAATGGTCAGCTATATCAACTTACCTACAAGCCAACGATATTGTGGAGCATCCTCGAACCGCTCATCTTGTTTCTTCCCCTTTCGATTGATCTTGTAGCCATCTTCAGTAAAGTCTTGGATCGTTTAGCTCCTACCTTTCATGTCTTATTCAATAAATCAACAATGTACTTCCCCTTCCGAAGAACGACACACTTCAATCCTTAGGAAGTACTTTAGGACACTAGATCCTTGATATCAAAAGAGAACTTAAGGAAAGCTTTAGTCGATGCAATACCTTCCGTGTTGTCTCCGAAGATTATTAGATCATCAACGTATATGAGAATAACAATAATACCTTTGGGTCCTTATAGCGTGAACAAGCTGTGATCAGCTTCAGATCTTTGAACCCTCTTTCCGTGAGGGTTGAGCTGAGCTTTTGGTACCAAGCCCTTGGAGATTACTTGAGACCGTAGATCGCTTTTATAAAATGTTAGAACCTTGCCAGGAGCAATCGTGTCTTCAAAGCCAGGATATGGTGTCATGTACACTTCTTCTTCAAGTTCTCCTTGTAGGAAAGCGTTCTTGACATCCATTTGCAAAAGCTCCCACGTGAAATTGGCGGCCAATGAGAGAACCAGTATAATCGTATGGAGTTTGGCCGTGGGAGCAAATGTATCCGTGTAGTCTTCTCAATAGGTTTGGGTGTAGCCGCAAGCTACCAACCGAGCTTTGTACCGTTCAATATCTCCATTACTTAAATACTTGATAGTGAAGACCCACTTAGAGCTAACCGCCTTTTTCCCGGGAGGAAGGTCAAATGCATTTCTCTATTCCTCCTTTTTTTTAGCCTCCTCATAGTTTTGAGGTATCTGATCCAACTCGATTTTTCAAAGAACTGCTCGGTGATCAGTTGGCAAAAGGTCAAGAGAACACACTGCGTGAATGGGATGAGCCACAACTTGATTTTCGTAGTAGACCTCTTTGTTCACCCATTGGGAAGGTATACGTTTCATTGTACTTTTTCAAAGTGGTGGAGGATTTCTCATTATATCCTCGGAATCCGTCCATGCATCCTCCTCGGAATCATTTGAGGGATACTCATTTGTTGTTTTCGGTGGATCATCCTTTGAAGAAATATCTGTAATTCCATGTACATAGCTTGGTGGCGGATCCTTGTTGGTTCGTTGGTGATCTTGTAATGGTTTTTGTAGGCTTTCTAGATTGGATATTTTCAACCTCTTTTTCCACATTGTCAAGACCTTTTGGTTCTTTTCCACTTTTCGTGATCCGTCTCTAGACCCTTGGTGTTGAGGGCTGGATTCCCACGATGATCAAGAAGAAACCGTAAGCCTATAGCCCGATTGGATGAAGAATGAGATAGATCCTTAAAGTTCTCCCAATCATTCTCCCCATAGTAGCCATAGTTTTCAATGAATTTTACATCTCGAGACACTAAAATTTGATTGTTGGAGGGCTCATAGCACTTGTATCCCTTTTGAGTGGTTGAATATCTGAGGAACATAAACTTGGTGTTCTTTGCATCCAACTTGTTCATTTGTTCACGTGGTTTTATCTTGTTAAGTGCTTCAAAAGGTGATCAATCTTTTAAGATTTTGGTTGGAATTCGGTTGATGAGGTAGCAAGCTGCTATGAGTACATCTCCCCAAAAATGTTTTGGCACATTGGTGTGGAACATCATTAATCTTGCCACTTTTATTAAGTGTCGGTTCTTCCTTCTGCCACTTCATTTAATTGTGGTGTATAAGGGCAGCTTGTTTGATGAATGATGTCATGTTTGGCTAGGTGCTCTTTAAACCTATGACTTCTATACTCTCCACCATTATCAGACCTAAGTACCTTGATTTTAACACTAAAATGATTAGTAACATAGTTTTGTAAGTTAAAGAATGCATCAAACACACGATCCTTAAATGGAAGCAAAGTAATCTAAGTATATTTTGATTTTTCATCAATGAAAGTCAAAAAATACTTGTTGTTTTCCCTAGATATGCATGGTGAGGTCTAAACATCCAAATGAACTACGTCAAAACAGTTTTCATAATAGTACTTGATTTAGGAAATACAATTTTGCAATGTTTACCGAGAATACAAGCTTCACAACTAAGCTGATCAAAAGAGACATTAAGCATCATCAATTCAATTGCACGAGAATGAGAATGACCTAACCTAGCATGCCACATTGCATTTAAACAAACTACACTAGTCGAATTAAAGCTATGGAATTAGAAACGCTTGGTGAGGTGTTCTCAAGAACATAAAGCTCATCCTTACTAACCCTTATATGGATGATCGATCGATCGATCCAAGCAGCCGGATGAAGAAGAGAGACCGATCGATTGATCCATAACAGGATCGATCGATCCAAGCCGCCGAATGAAGAAAGAAAGAATGGACCGATTGATCCACAAGTGGGCCGATCGATCGGATCCGCTGGATTTGCAACAGATTAAGAGATCGATTGATCCTAAGAAAGATCGATCGATCCGATCGTGGAACAAATTAGAATTATCTTATATTTTTTAGTCTTTTTTTTTATTTCTTTTTTTATTTCTTTTTGAAAAAGGGTATAAATACCCAAAAACCTAATTTTATTTCGAGCGCTTTTCTTTACGCTTCTTTTTATTTTCTGGAGAGACTTTTACCTTGTAAGCTACTCACTGGGATCTGAGATTTATCCTTTGTGACAATTTGGAGAAGATTTCTAAACCCTATTTTCTTAATCCATTGAAATTCTTTTATGTCTTCTTCTCTGATTTTTGTTATTTCATTCGTTGTGTCTGAGTAGATCTCTTAATTGGGTTTTAGGGATTTAAGTAGGAGACTCAATGGTTTGATGATTTGATTGATTCTATGAAACTCTAACTCTTTGGTTCTTCAACTCACAAGTCTGTAATGCTAGAATAGGATTGACCACCCTGTTTTAGATCCTAGGTTTATCTATGCATGAAAGTGTTGATAGGTTGCCCGAATTTCTGTGAATTGAGCAATATGCTTTTAGCCAACGACAGTTGATGTTAGAAAGTATTGTGAACATAGTGAACTTAATTGATAATGCAAATTTGACTAGGAGATCTCAAACGACAGTTTGTAAAATTGATTAGTCAAGTTTAGGGATTAACGTCTTGAAAGAGAATTATTCTAATTAAGTGTTGATGTTCGAGAACGGTTTTATCTATTGAGTTTCTTGATTCATTCATCTTGTTGATCATTACTTCTCTAAAGTACCCTATGACCCAATTAATGTTATTAATCTATTAGTTTACATTATTTATTTCTCTGCATTTTTATTTACAATCGTAAAAAAACCAAAACATATCTTCTACGCCTTAGCTATTTACGAATCTCGCAAGTCTATAGAGTACTATTGGTCTTTGTGGATCGACCCCGAACATATTACTCCTCAGTTCACTGTGCCCTTGCGGTTTAAGTATTTTGGGTTAATTACTCGAGCAATCACCTACTCTCATCTATCTTGGCGGTTTCTTTAGGAGTATACACCTTCTCCACATGGCTCCAAAGCCCACGAGCACACAACGCGGTCCGAGTGGTTCTTGACCACAAAAGGTAGTTCTCTCCCTTGAGAGTTACTAGAATCATCAAAGGTTTGGGGTAAAGCTATTATCCACCAAATAAAGAGAGCCTAATGGGTAAAATCAATCGAGAATGAGAATAGAAGAATAAGAATGAACAGGAAAAGAGAGCTTTAGAATCGTTGCTCTGATACCATGTTAGTATTTGCAGATTTAACAAGAGTAGAATGAGATAATCATGAACTAGAATGAAGAACAAGAGAGAGAGTAGAGAGAATAATAGATAAAATTTCTTAGATTTTATTAATCACAATGAGGTTACAATCTCTTTTATAAAGAGTCAATATAGAGATGAAATGATGAAATGATGAAATGAAAAAGACAAAAGGAGAGATAGGGTTGTATTCCCAAGCATTCAAATTCAAATTGAATCTATTGGCTCCAAACTTAATTCAACTTCATCAGTCTAGCACAGTCTTGCTGAGTCTGGATGTCAAGTTTGGTACAGTCTAGCTGAGTCTAGCAACCAAGTCTGGTACTGTCTTGTGCATGCATTCCTTCTTCAGTCTTGCAAAGTTTGACACAGATTTGTGCATAAGCCAAATCTTTCATTCTTATTTTATTCACTTGATAGACTTGATTAATAAATGCTCCTAAAATTCAAACATTACACGTGTCTTTGAATCTAAGTAATTTTTCTTTTTTTGAAGCCAAAAGTACTTCTCAATTCAAGCCTAATCCATGCCTCTAAGAGTAAATATTTCCAACGTACTCCATTCGAACTGATCTAGATCCCATACTCTAGACCAACAAAGCACACGAATGGCCTCAAAAGCTTTCAACAAGCACCTTTATAAACTCATTTCTGTTTATAGAAAATATACTCATATGCAGAACGTGGTCGCGTGGCAGTCCCAACCAACCCTCCAACACAAATATATACATAAAGAGTATCGGAATATATTATACAACATTTAAGGCATTGGAATCAAGAGAGAACTTGTTAATAATGATGCAGAACATTCATTGAATAAATATTTTGTTAGTGGAATTGCAAAGTGAAAGAATTTACTCTCGTAATTTTATATAAAAATTACTCGGTTAAAATTTAGGTTGGTCTAATCTTATATTATCACCATCTTTGAAACATGCAGCCATCTAATTACGTTTCGCATAACTCTTATCATCTACTTCGTGGAATTGCGGAAAGCTCATCAATCTACTTCATGCCAGTAAGCATTTCAACTTGCTAATGAGATTAATCAAGAAAGGCACCGAAGAGGCAGTGTAATGAAAGGAATCTGCATATAACGAGGTGAACCTACAATATGTATGGCAACGACTTATAAGGCTTTCTTTATGCTGCGTAAAAATCTCTTATATTATTAGGCTTCATGCGTACAGTTATAAGAAAAACTGTTTTTTACAATAGTTGTTACCTAAGAGCCGAATAAATGATTAACTGTTAGAACATTTAGGACGATACAGTTGGAATGGAAAATTGTGTTGCCGATGTTAGTCCCGCTTCCTAGGTATACTCTCCTTTCTGCCGGTATTTACTAAAATGGTTCCTCACTTATTATTACGATGATGAAGCTTTGATTTATGAGCTGTGGGTTGCACCATGAGCCTTCCATTTCCTTCTCTCCAGAGATGGTAACTGGGCTTGCAGTTGTGTAGCTGATAACAGTTGCAACGATTGTGTGCGGGATACTGGTATGCAGCTCAAGGAGCTGCTCCGAGGTTAGTGAGTTGTGCGTGTGCCATACTCGGATGAATAGCGGCACTCTAAAGATAAAAAAAATTTGGCTTTCCTCTGTACCCTCACAGAAACTACAGTCCGTTTGTTGCCCAGTTTGAGAGGTTTGAATTCGTGGTTTTTGATTTTGAGTATATTCACATAGTCAGTTATTACAAAGATGTGATAGTTATTATAGACCATTGTAAGAGGAGGAGGGAGTGTGGAAGCACACGTGGAGAGAGCGGTGGAGAATAATTGTGGATGGCTGGCGGTTTAGGCCGAACCGTGAAGTCTCTTTCGCCTTTCTTTGTTTCTCTGACATCATGAGAAGTCATACGTTACGTCCCTAAGATTATATCCAAGCTAGTAAGACCACTAATATTTTTTTAATTCCACATGATGAATTTAATCCTACGCAATATATTATTTATTTTCCATTTGAATTTTTGGATGAAATAATCGTATAATTGTTCTTTTTCAACCTTTTTATAAGTTATAAAAGCATAACGCGCAATAGAATTGAGAACATGAAAATTAATTATAATTAGTCATAAAACAATAAATTTTTATGTCCAAAAAGTAAAATGTACTCCATAATTGTCTAGTAGGGTATAGATATACTAACGAAAAGATGGTACTGAAAAAAACAATTATGGTTCAACTTTATTTTTGAACGCTGAGGTAGGTATTTTCTTTTTGTTTATTTTTTCTATATACCATATTATTTTACTGCCAAGAATTTGTTGGTCTACCGTGATTGATAAAGATTAAAAAAGTTTTGGATAGACATGTAAAATGGCATGCGCATACAAGGTGTACTAAGATGATCTTAGAGTACACACTAGTATAATGTATTTTATGGCTCTCCAATGGTTTAATTGAAGAGAAAACAACAATTATCTTTGATATGTGAAAAATCAGAAGATATTTTGTGATATTTTGTATTTGTAATTCTATAATACAAAACGAAAAAAGGATAGATTGAAAATCTCTAGAAAGATAAGAAAAAAATTAAAAGTAGGTAGAAATGAACAACTCTATCTTATATAATGAAGTGATCTTTAAGTTGCGATACCAGTTTTGAACTACGTTAAGCAAATACTTTTAGTACATAACTTTTATGCAATTTTTTAGCGCCAAAATTCGTATATGTACTATATAAGTATCACTGCCGACATTCAACCTTTTTAATTTCCGGTGGAAGTACTTAAAAAATCTTTTTAGAAAGAAGATACATTGTATAAGTTAGGAGGGTTTGTGCGCGAATCTATAGACAGTAAAATTAATTAGTAATAAACAATGTTAGACGTTTTGGTGTTGAAAAAGAGACGTTTGCGTGATGTTTTGTTCATTCATCGTTACCAGGGTCTCTAGAATAACGCTAAAAGAATGCCTATGGCTAATAACTAATATTAATGTATACATTTAGTTACTTAAAGTAGTCCATTCATAGTTCCACACGACTAATGGTACACAACTTGTCTTAGTGCTGTTAATCAAGAGCTTCTTTTTATTTTTTTATAACTTGTGATATTTTGTGATGATTCTATTATCCATATTGAGCACATCAACCTTGAATCTATCTGCTTATCATTAACTCGTAAATTTTTTATTCACCACACATTTTGATTAATCCACTCTCAAATGGAAACCAATCCAAAAACAAGTTTTACAAAATTAACCTCAAACAACATAGTAGATAGAAGAACAGGCTGATCAACATTGTAGTTACAATATAAATTTATAATTTTAAGTCGTTTCCAATTAGAAATTAGTGCTTACTTAGCCGTTTCTAATTAGAATTAGTTGTACTTAGCCTTCTTCTATTCTAAATATAACTTTTCTTTCTAAAGTGTGTGTAACTATTTTAGTAATAATTAATTTTTCTCTCTTACAAAAGAATGTGTGCTCAAAGATTAATATTTTGTTTTACAAAAAGATTTGTTTTGTATTTTAATGCACTTTTAAAATAATTTTTTTATTCTTATATTTCAGCATTAATAAAGTCTATGTAATTATTGATATAGCTTAGTAAAAATTTATTTTTTTTTTAATTTTTATAAAGATGTTAAAATAACACTATTTGTGAACACAGACGGACACTTTTACTGATTTGATTCAGGAGTTTTACTTATCCAATAAAACTCATAAATGATCTTATGTAACATATTTACTTTAATATAATACAAACATCGAATTAAGACAAATAGACAACATATAGCAATTCAAATCAATCAAAATATATATCTTAGTCAAATAGCTTAATTATTTTTTCTTATAACAACAAATACAATGCTAAATTTTTTCTGTCAACCAATTATGATGCTAAATTTGCTAATTTGTGTTTGACACAAAGGCAATGGACAAAGTGAATATCATATCTGATACAAAATTTTTAAAAATCTCAAAATTTTTTTCTTTTTAAAAACGTAAACAAACAGAGAAATCAAAGTGTTGTTTCGTTCCTCACAACATACATTCAGAGAGACTGTACCTTTGGATTATCTCAAAAGCTCATCTCTTTCCTCTACAAAAATGGCCCACGTCTCCAACCTTGTCCTACCTCTATTCTGCTATGACTTCAGCTTACCTCTTTTCTCTCACTTTCACATCTCCTCTCCTCCCTTCTTCCAAACCCAAAAGATCTGTTCTTGTCGCAGCTCATACGACCACTGCTCCGGACTGTATCCTCCCGCTCCGTTGACGCAGATCGGCTTGACCAAGAGTTGAATTGAAAGATGGGTTTTTATTCTCAATGAAAGTTTCGGAAAGGGATCAACCCACAGGAAAAGTTAAGATCGAGAAAGAGCCAATGAAGCTGTTTATGGAGATTGGATTTGAAGAGCTTGCTAGAAATCTATGGAAGAATTGATATATGATAAGTCTTCAAAGGATGATATTGTGTTAGACTCAGTGGCTTGGTCTCTTTCACCGTAGAAAGCATCTAGTGTTATGTTCTCTATCTTCTTTTGAGTTGTGTTTAAGATGGAATGACGAAGATTTGTGTCTAGTTAGGGATCTAGTAGTGAAAAGGTTTTGTATTTACTTTAATCTTTATACATTTGACTATATCATATACTTGTTGTTGTTGTTGTTGCAGATGGTAAGTTTTATGATGAGGTTGAAGTTACCAAGTTTGTGTCAAAGTGCGCAACTCGCGGTACTTGGCGAGTGTGATTAGAATATGGTGAAGATGGATGTGCTGATGTTGACAACAACAGATATTGGCAGATCCGTTGTTGTGTTGCTATGTCCTGAGATCTGTCAAATAGGTTGCTTCGGATTGGGTTAAACGAGTTTATCAAGTGAATGGATAATGTGAGGACCGGCAGTGGGAATCTATAGCTGGGATTTGACCCGGAGGAGATATTGACACGAAGACTTACACGAAGCCTCCTTTCTGCAGTGTTATCACTGTAATGCACAAGGAAATCCCGATTCACCAAACTTGTGAGCTTCTTTTACGTCGTTGATGCTAAGATTTGAGTGTTGTTGGTATGGTAATGTATATGCTAAGTGGGTATTGTTTTTGTTTATGCAGGCCAAGAAAGTGGAATGTGTATGTGTGGGGCTCATTGTCTCTATGAAATCCACATATCAATGATCTAGATTACCGCTGTAATTAAAGTGACCGGTTTTGAATTCAATTTGCTTGTTGGATTCTTTGTTCAAAGTAGTGAAAACCATTCCTCTTGACTGCTTGGGTTCCCGGCTGAGAAGTCTTCGACTCCTGAAAGCTGTTCTAAGGAGAGCGCTACAGACTTGGACAGTCGAGGAAACGACAAGTATAGACAGAATGTGAGTGGTTACTCGATAATCTGTAATACATTAACGTCTTGCAATCTACTAGCAAAAATTGGGTATTTTGAGTTCTTGATTGTTGATTTGGTCTGCAAATATTGTATACGGCTGTGTGGAAGGTTTAGGCTGAAGGTTAGAAGAAGGAGGAATGCAAATGGAAACTCGAGAGAGTCTTCGAGGATCTTTGACAAACAATGGAGTGGAGAGGGACTATTATCGATCCACCCCGAACAGAGGCCTTATTGGTTTGGTTGGCCTTGCACGTCCGTTGGTAGTCTACAAGCTGGGATGAATGGGATGAGCATGATGCTCAGGTTAGTGACACTTGGTTCAGGGGAAGAATCACGTAGAGCAATATCATCATCCCAAATGTGGATAACCTCGAAAACAGAAGCATTGCTCCATGGAGACCGTTTTCGACCGTTCTCAGACCGAGCTCATCTATCTGAGAAAGCTTAGTTGCTTTGGTACTGAAATGTTGCGGCAAGCGAATATATCGAAGACTAGACTGATAGAGCTTTAAAGTGACGAAGAATAGAAGAGACTGATCTTGTCAAGACCAATAAGGAATGCATTGGACAGGGGATGTCCCAACAATTGCGACAAGTCAAGTATGTAGCGGGAAATCGGTGTCCAGTGGGACTGCTTAACACGTGCAGGAGAGCGAATCTGTCGAGGTGCTGACGTTTATGTGGGCACGAATAGGAAGTGCTGCCATATCGAGAAAGTCTATAAGAAGGTGTTTCGTGTCGATCGTGATTTGGTCCATTGAGTGCTGATTCTTCAAGAATGGTGCTTTGCTGAGAGAGAGAGAGGATGAAGATTGATTCAAAGCTGTTGGATTTTTGATATGTCAAGGCAATGAGTGTTCCTCTGTTTCAGAACTCGTTATATTGATACTCTGTATTTTGTGCCATAAGTTTTGGTTTTGTAGCGTCCTTTGTTAACTTTGTACTTTGTTCTTATGGTTGTTTTGTAATATGTTGTTTTATTAGATCTAGTATAAATTCTATTCTTTGCCTTCTACATTTTTTGTCGATTTTTGTCTTTAACGTCCCAGAATTTTCGAATATAGCGGGGTCATACCAATAAATTAAAAGTATGAATCATTTAATCATTTTTCAAATAAATATAATTTTTTACATAGAAAATATTTGTGACAAAAACAAGATATATTAATTTATTTTTCAATTTTAGTTAGTACTGTATTAATTTTCAAAAAAATAAACAGAATTAATTTCGGTTATATAATACAATTACTTGTACCAAGATCGAATGAACAAACGATTAACATTTAACCGAAATGCCAATCCAATATAAACCTAAAATGTTCAGAGCCTCATTAAACCGCGGTAACCTCTTCAATCTCTGCACTGCGCCATGAGAAGACTCACATTACCTGTCTTACGCCCGAATCTCAATATTTTCCGCACCGGCTATTATCCAACCGCGCACGTCTTTTCTTTTCCCTATCGTCATCCACCAAGTCGAGTTACGCCGATAACTTCTGATATTTTGCTACGACTCATAGATCTTTCAGTGGCATTTCGATCGAAACCTTTCGACAAGCTCACACCTTCCCTGTATCAACACTCTATCAGTCTCGTCGAGACTCGGATTTAGCCTTCAATTTCGTTAACACATCGCTTCGTTCCTGGACTTTCAACACAGTGCCAGCATCGCTGTTGTCTCTAGCTCTTTCTTCCAAAACCGTAACTCAGTTGCTGAAAAGAAGCTGTTACGAGTGTGAGAATCAAATTAGAGACCTATTCGATGAATTGGTGCTTGCCCGTGATCGATTGGAGACTAAAGCACGATCCTTTTCGATTTCTGGTCAGATGTTGCTGTCAATTGAAATGGTGATGAAGCCATAGAGTGCTTTTACTTAATGAAGAAAAGGTTTTGATCCAAGCACTGAAACTTGTAATTGCATTTTGAGTTTGTTATCAAGGTTGAATCGTACAGAGAGCGCTGGGTCTTCTATGTTGATATGTTATAGGATGGAGATTAAGTCGAATGTATACACTTTCATATAATGATCAATTGATTGTGTAAAGAAGGAGTTGAAAGGCCAAAGAAGTTTTGGGGTCATGGAGGTTTGGAATTAGCCTACCATTGTCACTTACAACACTTTGTTCAAGGGTATCTTTGAGACGAATCGAAGGGGCTCGTTTGATTTCAATGAAATATTAAAGCTTTATCCGATTGCAGACATATACCCGATTCTGTCTTGGATGTGTATGAATGAAGCTTCTGAGGTGTTGGGGAGATGAAGGATATTGGTTTGTCCAGACTCTGTTTCCTCAATATATTATCGTGTTTGTAAAGAATGGGGTTTTGGAGGCTGCTTTTTTTACAGGGTGAGATGTGAAACAATGTATGGACGACATTTATACTTACAATCATTGATTCTATGGTTTATTTTATGGAGAATAAGATAGAGCTGCTGAAATATTATAGGAGATTAGAGAGAAGGGTATTGCCTGGATTCTATTACTTACAATATACTCATAAATGGATTTTCCACATGGATGCAAAGAAAGCATTTGCTTTGCATGATGAAATGCTGGCCAATGGAATTCAGCCTACGCAGTTTACTTATACATCGCTTATTTATGTCCTATGTAGAAGAAAGAAAACTAGGGAAGCAGATGAGTTGTTTGAGAAAGTTGTAGGTAAGGGAATGAAGCCTGATCTTGTGATGATGAACACCTTGATGGATGGTCACTGTACTACAGGCAACATGGAGCGTGCATTTTCACTGCTTAAGGAGATGGACAGGATGAATGTCAATCCTGATGATGTGACATACAATTGCTTGATGCGAGGGCTCTGTGGAGGAGGAAAATTTGAGGAAGCTCGTGAGCTGATGGGGGAGATGAAGAGGAGAGGAATCAAACCTGACCACATTACTTACAACACTCTAATTAGTGGATATAGTAAGAAAGGGGATACAAAGCATGCTTACATGGTTCGGGATGAGATGTTGAGTCTAGGGTTTAATCCTACTCTTCTCACCTACAATGCTCTGTTAAAGGGTTTTAGTAAAAACCAGGAGGGTGAACTTGCAGAGGAGCTACTAAGGGAAATGAAAAGTGAAGGCATTACTCCTAATGACAGCTCCTTCTGCTTTGTCATTGAGGCAGTGTCTAATTTGGATGCAGGAAAATCTGATAATTGATTGGTCAGGGCAAAGTAAAGACCATTGTAAGCTTAGGCCATGATCTTTCACCTAAGAGATGCATTTATTGCTGCTGAAAGTCAGTAAGGAAGATCTGCGGTTCCATTAACTCATCTGATAATGGTTACCATGACAGCTTTGAATGATCTCGTCTTCTGATGAATACTGTAACCTGGTCGTTTGAGGCTCGAATTTGCCTGAGAAACTCGATTGTTCCGAGTTATAGTGTAATCATTAAATCTGGTCCGCAGGTTCTTGGTCATGTTTCGATTTAGGTTCATACTTTTTTCAGAAACTTGATTTTATAATATAGCTCTATTGATGAACAGTTCTTTTTTTGCCTCATTCGAATTTCAACAGATTTTGATTCTTGAATAACATATTAAAATTGGTCACAAGGATTATAAGCTACAGAGAGAGAGATCCATCCGATAAATAAAGTTTATACACCATCTTAAACCAAACTAAAGTCATAACATAAAACTTAAGACAACACCATTAAACACAAAGTCTTTTTTCCTTAGTCGATTGTTCTCCAAGACACCCCTCACATATCTTGGGGTTATGAGACAACTAGAAGCAGCTCGTCTGGTTTGATGAATGTAAATTTGCAAGTATCACCAGCATCAATAGGATACTCCGTAGATAAATGTCTCCATCCACCAGCGAAGACTGAGGTGCCCAGCAAATAAACCACATTCCATGTATTCCTCCCATTAGGGTGATGGATCTTGAATATAGTCTGCTTCTTCGGCATATGATCCTTTGCAACAGAACTTGGGATCCACTGCAAACTCAAAAAGAAAATCTTGAATATTGGGGGTTTTCAAAATAAAACCCCAATAAAGAGACTGTGTTAGTGTTAGTGTCTTGGTTCGTCTTATCATACAAGGTAATTGAGGTATGATTTACGGATGATGACGGTAAATTCTGCAACAGAAGATGAAGAGGCATCTGCAGAAACTCTCCTCTTAGTCCTCTTGGAATTTTCGGATTCCTCAGCTTTCTTCTTCCCAAAGCTGAGCTTCCTTTTGTACTTTCTTCCTCCATTAGATTCAGCTGCTCTTGTTGGGCAACGGTTACTCAACTCAGGAGACACCACCTCTTCCTTCTTAACATAATTGTTGACACTACCTCTTCTTTGGTCTGTTTCAATCCGACCTGTTTCATGAAAGGTAAAGAATCATTTGATGTCATTATCCGGTACACTGTTTCATAATCAGAAGTGCAAACCTTACCAGAGGAAGCCAAGGATGCTCTGGACTGTGAAGGTTGGAGCATCTCCTTGCCGTCATGTTTGAAGATGTTAACAGTGAAACACAAATTTCCTTTGTGAGTGAATGTAAGAAACTCACTGCGTCCCAAGGCATTGTCCCTCAGAAACTTCTCCCAACCAGACTTCTCCATGAAGTAGAATCTCGGGTTTTTGGAAATTGCTACTTCCCAAGAGCGTCCCCATTGTGTTCTTATCTTCATCTTACATGAGAGCTCTTTGTTGGAGAAGCTTCTCGCAAACTCATGCGGAAGTGCTCGCTTTAGTTATGCAAATAAGATGAAGAGACACTATTAGAAGAGTGAAATTAAAACAAACTAGTAATGGTTGAACTGAAGAATGTTTCATCAGTTACAGTGAACGATCAGTGAACTTTGAACTTTGTTCCATCACACACAAAAGACAAACCCAACAAGACATTGAAGAAGAACAGAGGACATATCTCACCAGAAGAAACAAAGCATAGATCCTCACATTCAGAAAGAGAACCGAGAGAAGCAACATTAACCATATTCGTTAAAGATAAAAAAGGCAGTAAGTTTTTTGTGAGACCCATAAAGACAACTGACAAAAAGATTCAACCTTTAAAACACAGCTCACATTCGGCCAGAGAACCGAGAGAAACAACATAACTAGTGAGTTCGTTACAGAGCGCAAAATCAGTGAGTTATATGCGACCCATTAAGACAGTTAACAAAAAGATTCAACCTTTAAAACAAATGTAACAAGATTCAACCATTAAGACAAGACAAGATTCAACCTTTAAGACAAGACTCATTGTTATGGTGAACAAAAAGTTTCAACATTTCCGAACTAAGCAAACAAGATTTAACCTTTACACAAGACCCATCGTTACAGAGAACGAAAAGTTTCAACCTTTCCAAACTAAGCTAACAAGAAAGAACAAGAGAGTATAGAACATTGTTACCATGTTTTCTGAAGAAACATCTATACTCTGAAGCATCTTGAAGAAGCTTTCGTTATTCCTTTCTTCTTTGACCCGAGTAAATTCAGGGTTCCTAGTCATCTCTCTCGGTAGAAAATTTCGGACAAAGCTTTGCTCCTACTTACTTGCTCTTGTCTTTCTCTCTCTCTCTCTATCTCTTTTTCTCTCTTGTAATGAGCAAAGCAGTTGAAATGAATATGACGCAATCTCTACTTAAGATAGTCAAACAAATGATTCAGTACAAAGTGGTCACACAGTTTGAAACTTTAAGACAAGGTACAAACAAATGTGAGATCGTCTTTTCTTTATATATCACACGTAACTCTAATGTGTTTCTTTAATTCGTACGATCTAATGTGATTAATATTTTATTCAATTAAACGAGGGAGGAGTTGGAAATCATATGTTGAAATTATCAACCAACCAAAATTCATTAATTGTTTAATGAGATATATACAAAATAAATATAAATGTACTAAACTATGATAATAATTAAAGCTATTGTATTGTCATTTTGTTTAAAAAGTTATCCAAGACTAAACTGAGATATATCATCTTATAAAAAGAATTTCGTTGCTCTAAATATATGTACAAGTTACGTCAATGCAAATGTATTAAGATTTCCATTTGAAACATACATCTTCATTTTATATATTAATCTAGTTCTGCGTCAATTATAATCTAATATTTTAAAATTTATTTGGAAAAATTAAAATAAAATTTTAAAAATTAAATTAAAGTACCTGTAAAAATAAATATATAATAAAATATTGAAAACACTTATACAAAATCATTCACCAATAAAAAAACTTAAGAAAGTTACTGTTATTAATTTATTTTGATTATATTTAGCTTGATTTATTTAATCTGAATAAAATTTATTTATTTTAATCATGACTTTACTTTCTTTTTCAAATTAACATAAAAATAAATTAGTGTTGTTATTTTTTTGCCCATATCTTTTGGATGATTAACCATTTTATGAAAAGTAGAATAAAAACCAACTGAAATTAGGAAAAAATTTAATTATCATAAAAATATAAAAAAGAACGAAAATTTTAAAATAATAAATATAAATAATTTTAAAATAAAAATAAAAAGAAGTGTTTACCAATATAATGAAGTTAGAATGGTGTTTTTGAAGAAAATTTTTACGTTGTTGAGAAAATATGAGACTACATATGTGTTTATATAGAGTTCAAAATTTATTATTATTTTCTATAATATTAGAAATTTTCTTAATTATGAAAGTTTATTCTTTTAAAAAATTAGTAATTTATATAATTTTCTTATAGAATTTCTATTTTTTGAATAATAGTAATTAATTATTTTTTTGTATAATTTCCTTATAATAATCTTTAACATTTTCTTCCTTTTTCAAATATGTCAAAATCTTTAATCGATGGACATGACACGTGTCACGATCTTTGAGTTACTAACTTCGGAAACTATACTTCGTATAATAAGATTTCCTTATAATAAAATTAATTATCTTTAAAATATACTCCCTCTGTTTTTAAAAGATTGATTTTCTAGACTTTTTTGTTGTTTCTAAAAGATTGATTTTCTAGATTCATTAATTGTAAAATTCATTAAATACAAACATTGGAAAAAGAAGAATTTAAAAATTAGTAGTGAAACAACCAATAAATGGAAGTTATTATTATAATAACTAAATAAAAAAAATAAAAAACTAAAAAATTAAAATGAGTTTTTAATGCTTCTTAATCTATGTAAAATACCCAAAAAATTAATCTTTTAGAAACAGAGGTAGTAAATATATATATATATATATATATATATATATATATATATAAGCTAACATTTAATAATTATTAAATAACAACAACCTCATAGTTAAATAAAAATATTATTAAATTAAAAAGAAGAAGAAATGTTTTGCCAAAATAATAAAGTGAAAGCTATGATAGTATTTTTGAACTAAAGTGTTTTGTTTGTTGAAGTGATTTGTTTATATAGAGTTTAATATTGACAATTTTTTTCCTTTAGTATTAGAAAATTTCTAATTCAATATGGAAGTTTTCTCATTTTAAGAAAATAAGTAATTTTTTTTAAAAAAATCTATTAATATTAATTTGTTTAATTTTATATTGGCATTTTTGTTAATTAATAATCAGTTTCGCTTTTATATAAGATGAACGTTTTTTAACTAACGTAATTGAGTTTTCTAAATTTTACAGCAGTTCTTTATTTTATGCGATTTCTATTTTTTTAATAATATATATATATATATATATTATAGCAGTTCCTTATTCAGTGACTTTATAAAATGTTAGTTTTATAATTTTCGTAATATTTGGATAAGGAATAAATTATATTCCTTTTTCAATGGTTTTAAGTTACGTAATTTTTTTTAATTATGGTAGAAAAGGAAGATATTTCTTTTTTAATTTCGTTTTGGCAATATTCTATAATTTGATTTTTTCGTTAAACTTAGAAAAAAAATTAGCTATTCTCTTTTTAATAGACAAATTATTGTAAAATTTAGAAAATGAATAATTTATAATTAGTTAGCATATTCCTCTCCTTATAATTATAAATCTTTGACATTTTTAACATTGTTTATATTTTTGGCACGTGTAAAATCTTGAATCGATTAACACGACACATATCACGATCTTATAAATTACTTACTTTTGATAACACTATTTTATGTAATAAGATAGTACAACTGTAAATTTAGCTAGTAACATAATTATTATTTGTGAATAAACTAAAGAATTATTTGTATTAAAGGTTTAGCCAACACACAGAAAAAACAAGTTTCAAGGTAGGTATTAGCTAGGCATAGGTGATGCAGTTACTAATAAAAGCAAAGGATTACAAATTTTACTGTGTTTATATTATTAGTAAAACAAAATAATTAAAAAAAAATATTACTTTTGCAGACACCAAAAAAAAAACGAATTACTTTCTCTTTCGATTAAACCCAAGTAATATGAAAATATCTAAAGGTGAGCACTGGACATAAATTCCAAGAAGTTACCGAACCAGAATTTTGGTTCGTTCCGATTTTGGTTTAAGCTTAAAATCGATCATATTTTTATTTTGTAAATCGCTAACTGGTTCGGTTGGTTAAGTAATTGATCGGTTTACCAATTTTTTTTATTATCCATAATTTTAAGATTTTTTTCCAAAATTCTTCCAATTTTTGGTCCAAATAAAATTTTTGAACTAAACTGAATTTGCAAATTTTCCAAAATCTACACAAATTATTGCAAAATGGAGGATTTTCCAACGAAAACCAAACCAAATATGGTTTCAGTCTATAATGGGTATCCACATAATAATGACATTATTCATAACAATATAAAAATTTAAATATTATTATAAAACTATTTTAAAGTTATTTAATAATAAAAAAACAAAATTTTGGTTTTTGGTCCTCATCAATTTTGGATAGCAACATTTTTGTTCTATCATTCTTTATGAAAGAAATAAAAATGGAAAAGTGTAGGACACACATATCTAAAATTTGAGAGAAACAAAATCTTTGAAAATGGCAAAAACAAAATGGAGGAGTAAAGAGGAATAAGATAATCCTCCTCATTTTTGTCCTCATAAGCTGGGGTGGATAGTTAGAAACTTTGGTCGAGTTTGTTTGGAACTTTGGAAGTTTGGTGTGCTCGGTTTAGAAAAAATGTGCTGAAACTAAACTTTGGTTTGCTTTCTTTCAGGATTGAAAACTTCAAGTCTTGAAGTCTAACCTAAATTCTAATGTGTATCCCTAAATATATATTTTGTATTCTATCGAATAGATCAATAACAAAAAACCAATTTTCTAATCTTTTTTGTTTATAACACGTTATCAGCAACACGAAATCTTAGTTGTCTGAGCTAATGCATCTCTGTCGTCATAGTATCCGTTTATCATCGAGGTAAGTAACCTCACGTTTAATAATTGATCGACTCATGGTTTAATATAACCATGCTTTATATCGGACCACATGCTTAATTGTGGAGATTGTTAATGCTTTATCTTGATCTTCGTGGACTCATGCTGAAAGCTTAATGATTGTTTATTATTTTATTATTCGCTTGTTTTGAGTTAGGTTAGTAAATCAAAAATTTATTTTGTGTTTTAATTATTAAATATGGTTCTTTGCTTTATGAGATCTGTTGGTGTTCTTTTAATGCTTCTTTGAGTTATGATCGTATTTATTATGATTGTTTATTATATCATGCCAGTTATTGTCGCATTTATTATATTATTTATTTGTATAAACCAAAATCATTAGTTTTGAATACAATTTATAATACATTAAGTTTCGATAATTTATAGCTTTATTATTTAAATTGATGAATCGTGTATGTTATACTCTTATTTTGTCTATTACAGTTTGAAATACCATCTATAGTTGTCTTTGAACTATTGCTCTAATATAATAAATCGAGTATTTAATAATGCTCTAATATAGATCATGCTTTTATTATTGATCATGTTATCGACTGATTTGTTTAATTGTTTTATTATTGTTATGTCTATATGCGCATCATTGCTTTGTCTATATATGTATAAGTAAATTTTTATTTCATACAGTTATATAATTATATTTGTTTAATAGATCGAGTAATTCATATAGTTATATATGATCGTGCTTTTGATTTATTGTATAATATTTTATTTCATTAGTAGCAAGCATCTACATGTTTGATTAGTAAGTATTGCTTTTAATTTTACCATTGAAATTCGTCTCTTATTGATGGATGGTTTTTAGTTATGTTTCTTTAAATTGTTGCTTTGATTCATAGATCATTTGATGCAAATCTAAAATATTGAAGTTATTATTCAAGTCATCGTTCCTCCATGTGTCTATCGTTTTTTTCCTGTTGATTGCTTAAATTATTTAATTAAAATTTTAGATGATGATGTTCATAAGAGTATTTTATTACAAGTTATGTATTATTTATTGATTGAAAGTCAAATATTTTCATGAAAATATTTTTAATCTAAGTAAATAGATTTTCTGTTACTAAATTTATATTGTTATCTGTGATTAAACTGAAAATTATTTCACTTATATTTACACAAAATCATTTCACCCAAATTTACGCACAGAACAATTTATTTTAGATTTTTCACAAACATGATTTTGCATTATATTGACATTATTTTCATATGATTTTATCTAATGAAATAGATTGATTAGTGATTGTTGATTGAGAATCTAGTATAATGGCATGATAAAAATGAATTAGTGCATTGTGATGATTGATTGAATTGTTTTATGTGATTGTTATTTATTATTTAGAAGATAAATGTTTACAAAAAATTAGAAGTTTACAGAAAATCTCACTTTTTGGCATGATGGGTTAAATAATTTCGGTTCAATAGTGATGTGAAAGAATAATAAAGAATTGTATGTGGACATTCATTAGAGAACCAAAATATTTTTCTTAATGATTTTTATGTGTTGTTTGTACACAAAGCAAACTGTTAATACGGCTTTCACCTATCCCAATTAATTGGGATAATATCAATTTGCTGATACGTATAAAAGGAGATATTGTGGACTGATCATCCACCTTACTCTTGTTATTGGCTTGCAACCTAGATGTTTATAAGAGTATTTTGTTAATTGATAATGGTGGTGAAACCATGTCTAAAAGTAAATAACAATTATATTAATTGATAATGGTGGTGAAACCATGTCTTAACGTAAATGACAATTATATCTTTGTTCGCATCTGACCAACGAATAATCATCAGTTCCCTGTTACAATTAGTTTTGGGTCAGCAACCAGATGTTTCCCATCTAAATGTGCTATACTAGTCAAGTTGCTCCACCACAGTGTTATAAAATAGGATTTGAAAGGATGTCGAAAATATGTTGGAAATATGTTAGATATGAGTCTCTCTTGATGATTGATTATCTTGAGCAATTAACAAAGAATTTATTTAAGGTTTGAGATGTAGATTGTTGTTTAATTGAGTTAGTCTTTCCAACATTAAAGGGAGAAAATAAATTGCTAGTAAAGATATATATAATGGAAAGAATTATCATGATCATCGTATTAAAGAATGTGCACTAGAATTATGAAAGATAATTCATTTGCAGAGTTTACCAAATTAGAGCATCTCCATTGGAACATGGATGGAAAAAAGGAGAGATATTTTTTGTTTGAGAAACTGTTCTGAGACTCCTCTATGCAGTTGTCTTCTTCCGATTGGTTCAACAAATAAAAAGTAAATTAAATAATTAATTTATATGAAAAGTATTAGTTTTTAATTGTTGAGATAAGATGGATATGCTATAGGTGATGGAGATGCTCTTAGATGCCATAACCATTCCCTGACCCTGGGTGAAAATCAGTTGTGCTCCAATTAAAATTAATGCACTTGAAAGATAAGATCAACTGCTAGTAAGTCTAAAGATCGCTTGAAGTGTGATAAACTTATTGGTTCCAAAGATTAACATTCTTAGAAAAGAAAAGGAGTATGAATTAATATGTCACAAAATAAGCTAAAGAATATATTTAGAAGATGAGACATGATAAATAGGTCTGATGATGAGAAAAATCTCAACAATTTGAGTCATGTCTAGGATAAAAAGGAACCAAAAACAAATCGACGTCGTAAACATTTTTGCATGCAGTTTTGTAGTTGATGATGTGATGGATTAAATCGAGGATCATAAACCGCGGTTAATAGAATAAGATTAATTATTGGAAAGTGTACACAAAGTGATGATTGGCCAATCATGGAAAAAATAATAGAAAATAACTAAAGTCTCCTGAAGAGAGAAAGTATTTTGACCAGTAGTCCTGATGAGGACATCTATTCAAGCTCACCAGAACCTGTTGAGAACTCCATCAACATACCATCGCTAAGGCAAGCTCCGAGAACAAGATCAAGCATGAGGAACCTTGGTGAGATGTTCAACATGTCTTTGGAGAAGCTCATCACACTCATAGAGTATGGAGGACTCCAAGAGGCCAAGCTTGTTAAGGAAATGCAAGAAAAATACCAAGAGCAAACCAAGACTCCATCTACTTCATTTCTGCTGGTTTTGCAAGAAAACAAATATACTATCTTATTTGTCATTTCCAAGGCTATTGAGGACTAATCTTATGGCAAAGTATGAATTTGAATTTGAATCAATAAAAAGTTGTTTTCTTTGTTGCTTTTAAGGGAATAAGACAGTTTGTAGGTCAAAAGTAGTTTTTATGTTATTTTCTTTAAGTCAAAATTAGTATATTTTAGTTGCACGTTTAGCCCTTTATTTTCATATATTTGTAACCTAATTTCGACCCTAGAAGGTCACATGCTGCTGGACTATATATAAATTCTCTTCTCAGCATGTTAGAGACAAGTTTTTGATGAAATAAAAAATGAGATTTTCTTCTCTTTGTGTTATGTGAAAGAAGCAAACGCCTCTCTTCTTCTTGTGTGAGATTCTTTGAAGACTTGAGCGTTTTTAGACTTATCAAAGATCTTTTCACAGATCTGTGTGACAACTCTAAATCCACCCATCTTTCAAATCATCCCTTAGATTCTTCAGTAAGTGTCGTACAGCCAGCTGAAGTATCTCCATCAACCTATTCATCAATCCATCGCTATTGATTCTCTAGAAAGTGTCGTACAACCAGCTAGAGTGATGTGACCATAAAGTCTTTATCTAAGGATCAGCTGGAACCTGAGGAGAACATGGAGTCTTTAGCTAAGGAACAACTTGAACCTGAGGAGCACATGTAACAAGAAGTGAAGGAGCTACAAGTACCTGTTGGACTATGACAAGGTGTAAGACAAGAAAACTCAATCAAACTGTGGGAATGCTTCTACAACAGATTCAGGGCAGTCTTGAACGTGAAGCTTATCTACTACACTGGTCGTGATTTAAGCCGTTTAAGCTTCGACAATGGGAGGTGTGTGACTTTTACTCTTTTCCTTATGGCTTGTTTTGTCCCATTGGGTTTTCATGCCTAAGGTTTTTAATGAGGCAATCTCACATACATATATCACCAGCCCCATTATTGATAAAAGCCTAGGTCCGAAATCCTCTTATGTTTAAACTCTTAGAATCCAATATTGTGTTTTAAATTCAGTCTTTGTGTTTTATTTATTCTTAAACTCTCGAGGAGTCCTTTGTCAATTTCAAGGCTTCTCATTCTCTATTTGTAACCTTTGAATTTGATTCTATCAATCCGTCAAACAACTTTTCTAAACAACTCAATCTCTTGAATTCTTGTTTGATCTGAGATAGTGTGTAATATCTGTCTCATCTTGTGTTTTTTCTTGTGCGTAATATCCAAGCAAAGATAAGTCAGAGAGTCTAATAGTCACTCTGCAACTCTTTAGAAGTATCATTCATCTCCATCTGATCAACTTCACAAAGAGATTTCAAGGGACAAGTGAATCCATAACAAAGTTCATATCAAGTGGTATTAGAGCAACTTTGTGTCAGGTTGTATCTATCCTTAAATCTATTTTCGTTTGATTCGGTTTCTTTTTTAAAAACGTTTCGAATGCTCTGAAAATGATCGATCTGAATCCTTGACAAACACGCTAATATTTTGGACGTTTCAACTTCTGGATCATTCACTTGTGATTCGATCTGTGCAAGATAACATGGGTGAATCAGATCAAGAAGGAACCAACAAAAATTCGGACCACAAATTATTACTCGAAGCTTTCACAACATCGATGACTAAGTTGATGGACGAACGGTTTCATGCCATGAGACAAGAGCTTTCTGATTATGGAAAAGAAAGAGACAAGTCGAGGAGATAAATCCGAGACAGATCGCAGAAGTTCAACCAAATTACTACAACCATTCATCCAACTTAAGTGGATGCAGAAGACATAGGCGTAATGAAGGAGAAAGAACCCTCCTAAAGATACTTTAGCAAGCATGAAGGTTCACATTCCACCTTTCCATGGTACCAACAATCATGATGCTTATCTTGAATGGGAAAAGAAAATGGAGATAGTGTTCGGGTGCCAAGAATACACGGAGGAGAGAAGAGTGAAAGTGGTTACAACCGAGTTCTATGATTATGCTTTGAATTGGTGGGATCAAGTTGTTACTACCAAAAAACGAATAGGAGACTATCTAGTGGAAACTTGCAACCAAATGAAGAACATCTTGAATAAAATCTCTGTGCCGAGTCATTATCAATGAGAACTCCATTACAAGCCAAGGAANCTATCTAGTGGAAACTTGCAACCAAATGAAGAACATCTTGAATAAAATCTCTGTGCCGAGTCATTATCAATGAGAACTCCATTACAAGCCAAGGAATTTAATACAAGGCAACAAACCAGTAGATGATTACTACAAAGAAATAGAAACCTTGCTGCTCAGGGTTGACATTCAAGGGAGTCGTGAGGCTACTATTTCCAGGTTCATGGGAGGTCTGAACAGAGAAATATTGGACCGACTTGAGGTTCAAACTTATGAGGATATAGAAGAACTACACAAGGTAGTCATGTTTGAGAAACACCTTAAAAGAAGGAGTTCTAAGCCTAGTTTATGGTTCAGGAAAGCCTAGCTACCAAAGAGACGAGAAACAAGGAGAAACCAAAGACTATAAGCTTTTCAATAAGCCAAAACCAGAATATCAAGATCCTAAAGGCAAGGCTAAAATGGTTTCTATCAGATCAAGAGATGTTCAATGTTTCAAATGTCAAGGGCATGGGCATTGTGCTAGCGATTGTTCTAACAAAAGAATCATAGTACTCAAAGATAATGGTGAAATAGAATCTGAAGAAGAGCAGCAAGAGGACAGTTCATCATCAGAAAATCATGAGAAAGCACTTATGGGAGATCTGCTAGTTGCAATGAAGGTTCTGAGTGTGATGTCTAAAACAAAAGAACAAGAACAGAGGGAAAACTTGTTCCACACAAATTATATGGTTAAAAGCAAAATATGTAGTCAGATCATTGATGGTGGCAGTTGCACTAACGTTGTAAGTGAGACTATGGTAAAGAATTTTGGTCTAAAGGAAATAAAGCATCTAAACCATATCAGCTACAATGGCTCAATGACAGTGGTGAAATGACCGTCAACAAACAAGTAAGAGTGCCTCTGTCTATTGGCAAGTATGAGGATGAAGTTATGTGTGATGTTCTACCCATGGAAGCTTGTCACATTCTATTTGGGAGGCCATCGCAGTTGGATAGAAAAGTTACTCACGATGGCTTTGCCAATCGGCATATCTGTAAGTTCAAAGGTAGAAGGACTGTTTTGATTCCAATGACTCCTCATGAAGTGTACCAAGACCATCTAAGTATAAGGAAGAAAGCTGCACACAATACTACGTAAAGTACTCTTCTGACCAACAAGGCTAAAACAAAAGGGAGTTCTAAACCCAATTTGCTGTTTGTTTTCAAAGAAACACTAACAAACAAAACTGATTATGAACTTGTGCTACCGAGTAAATTTGAGTCCCTTTTTGCAGGAATTCATTGATGTCTTTCCAGAAGACAATCCCGAAGGACTACCACCTATTAGAGTCATTGAGAATCAAATAGATTTCCTACCAGGAGCATCCTTGCCTAACAAACCAGCCTATAGGACCAATCTTGTGGAGACCAAGGAACTTTAGAAACAAGTGGACGAACTTATGGAGAAGGGACACATCTGGGAAAGCATGAGTCATTGTGTTGTACCAGTCATCCTTGTACCTAAAAAGGATGGAAGCTAGAGAATGTGCGTAGATTGCCGAGTCATCAACAACATAACCGTGAAGTATTGTTACTGTATTCCTAGATTAGATGATATGTTAGATGAACTACATGGTTCTAGCATATTTTCTAAGGTTGACCTGAAAAGTGGATATCATCAAATTAGGATGAAGGAAGGTGATGAGTGGAAAACAACCTTTAAAACTAAACAAAAGTCTATATGAATGGTTAGTTATGCCATTTGGGCTAACAAATGCACCTAGTACGTTTATGAGGTTGATGAATCATGTTCTTAGAATATATATAGGAGTCTTTCTAGTAGTTTACTTTGATGACATCCTTGTCTATATAAAGAACTTAGAAGAGCATGTTAAGCATTTGAAACTGGTTTTCGATGTGCTTAGGAACGAAAGACTTTATTCTAATGCTAAGAAGTGTACCTTTTGTACGGATAACCTTGTCTTTTTAGGCTTTGTTGTTAGCGCAGATGAAATGAAAGTAGATGAAGAAAAGATCAAAGCTATCAAGAAATGGCCTAGTCCAAAATCTGTAGGAGAAGTGAGAAATTTCTATGGACTTGCCGGTTTTTATCAAAGATTTGTTAAAGATTTTAGCACCTTGGCGGCACCACTCACTAAAGTAATAAAAAAAGGATGTGGGATTCCGATGGAAGCAAGCTCACAAAGAAGCCTTTCAAACTCTAAAACAGAAGCTCACTAGTGCCCCTGTTCTAGCACTTTCTGGTTTTCTTAAAACTTTTGAGATCGAATGTGATGCTTCTGGTATAGGAATTGGAGATGTTCTGATGCAGTACAAGAAGCCAATAGCATATTTTAGTGAGAAGTTGGGAGAAGTGGCCTAAGGAGTTCGTTATACACACAGACCATAAGTCTCCAAAAAATCTAAAAAGGGCAAGAGAAACTCAACAAAAGGTATGCCAAATGGATATAATTTCTTGAGACCTTTCCATACGTCATAAAGTACAAGAAAGGTAAGGACAATGTAGTTGCAGATGCATTGTCTAGGAGGTAAGTTTTACTTTTATCACTTGAAGCTAAATTGCTTGGTTTTGAACATATTAAATCTCTTTATTCCAATGATTATGACTTTGGAAAAATCTATCAAGCTTGTGAAAAATTTGCATGTGGAAATTATTATAGGCATGAGGGATTCTTGTTTCATGATAACCATTTGTGTATTCCTAATTGTTCTTTGAAAGAACTGTTTCTAAGAGAAGCACACGGTGGATGCTTAATGGGACACTTTAGGGTTGCTAAAACTTTCCAAGTGATTCAAAATCACTTCCTTTGGCCACGGATGAAAAGAGATGTTGAAAAAATTTGCGAAAGATGCACAACATGTAAGCAAGCCAAAGTTTAGTCACAACCTCATGTTTGTTCTTCAGGGAGATTGTAAGGTTGCATGGAATGCCTAAGACCATAGTATATGATATAGACACCAAGTTTCTTAGTTACTTCTGGAAAATATTTTGGTCTAAGCTAGGTACTAAGTTATTATTTTCTACTACTTGTCATCACCAAACTGATGGGCAAACATAAGTAGTTAATAGAACTTTGTCAACACTCTTGCGTGCATTGATTAAGAAGAATTTGAAAACTTGGGAAGAATGTTTGCCTCATGTAGAATTTGTATATAACATTGTTGCGCATTCTGCTTCTAAATTCTCTCCATTCCAAATTGTTTATAGTTTTAATACTATTTCACCTTTGGATCTAATGCTTTTACCATTGAGTGAAAGAATAAATATGGATGGGAAAAAGAAAATTGAGGTTGTGAAACAGATTCATGAAAAGATTAAGAGCAACCTTGAGGCAAAGACAAAACAGTATGCCAAAGAAGCTAATAAGGGCAGAAAAGAGTTGGTTTTTAAAGAAGGAGACTGAGAGTGGATATATCTCAGGAAAGATCATTTTCCAAACGAGAGAAAGTCTAAACTGATGCTGCGGATAGATGGACCATTCAAAGTGATCAAATGGATCAACAACAATTCCTACCAACTGGATTTGCAAGGTTAGTATAACATGAGTAATAACTTTAATGTTACTGATCTTGTGCCTTTTCTTGCAGAAACGTGATTGCATCATTTTCCCAAAAAAAACGTGATTACGTAATTTTCCCGCAAAAATGTGATTCTTTAATTTTTCCGCCAAAAAGTGATTCCGTAATTTTTTAGCCAAAAACGTGATTCCGTAATTTTCTCGCAAAAAACACTATTCTGTAATTTTTTCGCAAAAAACGTGATTCCGTAATTTTCCGCCAAAAACGTGATTTCAAAATTTTTCCGTGATAAACAATATTTAATATTCTTAACTTTTATAATCAAATTATGAATCTATTTTAGCTTTTCTATTTTAATCATTATGTTGCAAAAGAAGACAAACTGAATAGGATATATTAAAGTGACTATATCATCTGGTATCAGAGCTANTCTATTTTAGCTTTTCTATTTTAATCATTATGTTGCAAAAGAAGACAAACTGAATAGGATATATTAAAGTGACTATATCATCTGGTATCAGAGCTAAACACTCCAAATAAGGTTTTATTTATCCATTTTGTTTAAGTTCTTAATTTCTCTTAGTTTGCTTAAGTTGTATCTGTTTTCGTTTTGATTTTGTGTCTGTTTGTTTTGGTCTGTTTGCTTGATTAGATCATTTTTGTAGATCTATTTTGTCTGTTCATCTTCTAGAAAGAAAAATGAGTAAAAATTTAGCCGAAATATGTACATTTGTGTGAGTTTTAAATCTTTCAACTTCCTGTGCACTTGATCTATTGGTTCAGTGAGAAACAAAGACATTTTTCAACATGGAAAATCAAGAAGATGTGAACGTGGCTAAGATGCTTGCTAATATTCAAAATCAACTTCAGAACCATGGAGAACGCATGACAAGGATTGAACAACCTGCACCAGTTCGCAGAGAACCATTAGAAACATGAATACTAAAGGAGTGAATTCTGCAGAAGATGAGCTGTCTGATGTGGATGGAGATCCACCAATTTATGAACGTGATTATAGACCAAGGAGACAACAATACCGAGCTGGAGGTAAAGAAGATGCTAGAAATAGATACATGAAGCTCACAGCACCAACTTTTGCTGGAAAGGTTAATCTAGATGTTTACCTTGATTGGTAAAGGCGTATAAAGTATATATTTGAGTACTACAACTATTTAGATCAAAGGAAAGTGTCTCTAACTGCTGCACAACTCACTAAAAATGCTTTAGCTTGGTGGGACAGAGATGTGTCTGAAAGGAGAAGGCATATAAATGGTTAGATTAGTTTAGGAAACTTTCTCAAGGGTCTAAATCTGTTGAAGAATACTTTGATAAGTTTGTAATGCTTAAGAACAAATTGGAGAGTGAAAATTATGAGGAAACCTTGATGGCACAGTTCTTAGATGGAATGCAAGATAGAATTGCTAGGAAAGTGGAGAGGCAAACTTATCATGATATATACGAGTTGTTACATCTTGCAATTCAAGCTGAGCAAAACATCAAAAAGAAAACTCTCTCAGCCAATCGCATCAAATCTACTTGGAATCAACAACCTCAGAAAACTCTAGACAAAGGAAAGTCTATTGAGATAAATTCAAGATTCAAGAAACCTCTACCTGAAACATCTAAAAACTCCAAACCAGAACCAAGTAGGACTCAAATACAAAGATCTCGTGGCATAACTTATTTTAAATGTAAGGAAAAAGGACATTTTGCAAGGGAGTATCCAAACCAGAGAGTCATGATTCTAAAAGCCAATGGAGAATATGAATTTGATTATGAAGAAGAGTAGGAGCTTGAAAATTCAGAAGAAGATGTTGTGGATTATACGGGTACAAGAGAGCTTCTAGTCACTAGGAGATCCCTCAACGTTCTCTTTGAACCAGAGATAATGCAAAGACAAAACATCTTCCACTATCGGTGCACAATCAATTCTAAGGTATGTAATCTAATCATTGATGGAGGTTCTTATAATAACGTGGCTAGAAAGTATTTGGTTGATAAGTTAGGCCTTCAGAAGACAAAGCATCCTCGACCATACCGACTTAAGTGGCTAAATGATGAGACTGAGCTTAAAATCGCCGAGCAAGTTACCGTGCCATTTAGCATAGGAAAGTATGTGGATCAAGTTGTGTATGATGTGATCCCTATGCAAGCTGGACATCTACTTCTAGGACGTCCATAACAATTTGAAAAAGAAGCATTACTCAATGGCAGGACCAACTACTACAGTTTTGTGCACAACAACAAAAAGCATTCACTTACATCATTAACCCCACAAGAAGTGCATGAGATGAAAACATCTATGTCAAAAGGAAACAAGCTAAGTAAAATTAATCTTTATGTAACACCTTCTACTGTTTTGAAATCTATTGGATCTCAAGCATAAGTGTTACTAATGATCTTTAAGGAAGCTTTGTTTTCAGGTCCAAAAACACAAGATCTACCTGATGCTGTTCAAAAGCTTCTCAACAAATTTACTAATGTATTTCCAGAAGAGATCCCTCTCGGATTACCACCTATAAGAGGAATTGAGCATCAGATTGATCTTATCTCTGAATCACCTTCACCAAATCGAGCTGCTTATAGAGTAAACCTAGAAGAAGCAAAAGAGTTGGAAAAACAAGTCAAGACTTGCTGTCTAAGGGCAATATCCGTGAGAGCTTAAGCCCATGTATTGTTCCTGTTCTTCTAGTGCCAAAAAAAGATGGAACTTGGAGAATGTGTGTGGATTGCCTAGCTATCAACAATATCACTGTTAAATATAGGCATCCAATTCCCAGGTTTGACGACATGCTAGATGAACTCAATGAAGTCAGTATCTTCTCAAAAATCAATCTAGGGAGTGGATATCACCAGGTAAGAATGAAAGAATGAGATGAATGGAAGACAATGTTTAAAACCAAACAAGGATTATATGAATGGCTGGTTATACCATTTCGACTCAAAAACGCTCCAAGTACACTCATGAGACTTATGAACCACGTACTAAGAGCTTTCATCTGTAAGTTTGTTGTGGTTTATTTCAATGACATACTGATTTATAACTCTAATCTTAAAGACCACTTACATCATCTTGAGCAGGTTCTGGAAACACTAAAGGCTAAAAATCTTTATGCAAATCTTAAGAAATTTACCTTTTGCACTGACCAAGTTACCTTTCTAGGATTTGTTGTAAGTTCTCAGAGATATAAGGTCGATGAAGAGAAAATTAAAGCAAGACAAGACTGGCCAACTCCATCAACCATTTGACATGTTAGAAGCTTCCATGGACTGGCTACTTTCTACGGAAGATTTGTGAAGGGTTTTAGTACCATTGATGCACTACTAACTTCAAGGATAAAAAAGAACGCGGAATTTAAATGGGGTCAAGCTCAGGAAGACACATTCAACAAGCACAAAGACAGCCTCACACATGTACATGTCTTGGTACTTCCTAATTTTGATAAAATGTTTGAGATTGAATGTGATGCTTCTGGTACAGGTATAGGAGTTGTCCTAACCCAAGGAGGAAAACCAGTAGCATACTTTAGTGAAAAACTTAGTGGAGCTGCACTTAACTACCCTACTTATGATAAAGAACTCTACGCGTTGGTAAGATCTCTTGAAACTTGGCAACATTATTTACTATCACGAGAGTTTGTTATTCATACTAATCATGAGATGCTCAAGCATCTAAGAGGACAAACTACACTTAAGAGGAGACATGCAAAATGGCTTGAGTTCGTGGAGATTTTTTTGTATGTGATCACGTATAAAAAAAAGGCAAGGAGAACGTGGTAGCTGATGCCCTGTCCAGGAGATACGCTCTAATCAGTACAATGGAGGCTAAAATCATGAAATTTGTATGAAACTAACCCAGATTTCAGGAAATATTCAAAGAAACCAAGAAAGCTGCTTATGAGCATTCTACCAGCACAATGGGTTCTTGTTTAAGGATAAGAGATTTTCATTCCACAAGGACCTATGAGAGAGTTGACAATTGGAGAAGCACATGGAGGAGAGCTTATGGGACATTTTGGCCATGATAAAACTGTAAGTGTTCTTATGGAGCATTTTTTTTAGCCACACCTAAAAAGAGACATGGAGAAATTATGTGCTAAGTGCATCACTTGCCTAAAGACAAAATCCAGGTCACATCCACAGTGTTTATATATGCTTTTTGCATATTTCTAACCTACCTTGGGTAGATTATTTCAATGGATTTTGTTTTTAGTCTGCCAAAGATCAACCACAAGGACTCCATCTTTGTAGTAGTGGACATGTTCTCCAAAATGGCTCATTTGATACATGGTAACAAGACTAATGATGCTACTCAAACAGCTGATCTTTTATTCAAAGAATTGTGCGTTTATATGGAGTGCCAATAACTATTGTTTAAGATCGTGACACCAAATTCTTAAGTCACTTTTCGAAAACTTTGTGTAAGAAGTTGGGAACCAAGCTGCTTTTCTCAACCACATGTCACCCTAAAACGGATGGCCAAACTAAGGTAGTAAATCGCACTCTCTCTACCTTATTGAGAGCAACGGTTGGGAAGAACTTAAGGAATTGGTTATCTTGTTTACCATATGTTAAATTTTCTTATAATCATGCTAAGCATTCTGCTACTAAACTCTGCTCGAAGCTGTTTATTCTAGTACTAAAGGTGAAACCAAAGCAGATTTTGTGAAAAAGCTCCATTAAAAGGTCAAGGATAATCTGGAGAAGAAAACTGAGAAGTACAAAGAACAAGCTGGTAAGCACCGTAAGGAGGTCACCTTTGAACCAGGAAATCGGGTCTGGTTACACATGAGATACGAAAGCTTTCCAAAGCAAAGGAAGTCCAAGCTTTCACCAAGAATAGATGGACCATTTTGAGTGCGAGAAAAATTCAACGATAGTTCTTATAAGCTTGATCTGCCAGGTGAGTTATACATCTCTCTAACTTTCGATGTTACTGATTTAGCTCCTTATCATGTAGATGAACCTGTTCTGAGATCAGAACCTTTTCAAGAGGGAGGAGGTGATGAAGACATCAATTCAAGCTCACCAGAACCTGTTCAGAACTCCATCAACATACCATCGCTAAGGCAAGCTCGAAGAACAAGATCATGCATGAAGAACCTTGGTGAGATACTCAACACGTATGTGGAGAAGCTCATCACACTCATATAGTACAGAGGACTCCAAGAGGCCGATCTTGTATAGGAAATGCAAGGAAAAGACCAAGAGAAAACCAAGACTCCATTTACTTCATTTCTGCCAGTTTTGCAAGAAAACAAAGATGCTATCTTATTTGTCATTTCCAAGGCTATTGAGGACTAATCTTAACGCAAGGTATGAATTTGAATTAATAACAAATTGTTTTCTTTGTTGCTTTTCAGGGAATAAGGCCGTTGGTAAGTCAAAAGTTGTTTTAATGCTAATTTCTTTTAAGTTCCATTGAGTCTGTTTTAGTTGCATGTTTAGCCTTTATTTTCCTTTATTTGTAACCTAAATTCGAGCCTAGAAGGTCACCTGCTGCTGGGACTATATATAAAGTCCATTCTCAGCATGTAAGAGACAGGTTTTTAATGAAATAAAAAATGAGATTTTATTCTCTTTGTCTTCTGTGAAGGAAGCAAACACTTCTCTTCTTCTTGTGTAAGATTCCTTGAAGACTTGAGTGTTTTTAGACTTATCATAGATACTTTCACAGATCTGTGTGGCGTTTCTCAATCCACCCATCTTTCAAATCATCCCTTGGATTCTTGAGAAAGTGTCGTACATCCAGCTGAAGTATATCCACCAACCTATTCATCAATCCATCACTATTGATTTTCTGTCATACAGCCAAATAAAGTCTCTCCACCAAGTCCCCCTTGTAGACACAAGCCCCTTGTACCTATATCAAGTCTGTACACATGAATGTGTAAAACTAATTGGACACAAGTGGATCTTTATGTGAAAAAGAAACGAACTGTGAGATGCAAAGCAATTTTAATAGCACAAGCGTTCTGAGAAAGATTTGGAATTGATTATGTAGAGATGTATATGGGGCTGTAGTATGTTCCAAGGGTTGGGCTGTTCGCCCATTAATATCTTGTGGTGGAGGCAACTATTTAGATTCATTATGAGTTTGACAGCGAGAGAAAGACTTGATTTTGTTTGCCTAGAAGGTCTTAAATTGTCCAAAACAACTCTGAAGAATTCGATTGCCAGAATCAATAAGTTCTAGTTCTCAAGAACATTATTATATGTAAGAAATTAAATCGATATCATTTTGAACACAAACAATCAAGGTGATTGTAAGATAATTGCTCATGCGCATACTTAAAAGAATGGTACAAGAATGACAACATTAGTCCATAAATCTTTACAAAAAGATTTGGCTAAGGATTCATAATAAATGTACTGTGTGTTTATGATTTAAATATTATCGGATCTCTTGTAGAGATTTCATATATAGTTGAATATTTGAAGAAAGAGTTTGAGATGAAAGCACTCTTCTAAACGGTGCAAAAATTTGATTGTACACAGATATGAATATGGCCGAGTTTGTATAACTCACATCTTTCATGAAGTTACTTGGTAATTAAACATCTAGCGAAAGATATGTTATTTTCAAAGATCCGTGCAGGATTTTACATAAAAAATGTTCATGTATATTTGGTCTAGAAGTATTATAATAAGAATAAAAGCTAAAATAGTATATTGTATAAGATGGGCATGAATAACTCTTACATACAACATGAATGTTTAGAAGATAAACTAAAGAATTAATCTTCTTTATGAATTGAGATTTATGGACTAGAAGTTCAATGATCTGAGAATGGAGTCTGTTAACGAAGACTCAACTTATAAAAATTCCAAAAAGTGATATATATGATCGGAATGCATATCCTGAAGATGATGCTTCTAGGAGGAGAAATATCATTATGTGCGTGGTTGTATTTTTTTTCCTTATCATGGTTTTAATCCTATTAGGTTTTTCAATGAAAGGTTTTTAATGAGACCACAAAGAACATGCGAATGATTTATACCTAAAGGGGAAATACAATGATTACAATGATGAAAGACTATCATTTTGCTAAGTCTTTGACATATATTGATAAAATCATAAGAAGCAAAGAGAATGATCAAGATGAGTCACTTGCGAGACCAATGAACTGTAGAAGAATGACGATGTACATGTCCTAATAATTCGTTCAACTGAAGATTTGGCGAACCTATTTATCAAGATGCTTTCAACAACTACTTTCAAGACGTTTGTTCATTATATTGGATCACATCATTTTGAAGATTTCAAGTGATGTACACATGAGTGGGAATATCTATGCGCTTCACTCTTTTTCCCTTTACCATAGTTTTTTCACGGGGTTTTCCATGTAAGGTTTTTAATGAGGCAGCTTCTTTCACATGCGCATTTGGGACTATATTTTGATAATGGTCATCCAAAGGGAAGTTTCATGAATAATGTCATTATTATGTGGATGTCCATTATAGGCCCATTAGTACATTATAGAAGATTTGAAATCTAACATAAACCCTAATGTTGTATCCCTATATATATTTGTATTATATTGAATAAATCAATAACAAGATAGCAATTCCTTAATCTTTTTTGTTCGTAACATATATGTAACTATTTTTTGTATTTTTATTATATATTTATTTCAAAATTTATTAAAAAAATATCACTTTAAATAAATTTTATGGGAGTAATCTCAACAAACTGGGAAAATTGAAGAAAGACAAGTAAGAAAAGCCCTTTCTTTTGTATGAATGTTAAATTATATTCATTAAAAAAACAGATTTACATATTATGCAACTTTGAGTTTAAAAAGCTTAGAAATTTAGGAAAAATTTGACATCAGAACATATGATTTTATTCTTGAGTTCCTATCCAGTAACAGAGGCCAGTTTGCATTTTGGAGCTGCCCAATGTCTTGAAGAGATGCCATACTGTTGTGAACTATGTGATCATTGTCTTTGCAATGATATCCATTGGAGTGGGCACTTTCCCATGTCGTCTTTTCTTCCTCTCACTCCAAATTGTAGACACTGCAGCCTGAAAAACATATTTGAGTGCAAATCTTTGTACTCCCTTAAAAACTGAACCGGAGATAATGGTAAAAATATCAACAAAATCTGATGTGTAGCAATTGATTAGAATCGGTTGCGCAAGCTTTTGCCAAAGCTGACTAGAATGGTAACAGGAGAAAAATAAATGATCTCTTGTTTCCATCTGCTGTTGACAGAACACACACCTTGCATCTACAAAGGGGTCCCAACCTTTCATTTTATCACATGTGCTCAACCAATTCCAAGATATTAACCAAACCAAGATGGAGAACTTAGGCGTACCATGAGAAAACCATACTCCTTTGTGCCAATTCTTGTCTTGTCTTATTTCTCTAACTTAGTTCCTGGTCTCTTTTGTGGAGAAGCTTGATCTGAATTTACCCTCTTTCCATCTTCAAAGGGAAATATCCATATCCACACTAGGCCGACTATGAAGCTTAAGTAACTCCTCTTCAACTGCGTTTAGAATGCCCACTCTATATCTCCGGGTACGATGATTAACCACAGCATGTGCTACCGTCGCATCCGAAGACACACCCAACTCAATGAATCCACGATCTCCCAAGACATCATGAAGACGACCCAAAGCACTCCAATTATCGAATGAAAATGAAGTCTGCTTCCCATTTTTAATCTCTTTCCGATGAAACTCTTTTACCTGTGAATGATATTTGAGAAATTTCCGCCACATCCAAAATCCCATATATGAATTCTATTGAGCTGACCCGAAGGAACTTGTCCATATGAACTTGTAACAACTTACTTTATTTGCCTTGGCTATTGACTTGAGCCCCAAACCTCCTTCTCTCTTTGGCTTACATACCTCTCCCCATGATATTTTTGCTTTCCTTGGATTTAACTCAGCCCCCGATCAAAGGAAAGAACTACTAAGTTTCTCTATCTCTTTAACACACACATTTGGTAGCCGGTAAGCTGGAATCCAAAAATTAATCAGACTTGCAATGAAAAAATTTAAGAGTTGGGGACGTTCCGCATAAGATAGAAATACATTCTTCCAAGTGCTAATTTTTTCCCAAGTCTTCTCTACTAAAGAAAGCAAATCACCTGTAGACATAAACTTAGTCATCAATGGTAAATCCAAATAACAGAACAGTAAGCTACCACATGAAGAAAAGAAACCGAGCGAGTATTGCTTCCATGACATCCAAAGAAATATCCGATGTGTACAGAGTGGACTTCTCCAAACTGATTCTTAGACCATTTTCTTGTGCAAACTCGGTAAATACATCTACTATTTCTTCTATCGATCTTTGTTTGCCATCAGAATAGACCATAATGTCGTCCGTAAAACACAAGCGAGTCAGTTTCCGTTTTTTACGTCAGGGATGATATCCGAAACTGCCCACCATTGCTGCATAATCTTCTTCGACAACACATTCATACACATAACAAAGATATATAGGGAGAGAAAACAACCCTAATGTAGGCCTCTTTTACTTCCAAAAAAACCAGCTAGTTCACCATTTACCTGAACCGAAAAGGATGGCGTTGAGATACAATGCTTTATCCAAATAATGAATTGTGGTGGAAATTGTAAAGCCGCAAGTGTATTGAGTACCAAGTCCCATTGAACGGAATCAAAAGCGTTGGTTGTAGAGTATATAAGTATGTAAAGGGTAGATTAGTCAATATCTCATACCTAATCAATCTATGTAATCACTATATAAGTTTGTAATCCTCAAAGCATGAATATTAAGTCTCATATTCTATATGGTATCAGAGCAACATACCTTAACCTAGAAAACATATTGACCGCCGTTTCTCAATTTTTCAAATCTCTCCTTCTCTGAGATGTCGTCTTCCTCCGGTGAAACCATCACAGTTTCATATACTCAAACTCTACTCAATGTCAACATGACGAATGTGACGAAGCTCACAGACTCAAAACTTCTTGATGTGGGGACGTCAAGTACACGCTCTTCTCGACGGCTACGACCTCACTGTTTATCTCGACAGCACGGTGGATGTACCTCCTCCAACGCTCACTGTGGCTGGCAATATCACTCCAAATCCAGCGTACAAGTTATGGAAAAGGCAAGACAAACTCATATACAGTTCGCTCCTTGGTGCAATCTCCATCTCAGTTCAGCCCTTACTCTTAAAGACAACGACATTAGCTGACATATGGAGCACTCTCACGTCCATCTACGCTAAACCTAGCCGATCTCATGTTCAACAAATCCGACACCAGATCAAGCAATGGACAAAGAGGGAGAGATCGATCTCTGAATACTTTCATGGATTGACAACTTGGTTTGATCAACTAGCACATCTCGGAAAGCCTATGGATCATGAGGAGCAGATTGAAAAAGTCTTGGAGGGTCTTCCTGAAGACTACCTATTGATCAAGAAGAAGAATGAATAAGGAAAAACATTCGTACGTTCGTAAGTTCCCCATGTTCGGGTGAAACAAATAAGGCCGAACGTGTAGAAGGCTTGTGTAAGAGAATGAATGAGTGTTTAGGAGCTGGTTTAGGCCTTGCAAAGGCCCACTAGCCATTCAAAAGAAGGGGAACACATCTTGATAAGGAGGAAGGGAAAATATGAACGTTGGAGTGGTGTGAACCACATTGTGGTGTGGACCACTTTGGGATTTGCAGCGCCACCTCATCATTTAGGTTTAAATTGTCTCCTTGTTGTAGCTCATATATAAGCTGTAGTCTCCCTCGTTGTAAAACAACCAACTTTATTCTCTCTTTGCTAATGAAATCGATTTCTGCCTATCTTCTTCTATTCTTCATGGATCTTCGTGATTCTTGTTCCTAAATCTCTCTAATCACATTCTCTATTCTCTAATCTGCATATTCTTACATGGTATCAGAGCATTCTTGGGTTCTTTAATCTCTATTCTCTCTTGTTAAGTTCATTCTCTCCATTCAATTCACTCCATTCTCTCTTGTTCGCTCATCCTCTTTACACTCTCTCATCTTGTTCGATCTGCTCAAGTCTTGTGTCAAGATCATTGCAAATGGAAGGTAACAAGCCATTGATGATCCCGGTTACTCTCAAAGGAGAGAACTATCTCCTCTGGTCTAGGGCCACAAAGACGGCACTTTGTGGCCGAGGTTTGTGGAAACATGTGGAGAAGTCTCTTGAAATCAAGGAGGTTGCCATTGGAGATGAGGAAAGGGCTGAAGAAATCATGGCCGAAGAGGCTAAATGGTTCAAAGAATACCAGACCGTGCTTGCCATCATCCAAGGGTCCCTTGAAGCCTCCATCCTTGAAGCTTACTCATATTGTGAAACGGCAAAGGAGTTGTGGGGAACTCTCCAACACGTCTATGGGAATGTCTCCAATCTCAGCCAAGTCTTTGAAGTTAAAAGAGCCATCAACACTCTCAAGCAAGATGACATGGAGTTCACTAAGCACCTTGGGAGATTTCGGTCACTTTGGGCTGAACTTGAAATGTTGAGGCCAAACACCATGGATCTGGTGGTTCTCAATGACAGGCGTGAGCAAGATAAAGTCTTTGGCCTCCTATTGACCTTACATCCGTCTTACAATGACCTCATCAAGCATATCCTCTGTGCTGATAGACTCCCAAGTCTTGATGAGGTTTGTTCTCAAGTCCAAAGGGAGCAAGGGTCTCTCGGATTGTTTAGTGGAAAAAGAGAACTTCTTCTTGCGAACAAAGGCTACTACAAGCAAGATGAAAGAAAGGTTTGGTGGTGTGATCATTGCAAGAAGAAGGGACATCTCAAGGACAAATGCTGGATTCTCCATCCCCATCTCAAACCGAACAAGTTCAAAGAGAATCCAAGGGCACACCTCTCAACGGATTCCAAGGAAGAACAAGGTCAAGGACAAGCAATGGTGGCATCTTCCTCTCTTGGAGATGTGGTGCGGAATTCTGATCTTGAAGCTCTCATTAGGTCCATTGCTTCACTAAAGGAATCCAGTATCTCACTACTATCCCATAAACTTGCTACTCCTTCTACTTCTCTAGTTGTAGATTCGGGTGCCTCACACCATATGATTAACAATCCGAATCTCTTAGGGAATATAGAACCGGCCTTAGGGAATGTAAGCATAGCTAATGGTGATAAGGTATCGGTTAAGGGAGTAGGTAAATTGAGGTTGTTTGACAAGGATTCCAAAGCCTTTTATATGCCTAAGTTCACCTCTAACTTGCTATCGGTTAAGAAGGTGACTAATGACTTGAATTGCTATGCTATCTTTGGTCCTAATGATGTTCATTTTCAGGATATTAAGACCGGAAAGATACTTGGAGGAGGAGGCACCAAAGATGATCTTTATGTTCTTGAAAACTCATCTCCAAATGCTTTTAATTCCGTAGCTTTAAACTCTAGTAGTGTAGTTTGTTTGAATGCAATGTGGCATGCTAGGTTAGGTCATCCTCATTCTCGTGCTCTTGAATTGATGATGCCTAATATTTCTTTTGATCATAGTAGTTGTGAGGCTTGTATTCTCGGTAAACATTGCAAGATTGTCTTTCCTAAATCAAGTACCATTTATGAAAATTGTTTTGACTTAGTTCATTCGGATGTTTGGACATCTCCATGCGTATCTAGGGATAACAACAAGTATTTTGTGACATTCATTGATGAAAAATCAAAATATACTTGGATAACCTTGTTGCCTTCTAAGGATCGTGTGTATGATGCTTTTATAAATTTTCAAAACTATGTCACTAATCAATTTAAGGTGAATATTAAGGTACTTAGGTCAGATAATGGAGGAGAATACACAAGCCATAGATTCAAAGAACACCTAGCTAAGCATGGGATTATTCACCAAACAAGCTGTCCATATACACCACAACAAAATGGAGTGGCGGAAAGAAAGAACCGACACCTAATGGAGGTGGCTAGATCAATGATGTTCCACACCAATGTCCCAAGACGTTTTTGGGGAGACGCGGTCATGGCAGCATGCTATCTCATCAACCGGATACCAACTAGGATCCTTAAAGATCTTTCTCCCTTTGAAGTTCTAAATCGAATAAAACCCTCTATTGATCACTTACGCGTTTTTGGGTGTGTTTGTTTTGTCTTGGTGCCAGGGGAACAAAGGACTAAGCTAGATGCCAAGAGCACTAGGTGTATGTTCCTCGGATACTCGACTACTCAAAAAGGTTACAAGTGCTATGATCCGTCTACTAACCGAATGATGGTGTCAAGGGATGTGAAGTTCATTGAAGAAAGTGGGTATTATGGTGAAAAGGATTGGGAAAAGCTTAAGGATCTCTCTAGCTCTCCATCCGATCGATCCGAAAGCCTAAGGTTCCTCCTTGATCACCTTGGAAATGATATGAATGAATCAAAGGGAGTTAAGAACACACCACTAGGTCCAACCAATGGTGGTGAAGATGAGAACAAAGGAATGAACAGATCTGACCAAGAGATGAACTTGATTGAAGAACATCAAGATGAGTACTTGAGTCACTCCCAAGTCATGGATGAATCAGAAGTTAGTTCACCATGTGATGAAGGAAATGAGGACAATTCTCATGACACCTTTACAAGCAATGAAGAAGTAGTGAATGAACCTCAAGTACTTAGAAGAAGTACACGAGTTAGAAAGCCTCCGGATTTCTACAATAATAATGTTGTAGCCCATCCAATCCAAGCAACATGTTCGCTTGCCCTCTTGCCATCTGATCATCAAGCATTCCTAGGGAAAATTGATTCACACTTCATTCCCCAAACCTATGAAGAAGCCAAAGACAAAGAAGAATGGATGAATGCGGTAGGAGATGAAGTGGGAGTTATGGAACGGAACCACACATGGGATGAGAGTGATCTACCTCCAGGGAAGAAAGCCGTGAGCTCCAAGTGGGTGTTTACCATCAAATATCTAAGCAATGGAGACATTAAGAGATACAAAGCAAGGTTGGTTGCTCGCAGATTCACCCAAACCTATGGGGAGGACTACACGAATACGTTTGCTCCAGTTGCCAAGCTTCATACGGTTAGAGTGGTGTTGTCATTAGCTACTAATCTCACTTGGGAACTTTGGCAAATGGACGTGAAGAACGCCTTCCTACAAGGTGAGCTTGAAGACGAAGTATACATGACACCACCTCCAGGTCTTGAAGATACGGTAGCTCCCGGTAAAATTCTAAGGCTAAGAAAGGCTATCTATGGTCTTAAACAGTCTCCAAGAGCTTGGTACCAAAAGCTTAGCTCCACGCTTAAAGACCGAGGCTTCAAACGTTCCGAGGCCGATCATACCTTGTTCACACTACAAGGTCATAAAGGTATTGTTGTTGTACTCATTTACGTTGATGACTTGATCATCTCCGGAGACAACACGGAAGGTATAGCATCTACCAAAGTTTTCTTAAAATCATCATTTGACATTAAGGATCTTGGTGCTCTAAAGTACTTCCTAGGGATTGAAGTGTGCCGTTCTCCGGAAGGCCTCTTTCTTTCACAAAGGAAGTACACTCTTGACTTGTTGAATGAGACAGGAAAGCTTGGATCAAAGCCGGCCAAAACTCCTCTTGAAGATGGCTACAAGGTCAACCGAAAGGGGGAGAAAGAAGATGAACCATTTGCGGATGCACCTCAATACCGAAGACTAGTGGGTAAGTTGATCTATCTTACTATCACACGGCCTGATATCTCGTTTGCAGTGAACCAGGTGAGTCAACACATGCAAACTCCCACGGTGTACCATTGGAGCATGGTGGAGAGGATTCTAAGGTATCTAAAGGGTAGTCCGGGTCAAGGCATTTGGATGGGAAAGAATGAAAGCTCGGAGATAGTGGGATATTGTGATGCGGATTGGGCTGGAGATCGAGGAGATAGGAGGTCCACAACCGGTTATTGTACGTTCGTTGGAGGCAACCTTGTAACTTGGAAGACCAAGAAGCAAAAAGTGGTCTCATGTTCAAGTGCGGAAGCGGAATACCGAGCAATGAGGCACATTACCAACGAGTTGACTTGGCTCAAGGCTCTCCTCAAGGACCTCGGCATTGAATCTACATCTCCCATCACATTGCATTGTGACAACCAAGCAGCCATCCACATAGCTACAAACTCGGTGTTTCATGAACGGACCAAGCATATAGAAGTTGATTGTCACAAGGTTAGAGAGAAGATTGAAGAAGGAGTAATCCTCCCATGTTATACAAGAAGTGAAGACCAATTGGCGGATATCTTCACAAAGGCAGCAAGTCTCCAAGTTTGTAAGCACACCCATGACAAACTTGGTATTGTTGATCTAACTCGTCTTTGATCAAGTCCCCTCGTCCATGGTGACCATACTCTTTTCCCTCTACACGGTTTTGTCCCATAGGGTTTTCCGTGTCTAGGTTTTTAATGAGGTGGTTATCTTGGACAATCCAAGCTTAGTCTCCAAAGTTCTTTTGCGGCTAAGCTTGAGGGAGAGTATTGATCAAGAAGAAGAATGAATAAGGAAAAACATCCGTACGTCCGTAAGTTCCCCATGTTCGGGTGAAACGAATAAGGCCGAACGTGTAGAAGGCTTGTGTAAGAGAATGAGTGAGTGTTTAGGAGCTGGTTTAGGCCTTGCAAAGGCCCACTAGCCATTCAAAAGAAGGGGAACACATCTTGATAAGGAGGAAGGGAAAATATGAACGTTGGAGTGGTGTGGACCACTTTGTGGTGTGGACCACTTTGGGATTTGCAGCGCCACCTCATCATTTAGGTTTAGATTTTCTTCTTGTTGTACCTCATATATAAGCTGTAGTCTCTCTCTTTGTAAAACACACAACTTTATTCTCTCTTTGCTAATGAAATCGATTTCTACCTATCTTCTTCTATTCTTCATGGATCTTCATGGTTCTTGTTCCTAAATCTCTCTAATCACATTCTCTATTCTCTAATCTGCATATTCTTACACTACCGACGTGTTAGTGATCAGCTTGAAGGTAGTGAGATCACGCCTACTCTCCCAGAAGTCCTCAAAAAGTTACTAAACCAAGAAGTGAAGCTGAAGAGTGTTGCTGCTTCCGCACCGTCACTACCCATCACGGCTAATGTTGCCAATGCCCGTGATTATAACAATCGTAGAGAGCCACGATCGTCTTCCTGCAATCAAATCACTTGGCACCGGAACCAGAATCAGAACCATCAAGGCAACTCCACCTCACGTCAAGGCAACAACACTACACGAGGATATCAAGGGCGATGCCAAATCTGTGGTGTATTTGGTCATAGTGCACGGAGATGCTCCCAGCTCAATCTGACTGGTTGTCATTACACTCCCTCTCCTCAGCCCAATACGACCACGGTACCATGGCAACCACGCGCACACATGGCAACCACTGCTCCTCAGCCGGTGAACTCTTGGTTACTTGACTCCGGAGCCACGCACCATCTCACGTCCGATTTGGCCAATCTTTCACTTCACCAACTCTACAACGGTGGAGAGGAAGTAACAATAGCTGATGGTTCTAGACTTAACATCTCGCATACCGGTTCCACATCCATCCCTACCTCCTCTAAAAACCTTAATCTCACCAAAGTTCTTTATGTTCCAAACATTGCTAAAAACTTGATCTCCGTTTACCGTTTGTGTAATACTAATCAGGTTTTTGTGGAATTCTTTCCAGCACATTTTCAGGTGAAGGATCTCAGAACAGGGGTCCAATTACTCCAAGGGAGAACTAAAGATGAGCTGTATGAGTGGCCAGTCAACCAAAAACCAATCACCTCCCCCTTCGCCTCACCAACACCACAAACATCCTTACCTTCATGGCATTCTCGACTAGGCCATCCGTCCCCTCCAATTTTAAATTCTATTGTTTCAAAGTTTTCTTTACCCTGTTCTGATTCACCCAATAAACAGTTTTCTTGTTCTCATTGCCTTATTAATAAAAGCCACAAATTGCCTTTTCATACAAACACTATTACTTCAACTAAACCACTCCAATATATCTATTCCGATGTCTGGTCGTCTTTGCTGGTGTCAAGTGATAATTTCAAATATTATCTAGTTCTTGTGGATCATTACACTAGATACACTTGGTTGTATCCGCTGAAACTCAAATCTCAAATTCGTGACGTGTTCATTGCCTTCACGGCGTTGGTGGAGAGTCGCTTCCAAACCAAAATAGGCACTCTTTACTCCGACAATGGTGGTGAGTATCTTGCTTTGCGATCGTTTTTGTCTACCCATGGCATATCAAATTTGACTACACCGCCACATACACCGGAGCATAATGGTGTTTCCGAACGCAAACATCGACATATTGTCGAAACTGGGCTCACCCTACTACATAAAGCATCCATACCTAAGAAGTGTTGGTCTTACGCATTTGCCGCAGCCGTTTACTTGATCAATAGAATGCCGAGTGTGGTGATCGACAATCAATCTCCATATGACCGTCTCTTTCACCAGTCACCGAACTACCTCAAGCTTAAAGTCTTTGGCTGTTTGTGCTTCCCATGGTTGCGTCCTTATAACCGCAACAAGCTTGACGATAAATCCACACCGTGTGTGTTCATGGGATATTCACTAACACAAAGTGCTTATCTATGTCTTGATGTCAAGTCTAGCCGCCTCTACACGTCGCGTTATGTACGATTTGTTGAATCACATTTTCCATTTGCTTTACCGTCTACACCAAGCAAACCGAAAGCAGACTCGGATTTCACTACCACCATACCAGACACGCGCCCCGTCTTGGTTCCAGTCCACTCCTCACCACTCGTACAAGCTCCGTCACAGAACCCATGTTCTCGGTCCTTCTCGATCCGCCCTAACTAATGCCGTCGGAGTCACAATCGCAATCTTCAGTTCGCGATGGTGACAATGAAGAAGGTATGATAGTGGGCTGCTCAGAGGAATCCACAGGCCCATCGCAACATCAGATTACACAAACAAGCCCAACTCCACCCAATATACCCACTGTCCAACCTACACTGCCAATCCAGCCCACATAAACTCGACCTATACCAACTCTTTCTTCGGAAAATTTACCGGCCACTCACCCGCCACCACCTTCAAAAAATCCAAACCCCACTCCACATCCAATGCAAACTCGGCAGAAGAACAATATTACCAAACCAAACAATAAATATAACATATCCGCTATCACCACCAAACCAACCATCCCAAATACCGTGAACCAAACATTTCGAGATGAGAAGTGGAGACAGGCTATGACTGAGGAAATGAATGCTCGGCTCCGGAATAACACGTTTGACTTGAAGCCACCTCACCCAAGTCAACATGTAATTCCTACTAAGTGGATTTTTAGACTCAAATATTTACCTAACGGTTTACTTAACAGGTATAAAGCTCGATTGGTTGCACGTGGCTTCAATCAACAATATGGCCTTGATTATTCAGAGACGTTTAGCCCGGTGGTTAAATCATACACAATTCGCCTTGTTCTCCAGTTGGTTGTTACTCGCTCGTGGCCCATACAACAATTAGACGTGAATAATGCCTTCCTTCAAGGAACGTTAACGGATGAGGTTTATGTGGCTCAACCTCCTGGTTTTGTGGATCAAGATCGACCTCACCATGTCTGTAGATTGAAGAAGGCGCTATATGGTTTGAAACAGGCTGTCACCTCACCATGTATGTCGATGACATTATCGTAACCGGTAAGAACAGTTCTCTACTCAATGGATTTCTCAATACTTTAGCTTCTCGTTTCTCATTGAAAGATCCAACTCCATTGAAGTATTTCCTAGGCATCGAAATCACACGCACGTCGCAAGTGCTTCATATGATGCAAAAGCGTTACATCATTGAATTGTTAACAAAGACGAACATGCTGGGGGCAAAGCCGGTCAATACACCCATGTCTCCTACTCTAAAGCTCTCTCTAACTTCGGGTTCCAAGCTTGACAATCCCTCCGAGTTTCGAATGGTTATTGGCAGCCTCCAATACTTGTCCTTTACTCGGCCCGACATTGCCTATGCGGTGAATCGTCTATCTCAGTTCATGCACATCCCCACTTACGATCGTTGGCAAGCCGCCAAACGTATTCTCCGCTACCTAGCTGGTACAAGCTCTCACAGTATTTTTCTACATGCCAACTCTCCGCTTACCTTACATACTTTTTCAGACTCGGACTGGGCAGGGGATCCCGATAACTTCGTCTCTACCAATGCGTACATCGTTTACCTTGGTAAAACACCAATCGCCTGGTCCTCCAAGAAGCAAAAGGGTGTTGCGAGATCCTCCACCGAAGCCGAGTATAGGGCTGTCGCGAACACGGCAACTGAACTTTGGTGGCTTTGTTCTTTACTCACCGAACTTGGTGTTACTTTATCTCAGCCTCCCGTGATCTATTGTGACAATGTAGGGGCAACTTACCTATGTGTGAATCCACTGTTTCATTCAAGGATGAAACACATTACTCTAGACTACCATTTCATACGTGATAACGTTCAAGCCGGTGCTTTGCGTGTTGCTCATGTTTCCACAAAAGACCAACTCGCGGATGCTCTCACAAAACCACTACCAAGACCACGGTTCAAAGAGATCAACAACAAGATTGGAGTGACTGAAGCCCTTCCATCTTGAGGGGGTGTGTAGAGTATATAAGTATGTAAAGGGTAGATTAGTCAATATCTCATACCTAATTAATCTATGTAATCACTATATAAGTTTGTAATCCTCAAAGCATGAATATTAAGTCTCATATTCTAAATTGGCTATATCAATCTTCATTGCGCAGCGAGGAGATACATTCCTAACGATAATCTTTGACTATTTCTAACGCCATCAACACATTCTCCATCAACAACCTATTCGCAATGAAAGCGGATTAATTTGGTGCAATAAACTCCGAAAGAATACTATTCAGGCAATTAGCAAGTATTTTTGATATGGCTTTGTTTAAAACATTGCATCACGATATTGGCATGTTATCCTTCATCGCCACTGCTCCAACCTTCTTCGGAATTAACACCAAAATTGTTGGGTTTAATCCATTTGGTAAAAAACCATAGATTAATAAGGATTGTACAACTGCTATAAAATCCTTTCCCAATATCGACCATTTCTCCTTGAGGAACTCGTCTACCATATAACCATCTGATCCCAGTGATTTGTTTGATGGCATACAAAATAACATTGTTTTTATCTTCTCCTCATGTACTTCCGATGTTAAGCTTGCCTACCCCCTTCCGAACACTAGAAATCTATAAAGTCCTCCATAGCTGCCACTGAAAGACCTCTATACTACTGTGGACCTAATAATAATAGTTTCAAAAAATATTTGATCTCCTCTCATTTTATCTCTAGTGGATCAGTTTAGCACGCACCAACCTTAAATATACAATAAGAAGCAATTCATCGTTGATGAGCATACGATCCAGCTTCTTACATATTAAGCCTTGCTCTCTCTTGTTGCACCATGTAAATGAAGGACTGTGCGACGCATATCCACTAAAGAACAATGTCGGACCACCTCTTGGAAGTCTCTCATGTCTGATGAATAAACAAAGTTTGAGTCTCATCTATCTCAAGAATTTTATTAAAATCCCCACAATAAATCCAAGGCTTGCCTCGATAGGTTAAGGAATTTTGTTGATTTTTCAAATCTCTCCATACTCTTTTCTTTCTTCTTCAAAATTGGCTGCATAGATGAAAGAACAAACAAACTCCTTCCCTCCATCTATTGTAATTGCAAATGTGATAATTTGTGAAATTTTAAACACAACTCTTACATGTACCTTTTTGCTCCAAACCACCCATATTCTGCCCCTACTATTAAATTCATAATTCGAGATCATTGACCAATCTTTAAAGGTGCTCCGAACAATATGATTCGATGCACCTTCCTTCAACCTTGTTTCTAAAATCTCGATCCAAACTATTTATTTGATTTATTAAATCCCAGAATGTTTCAGAAAAATCGGACATCAATGCCTTGGAAACTACTTCATTGCCTTCCACTAATCCCTCATTCTTCTCTTTAGCTGCGATCGGATCACTATTTCAACAATCTCTTAATCTTGTTGGTCTCTAAGTACTTCAAACCTTGAAAGAGAGGCGATGCGGAGCTGACTATACTCCAATTTGTTTAAACAGATACCTGACTTACGACCATTTGAGGGGGAACTTACCAGCCATTCTCCTCTACTCCCGTGTGATTATTTTCGGCTGTGGGTAAGAATTCATCCTCTTCCCGCCAGCCTCTCCAACCTTAAGGATACAAGTTTCTGAAGATTGTTCCACCAACTCAACCTGATCCACTCCCTTTACATTTTCCACCTCAACTACATCCGGAAAAGTCACCTTCTTTGTTAGTTGAATAGAGATATCAACTAACAATTCTTTGACCTGCTTCCTTGGAGAAGAAGACTGTCGAGGAAGATAGTACCCCTGTTAGCCAAACAACTGTCAGCTCCATGAACCCACTTCTTGCAAATACCACATCGAAGTGGAAGCCATGGGTATTTATAAAAGAATTTCAATCTCCTTCCCCTTGATGTTGAAATAGTAACTTTTTAGTAGCTCCTTTGACAAGTCGATATCAATAAAAACTTTTGCATTATTGAAACTCTTTACCAGCTCTGTTTCATGATGCAAACGCATATGATGACCAATTGGACTAGCTAAAAATTCAATCCCCTTCCACGTAAACATTGAATGAGATATATATGTTCTTACTTTTTACCCACATAGGCATGGATTTTATTGCCGGTTATGCCTCCTCTGCTATCAACGTCCATTTAGAAACCACCATGGATATCTCACAAATATTCCACATACCCCTATGTAGAGATCTCAATCTACCTGTGTTGAAGTCAGCTTGAAATAGCTTGAGGATTAAGTTAAGTATATTTAGGAGTTATCTAAATATGTAATAGTTCCTAAAAGGTTTAGAAAAATCTCTCTCTATATAAGGAGATGCCAAGTTGTGGCATAACTTAAGAAAAATTGAGAGATTGAGAACTTAAGGTTTTGAGTAATTTTCCTTAAGCTAATAAGAGAGTTATTCTTATTAATCTTTGTGTTCTCAATATCGATATTCTATAATTGGTATCAGAGCAAAATCAAATGATCCAGTGTAGAAATATCAAGTCGTCATGGGTGACAAAGAGGATGATAAGGGTGAGATCAAATCTAAGGAGATAGAACCGTCCTCCATTAAGTGTCCTATGCTAACGAACTCGAACTATACGGTATGGGCTTTGCGAATGAAGATTGCTCTCAAGGTGAATAAGGTTTGGGAAACTATCGACCCTGGAATCAAACATGAAGACAAGAACAACATGGCAAATGCCTTGTTGTTCCAATCCAATCAAACATGAATTTCCTCACTAGAAGGAATGGAGATTAGTCGGTCATTCATCTCTTGCGTAATGTATGGTGATAGAAATGTGTTTACCACTTCAAAGTCACCTTAAGACTGGCTCGTGAAAATATCACGAAAGGAGTCTGAGATTATCCTCGTAAACTCTTGTTCCTCATGAAAGGAAGTTCCATTAGCATCCTCCATAATTGTAAATCTATTAATGGGTTGTCGTCCTCCAGTGGCATGAAAGAATAATGCTAACTTCTTATCTCCCGCTTGTAAGCACATCACCCTACTTCGTTGTTTCCAGAACATCTCTTCTTCGTTATACGTGACCTCAAGCTCGCTGCTGAACTGAGCATTGTACATCGGTTCCAAAACATCACTAGAAAGAGTGTCTCTAGCAGAAGTTGTGTAGCAGCAATCTTCTTGTCGCTATTAAAAATTTTGTTCTTTTGACCATTTGATCTCCTCCAATAGGACACGCTAGTTTGTCTCCACCGATTGATTACAACATTTCCTCCATGTCTGATCAATTAACTTATGAATCTCCTCCTTTTCACATAGACGACGATCAAAACGAAATATATCTTTCCTTTTAAACTTTGAGTCATCTATATACGTGATAAGGGGCGATGATCCAAAACTTCAAACCGTAGATATTCAGCTCTACCTGAGGGAAAAGACTCAATCCAATTGTTATTGGATAATGATCTATCAAGACGAACTCGAACAAAGTGGTCATACCTCATTCTCCGCCAAGAGAACTGATTCCCAGCATGTTTTAACTTTTAAATCCCATAGACCATTTTGAGAGTAGAAGTTTATAAAATTAACAAACGATCCTTCACGGCGAGGAGAGCCTCCCTTCTTCTCACTTTACGCTACACTGTCATTAAAGTCTCCCATGAGAAGTCAAGTACCTGTTCGAGAGGCTCCAATGTCCGTTAATTTTTCCCACACTGACTTCTGTTTACCACTCTCCGGATGATCATACACAAATGTAAGAAAAAAACTTTTCCTTTATACTAGATGCGAAAATTCATAAAATTCGCACAAGACAAAATAGTTTCAAGATCAACATCGCTCTTCCAAAACAAAGCAACACCTCCTCTAGTATCATCTGGTGGGACTGTAAACTTATTTCCGTAACCCATCCACATAAATACACTGAAAACAAATTCATCTTTATTTTTTGTTTCCATGAGAAACGTTAGGTCAGAAAATAATCTCAGTCTTATTTCATTTAGACGTTGAACTGTCATGGTGTTTCCAAGCCCTTGACAGTTCCAACTAGCCATAATCATTTATTTGTTGGCGGTTTTTGTGCTCCCGCCAATCCCTTACAAATAGGAGGCACAATGGCATTATTCATCAATCTAACTAAAGAAGTTGTACCATCCTTAGCCTGAGGAACTATAGAATCCAAATTAGATTCTTGAGCTACATTCTCTAATGATCTACCAAGACTATGTCTCTGTTAAGGAGAACTTCTAGTAGGGGCCAACAATTGCTTTTTTGCCGGTCTAGGACTCGAACTCCTTCTTCTACGAGAATTCTTTGATGAAGCTGTTCTTCGAGCAACTAGTCTTGGGCGCCCTGGTCTCCTTCAGACCTCTTTCTCTTGTGTCTCAGTCCCCATAACAGAGCCCATGTAGAAACCGCCTAGCTCTCCCTTATCTTGAGGTTGCTCTGGATCCTGCAAATCATCAACATCAAACTCATCCAAGGTTGGAACGTCCATACCAGCATTTTCGAGTTCCAAACTCAAGGCTCTCCTTGCTTTAGGAGCCTGATTAATTATCCCAACTTCAAAGGGAACTTCCTTTAACGTCACCGTTACTTCAGTGAACCCATCCTCAGCTCCCAGTCTATAAAAGACAGAAGAAAGAGGTATAATAGCGTGTTGTATCCTCTCTCTAACAGGTCTACGTTCTTTAGGCATGGGAGAAGGAGGGTCATCAACCGGCTGTTCTAATCTCTCTAATGCTAGGCGTTTACCTCTTTTTTGGCCAATCGCTCAATCATGGCTATCTTCTCAATTAGTTTAGAAGCTTCATTTTGATTCCCTGATTTGTCAACACTGATTGGGGCTAAAGGGGCCTTGTCCTTATCCTGAGATGAGACCTGTCATGTTATGTTAACCCCAGATCTAAAGAAGTCGCAACGGAGAGGAGATTACCAACGCTTTATCCCGAGAAGACTAAGCACGAGATGAAGATCCACTCTTAGCTGAGGTTGTCTTCTTAGGAGAAGAAGTTCTATTCTGAACATGATTATCATTAGGCTCTTTATGCCCAAAACCTTTTGAGCCTTGAAGACAAACTGTCGTCCAGCCTGCTCAGTACGATCATATCAATCACGAGTGGGCTTTTGTCCTCGTGAGTCTCCATCTCTGGAAGGCTTATACTCAATTCTCAGCTTACCTTGCATCCAATAAGGTGATCTACTCCGATAGCGCCCCTGGGACTCATTACGATATCAAGAATCACGAGAGAAGCCTCGGTTCTTAACTCTTGCATTGTATCCCTTAGTTAAATCTTGATCATGGGAGCTCCTTCGCTCCTCTTTCCTGAGCTTGTCTACCTCCCCACGTAGCCAAGTATTCCATTGATTCACATCTTCTTTAACTAGCAATGGGGGACAATTAGATTCCTCGTGAAGTAAACTCATACACTTAAAACTGTGTTTTGCGAGGCCTTCATACTCAAAAGAAATAAAGGCCTCTCCACCAGCTGGTGTTAAAATGGACCTACGAGTAACCAGTGGCTTAAACGCATGCATCTCCACATGCACTTGCGCTTCAATTGCATCACAAGCCACCACAATGCCTAAGTTTTCTCCAATGGAAGTCAAGGTAGACGAAGTCCAATATTTGAGGGGAATTCCATGCACTCTTATCCAAAAAGGTATCTGAGACGGAAAGGATTCAGATACAATGGGCTCCCAACGTTCCAACACAAACATCCATCGTTTGTAGTGGAATGGGGCTCTGGTTAAAACTGCTTGCAAATCTTCTATTGTTTTAAATCTGAAAATGAACTTCTCTTTCCCAGATCTCTTCCTTCTATTCCATTTTTAATTGGCCAGATCAAAGGGGCATGAACGCTAGAAGACCATTTATATTTTGCACATAAGGATTTGTGACTCTTCCGAACAAAGTGTATCTATTCGCTTCGATGAGGCTAACACTATCAACATCTGAGATTTTTATTGGTTGTTTCCGCACCCACGAATTGTTTCTATCTTTAAAGTGACCAGAGCTACGATGGGATTGAAAGTGTGCCATCACTCTGAGATCGAGATGGTACGCAGTCTCCTTTCTATATGCAAAGTGGTGATAATCCAGGTCTCAATATTATCTCAATACATCTGGATGGTACGAACTTTGATTATTGGTTTGCTGCTATGCGTATTTCTCTTGATGCTAAGAATAAGTTGGGTTTTGTGGATGGATCTTTGCCTAGACCTGTAGTCACGGATTTAAACTTTAAACTGTGGTCTAGATCTAACTCTATGGTGAAAGCTTGGTTGTTGAACTCGGTTTCTCCACAGATTTATCGAAGTATTTTGCGTATTGATGATGCATCGGATATATGGCGTGATCTCTATGGCAGATTCCACATGTCCAACCTTCCAAGGAATTTTAATCTCACTCAGGAAATACAAGATTTTCGTCAAGGATCACTCTCTCTATCTGAATACTACACTCACTTGAAGACTCTCTGCAATCAGTTGGAAAGTGTAGAGGAGCTTGATGATCCCTGTACCTGTGGAAAAGTTGCGCGACTGCAGCAGAAGGCAGAGAGAGCTCGAATTGTAAAGTTTCTTGCAGGTCTCAATGATTCTTACACCATAGTAAGACGTCAGATCATTGCCACTACAAGAAAACCTGCAATTTGTGACTATTTTTTGTGACCCTTTTTTTGGTCGCAAATTTTGTGACGCTTTTGTTACTATTTTGTGACTCTTTTGCGACTAAGAAAATGTCCGAGGCAAAACAGTCGCTTATTTACGACAAAAAGATTACGTCACAAATCGGTCACTAATTAGCGACGACTTTATGACTAATAATCGAGTAAATTACGATGGTCGCAAAGTCGTCTCAAATGGAAACCGATTTGAAACTATATTTTTAGTCACAAAATATAGTCAAAAAGTAGTCCCACATTTGCAACCATTTTGCAACTCCCCTTCCATATTTCATTTCAGTCGCAAATTAGTTCCAAATTAGTGACCTATGTACAACTTCTTCATTCAGTTTCATATCTGTCGCAAATGAATCTCTATAAGTTGGTAAGAACGTTTTAAAAGTGGTCTCATTTTAGTCAGAAATTGAGACTTATTTGCTACTCTTTCCTAACTCCTCTTAAAATTTTCTTATAAATTTATCAAAATCAAATTGGTAAATGTTAATTTATATGTTTGTACATATGTTTGGGTAACTCTATGTACTGAATCAAAGTAAAACAAAAAAATAATAAATTAGTGAAATTTTGATTTTTTGAGATTTAAGCATCCTAAACAAGTAGCAAGTATTACAAGGATAACTTGTATAATATTTGTGATACTTGTATATTTTTTATAACCATGTTTTTTTTCTCTTTAAAGAGAGAGTATTACACTAGAATAAGAATATAGATGATCATATAGTCATACATCTAAAATTTTAGAAATGAATAATCATTTACGATTGTTACTAAAGGAATATGGTCTCAAATTAGTCATTATTTGAGATAATTTTTAATATTTGAGACGAATTTGCTACCATTTTGCTAAAACTGATTCCATTTTAGTCACATATTGAAACTTATTTGCTATTCTTGCCTAACTCCTGTTAAAACTTTCTTATTTCTTATAAATTTATCAAAATCAAATTGGTAAATGTTAATTTATATGGTTGGACATATGTTTGGACAACTCTATGTATTGAATCAAAGTAAAACAAAATGAATTTTAAAATTTTTGAGATTTAAGCATCCTAAAAAAGTAGTAAGTGTTACCTGGATAACTTGTATAATGTTTGTGAAACTTGTATATGTTTAAATATTTTTAAGTAATTTAATTCTTTGTAATATTTAATCATCTTTGAAACTTTAAAACTTTGTAATATAATTATCATCTTTCGAACTTAAAATCATTGTAAAATATTTACATTAACTATGATAAAATAAATTCACATGTTTTAAGAATTTAAATATTTGTTATAAAATTCATATTTTTATCAATTTTATAGCCGTCACAAAAGGGTCACAAAATTGCGACTTTTTTGCGACCAACGTTCAAAAATTTGCATTTCATGAAACAGTCCCATTTACGTCACAAAGAGAGACTATATTGCGACTAACTCCTCAAAACTTTTGCGACTAAAACATGAAGTGGTCTCATAATCGTCACAAATAGAGACTGATTTGCTACTTTTTTGTGACTCCACTAAATTTTTTGTTAGAAACCCAACAAAATTGCATTGATAGATGTTAATTTATACGTTTCTACATATGTTTGACAACTATATATTGAATCAAGATAAAACAAATAAGCAAATGTCTATTTCAAATTTTAAATCTTTTTTTTTCTCTAATCATCCTATCATGTATTAAGTGTAACATGTATAACTTATACAATGTTTGTAAAATTGTTTAATATTTCAAAATTTACTTTATATATCTCAATTTACTCTTTAAACTGAAAGTTCTACTTTGAAATTCGAATAGGAATGATTGTAAAGTCATATATAAACTTTTTTGACATATAATATTTAGGGTTTAGGGTATAGGTTTGTGACTCATAAAATAGTGTAATAAAACAGTTACACTTTGAGACTAATTTGCAACCAACAACAATTGTGACCTTTTTGCGTCTGATTCAAAACTTTCGGAAACGTTTGGCAATTTTATGAAATATATAGCGGTAAAAAATCCCCCCACCCAAAAACATTTTAGCGACGAAAATGTAACTAGTGTTAGATATTTAGAACAAAATAATAATTTAACCTTCTATCGATCTCATCTTTCTCTCTCGACTCTTAACCCTAACACTTCTATTGATCTCTATCCACTTTGAGTATCGACTTCTATCCCTAACACTTCTATCAATCTCACCTTTCTCTCACCGTAAATCTCTGTTCCTCGTCGTAAATCTCCTAAAATCTCTATCAATGTTAATCTTGCTCTTTGATTCATCTTACTCTCAAACCAGATATTTCCTACCTTTCAATTTCCCACCTCTCACTCTCCATCTTCGTTAATCTATGTATCCCTAATTTCCTTTACATATCAGTTTCTTTGTTCTCCTGCGGAGCTAACGAAATCTAATGCCGATGACAAGAGGAGGCAAATCAAATAGAGGTGGTAGATCCGGCCACCAAGCCGCTTTAAACTCACCACCGCACCAGATTCCCACTCAGAACCGTTGCCTGTTCAGACTCCGGAGCTTTAACCGCCGCTTGTTCAGAGTCGGATTTTTTTGTTAAATTCTGTGTATTTTTTTTTTGATCCGTGTTTCTCTTTTGTGTTTGTGCTAGATTCTGAGAATGCTGATGTTTATTGATGCTGATAAGTTTTGGTTTAGGTCTTAAGAAGCTTGCCCCAACAATGTAGGAGTCAGCAATATCGTGTTCTCAGATTCGTGCTTTGTTGAGGATGGAACTATTTAGAAACTATCAGGCCTGTATTCTTTCAAAGTATTTCTCATTGCGCTTGTGTTTTTATTTTATCTAATCCCACGCCTACTCAATGTTATCCCCGCTTTTCCTTCACTATGGTTACTCATATATAATTGACAGGATCATTTGTTTGCTTGAAGAGAAACAAGGAAAGAAGGGGAAACTGACTTGTGCTCTGTTCCGATGGTTCTGAATCAAAAAGTCAAGCTGGTCAATCTCATTTAGAGCGTAAGGGGAAAAATCATCATTGTGAAAGAATATTAACCGATTGATAATATAAAAAGAAAGAACTGAAGCAATTCTTTGACCTATGCTGCAGGTGAAAGCATCTCCGAGCTTGTTAAATCTGTAGAACAATCCCACAGTAAATTACAATCAACATGACGACAACATTCAACCACCTGTTTGATCTGCGGAGCAGATTTGCCATGTCCAATGTGGATTTTGCACCATTATTTTGTTGGTATACCTTTAACTTCTTCTCTTCCTCTATCTTTATCTCTCCCTCCCTCTCTTTATGTTTATGATCATGAATTTAATAAATATATATGTGTTGCAGCTGAGTGTACCGTTCACAAGCTTGTCAATGATGGTGACTGTGAGATGTGGGCATTGCACAAGCATAATCTCTGTAAGTTTGATGAAGGCTTCCTTCATTCCTCTCCATCTCCTAGCTTCTCTGTACCATCTCGATGAGGTTCCCATAACATCTATATATAGAGATACATATGCGTATATTGTATATATACATGACGAATTTACTTCTCTTGATTATATGTATATGCATATGTGTGCAGGCAGGAAAAAAGGAGATTGTAGCAACAGATGGTGTGGAGGAAGCATGGAAGGTGAATTCTCAGGAGTAAGAGAACAGTCCAACGACTTTGGTTTCATATTCATACAAAGAAGATGAAGATGTGTCTCGTGTTTACCAAGTTGTCAATAAACATACGGTTTAGTATGTATATATATATATATATATTCAATTTAAAAGTTTTTTTTTGTGATATCTCGCTTTTAATCAGTCTAATTAATGTTTGTTTGTTTTTGGATTGTTTGGTATTGAAACTTTTTGGATATAAATGAAAATTGGTTATCAATTTGGATTTCAGCTTTTTTTTTCAATTTTATTCAGGAGGGTTACAAATTAGTAGCAAATTAGCAACTATTTTTTCACCTATTTGTGACCTCATACAATGTTGAAACAAAGATAACAAGTAGCAAATTGGTTGCTAATGTGACAAAAAAGGTCAAAATTTAGTCTCAAAATATGACTCAGAATTCGTCACAAATAAGTTGTTAAACTTACGTGGTCACTATTTAGTCTATAAGTACGACTCTTAATTTCAGTTTTAAAATGGTCGCTAATATACGATGCTTTTTTATCGTCACTAAGTAGTCACAGATTTGCATCTGTTTTGTGACAATCATAATTTGTGACCAAATATTTGCGACTACTGTGTTTAGTCACAAAATAGTCTCAAATAACGATTTTGTGACTACTTTGAGACGATTTTGGTGGTCGCAAAATACATGTTTTCTTGTAGTGTGCAAAGAAAGCTCTACCGTCCTTGGTTGAAGTTTATAATTTGTTAGATCAAGATGACAGTCAGAAGGGCTTCACTAATGTTATTTCATCTCCCACTGCATTCCAAGTTTCAGATCAGTCTCAACAGTCACTTGAGATATGTTATGTTCAGAGTGGACCAAACAAAGGGAGGCCAATATGCTCTTTCTGCAACCGGGTAGGACACATTGCAGAGAGATGTTACAAAAAGCATGGATTCCCACCAGCATTTGTTTCAAAGAGCAAATTCTCATCTGATAAGTTGCAGAAAACTGCATCAATTTTGCCTGCACAGAAGAGTTTTCAGAATATCTCACCCGTAGCTGCTCAAGTTAATCTCTCCCCTACTCCATCTTCTCCTAATGTTGAGAGTCTGATTGGGGACATGACTAATGATCAGTTGCAAGGTCTCATTGCCCTCTTCAGTTCCAAGCTGCAAAACTCACATATCAGCTTACCAGCTGAAGCCAGTTCCTCCCAAAGCCCTATTGGTAACACTGATATCTCCTTTTCTCCTATTACTTATAGTTTTGTTGGAATCCTGAATGTTTCTCGACATACTCTCTCCAATGAAACTTGGGTAATTGACTCCGGAGCAACACATCATTTCTGTTATGATAGGACTTTGTTTGTATTTCAAGATACATCCATTGTGAGTTTTGTGAACCTTCCTACAGGCTCTACGGTCAACATTAGTGGTGTTGGTCAGGTTCAATTGAATCAGGACATTCTTCTCCATAATGTTCTGTTCATTCCTGAATTTCGGTTAAATCTACTAAGTATCAGTTCATTAACTACTACTTTAGGCTCCAGAGTGATTTTTGATCCGACATGTTGTGAAATACAGGATCTTACCAAGGGATCGACGATTGGAAAAGGTAGGAGAGTTGGTAACCTGTATATGATGGATACTGTCATTGATTCTCCTTCAGTCAATGCTACTGTGGACATTGGCTTGTGGCATCAAAGGCTAGGGCATCCTTCATATGCAAGACTGGATCTGATTTCAGAAGCATTGGGCACTACCAGGCATAAGAATAAAGGAGTTGCTTATTGTCATGTTTGTCATTTGGCTAAGCAAAAGAGACTATCTTTTCCCTCTGAGAACAATATGTGTAATTCAGTTTTTGACTTGTTACATATAGACTTGTGGGGGCCTTTTCAAATGGAGACAGTTGATGGATATAGACATTTTCTTACAATAGTTGATGATCATTCAAAAGCTACATGGATTTATTTGTTAAAGACAAAGAGTGAGGTTTTAACAGTATTTCCTGCATTCATCAACAAAGTGGAAAATCAGTTTAATGTTAAGGTTAAGGCTGTCAGATCCGACAATGCACCCGAACTGAGCTTCACAGCATATTTTCTTCAGAAAGGAATTGAATCATTTCACTCTTGTCCTGAAACTCCTGAGCAGAACTCTGTTGTTGAACGCAAACATCAGCACTTGCTCAACGTTGCTAGGGCCTTAATGTTTCAGTCCAAGCTACCACTTTAATACTGGGGAGACAGTATATTGACGGCTGCATTTCTGATTAACCGAATGCCTCTACCGATTCATTCCAATAAGTCTCCGTATGAGATCCTCACTGGGAAAGCTCCTGCTTACAATCAATTGAAAACCTTTGGTTGTTTGTGTTATAGCACAACATCTCCTAAGCAACGTCATAAGTTCATGCCAAGATCAAGAGCCTGTGTATTTCTAGGATATCCTCCTGGTTTCAAAGGTTATAAACTTATGGACTTGGAAAGTCATCGGGATTTCATATCCAGGAATGTTGAGTTTGTTGAGGAGGTATTTCCTATGGCTCCTCCTGTGGATTCAGTGCATGAAAAGAATCCTTTTGCCTCAGGTATACCCATATCCACTTCTACTCCATCACTTAAAATTTCTATCCCAACACAAATTTCTTCTCATAGGACTCGAACTATGCCTACTCATTTAAAGGATTATCATTGTTACTCTCTATCTACTGATATTCCCTATCCTATTTCATCCACCATTTCATACTCACATCTCTCACCCCAGTATATCTCATACATCAATAATATCACTCATATCAAAATCCCTCAAACTTATTCTGAGGCAAAGGATTCAAAAGAGTGGTGTGAAGCAGCTGATAAAGAGATCTCTGCTATGGAATCCACAAATACTTGGGATATTGTGAGTCTTCCTGCTGGTAAGAAAGCTGTTGGTTGTAAATGGGTATTCACATTGAAATTTCATGCAGATGGAACCCTTGAGAGATACAAGGCCAGAATTGTTGCAAAGGGGTTTACACAGAAACCTGGCCTTGATTACACTAAAACATTCTCACCGGTTGCTAAGATGGCTACTGTGAAATTATTGCTGAAGGTCTCTGCATCCAAACGTTGGGTTCTCAAGCAACTAGACATCTCTAATGCTTTCCTGAATGGCACTTTGGATGAAGTGATCTACATGAGACTTCCTAAGGGTTATGATGAACGTCAGGGGGACAGTTTGCCTCCTAATGCTGTTTGCAAGCTCAAGAAATCTATCTATGGTCTTAAGCAGGCTTCTAGACAGTGGTTTTTAAAATTTTCGGAAGCTTTGCTGGATTTGGGGTTTCTTAAGTGTCATGGAGATCACACACTGTTTGTTAAGACTACTTCAGATGACTTCATTGCAGTTTTGGTGTATGTTGATGACATTGCTATTGCAAGTTCATCCGAATCTGCGGCTGACAATCTGATTGATGTTTTGAAGAAGCTTTTCAAATTACGAGACCTAGGCCCTTTGAAATACTTTTTAGGCTTAGAGGTTGCTCGTTCTGATGCTGGTATTGCCTTATGTCAGCGGAAGTATGCCTTGGAGCTTCTCACATCCATGGGCATGCTAGCTTGTAAACCATCATCTACTTCTATGGTTCCTAATCTGCAGCTTTCTCAATCTAATGGTGATTTACTTCCAGACAAGGAGATGTATAGAAGTTTGGTTGGGAAACTGATGTATCTCACCATAACGAGACCAGACATTACTTTTGCTGTAAACAAGCTTTGTCAGTTTTCTTCTGCTCCACGGACAGTTCATCTTCAAGCAGTTTACAAAGTTCTTCAGTACCTTAAAGGCACAATGGGACAGGCTTTATTTTACTCTGCTGATCCTAACTTGACATTAAAGGGTTTTGCTGATTCTGATTGGGCAGCTTGCAAGGATAGTAGAAGATCTACCACTGGTTTCACAATGTTTCTGGGGTTTTCCCTTATCTCTTGGAAATCCAAGAAACAGCATACCGTGTCTCTCTCCTCCGCCGAAGCTGAGTACAGAGCTTTAGCTTTGGCCTCTTGTGAAATTTCTTGGCTGGCCACGTTATTGAAGGATTTACATGTTGATACAGGTTCTCTTCCTGTTCTCTATTCTGATAGCACTGCAGCCATATCCATAGCTTCGAATCAGGTGTTTCACGAACGTACAAAGCATGTGGAGGTTGATTGTCATACAGTTCGTGAAAAACTTGACAAAGGTCTGCTCAAGCTCTTATATGTCAAAACAGAGGATCAAGTTGGAGACTGCTTAACCAAACCTCTTTTCCCGATTACTTTCCACCACATTTTGTCCAAGATGAGCTTACTAAACATCTTCAGCTCATCTTGAGGGGGACTATTAAGATTTATAAGTTTGTAAATAGGTTTGGTTAGTTACGGTTATTTCCGGTTTAGCTCATTCTTTGGTAATTGTATATAACGTTCACATTTGTACAATGTTTTTGATAATCAATTGAATGAGAAACAGTTTTCTTCTTCTTCTTTTTCAAGTCACGCACCTTGCGTGATACAAGCGAAACGAGTTCTTTAGTTTAAGTAATTTAACAATCACTTTTCTTACATATATTGAACTTAAGGATGTGTTGTTTAGGTGATCTAGGTAGGAAAAGCACTGAGGAAAACGATAGATGAAAAATTTAGTAATTGTTTCCGAGATCTAAATATTATAATCAATCATTCATATTAAATTCTATTTAAACCCTGATATCTAACTATTGGTTTACTCAGATGTTGTGGGAAATAACAAAACAAATAGAATAAATAGATTGCATAATTAAAGGGAAGGCTTTACTCTCTAATCGTGCACTCAAGAGAAAGTAGATGAAAACACAAGAGAAAGATGCAATCCGACTAATAACGACAATATCAAAGACTCTACAACACTCCTCTGTATGAAACAGAAAAATTCTGGAACAGCTCCAGAAACGCCTCCACTCACCGATCTCGTGTACTTATAGACGATAACCACCAAACATCGACATCATCTCGCATCCAGATGGCCTCTAGATCGATGAAGCATCTCGAACATGTGAACTATGAAGAAGTCGTGACGATCACCAACTCAAGCAATCAAAACTAAACGCACACACGATCAGATGATGACCCCGAGTAAAAAAAATCTGTATTCAACAGAAAGAATTCTGGAACAGATCTAGAAAAAGACGACACAAAACATAGATCATCAACCAGATTCCATTAAGGAATCTAGATCAATGAAAATCCTCTCCATTGTCACCAAGTTTTGAGAGCGCTACCACTTTCATCTTGAAAAGGAGAAAAGAAAATGAACGCCGAGCAGAGATGCTGGAAACGACTCACGAAACTACATATCAAACACGCACACAGGGGATCGAGATCAAAAAGCTTTGGAGTCTTCTTGTCGCCAAACTTATCGCTGCTAAGTCTATATCATACATACTAAAAAAGGTAAAATTAGTAATAAATGTATTGTTTACAATTGTCTTCGCCTATATAACATATATGGTAAAAACCGATGCTTTGAAATGGTAAATCGAGAAAATGAATTGTTACTCTAATAAGTAATAGGTAGTTATGAACTCTAATATGCATTTCCTTATGGACACAAAAAACCTAGATATCCCTCTCTATATACTCGGTTTCTTAAACAACACGAAAACCGTAGCAGCTAACTAGACAATCGAAAATTAACGATGATAATACACGAGAAAAAACGACCAAAGTTGCAACTAAGGCATCAAGACGAGGTGTGTATTTATGATGACTACGAATGTATATATCGTTTGATTGTTATGTATTTTAAATCTTTACAAACGTCTAAATAATGTTCAGGCAGATGCAATAGCTAAGAACCGAGGATATGCTCTCCAGACATATAACCACCATAACATCTATCATCAAAAAAAGCTAGAAAGTAAAGGTTTGATATCCTCAAGAAAAATTAAGAAGATATAAATTCATAGACGGCAGAATGTTTGGTGATGATATCATTACTTATGTATCGTCCATTCCATGTTCGTATTGTTAAAATCTATATATGCTAATGAAACATATAACTTATATTTTGTTGAAATTCTAGAATATATGATGAAGGCAAAACACACAACGGAATTTGTGTATGTTGTCGCGACTAATTATGATTCTGATAAGGAAGACAGCATTACTGACTTAGCTGGTCATTATGGGGTCGTCGGAGTGTAGCCCCCTAAATACTTTGCGTTAAGTTCGTACCACTCGTTTTTTAAAAAAATGTTTTAATCCCGTAAAAAGTTTCATCTCGAGTTGTAACCCCCTCTTGTTGACTTTTTGGTTAACTTTGATGACTGTGCAGCTGACTAGACGTCACTGTGCAGCTGACATGGCAAATAAAAAAAAGAATTTATTAGGCCTGAACGTTTGGGTATTCAGGTCGGGTTCGGGTCGGGTATGTTCGGTATTCGAGTTTTCGTGTTTAGAAATTTAGGACTCGTTCGGGAATTTTTAAATTTCATGTCGGGTTCACGTTCGGCTATGTTCAGGTTCGGGTTCGGGTTTACCCAAATATTCAAAAATCTAAAATTTTGTATCCAAATCTAACCAAATTATTTGAAAACAACTTAAAAACTCGAGTATTTTACATAAATCTATACAAAAATAACTAAAATACCCGAACCTGAACCTGACCCAAAATTTATAAATACTCGTACAGGTCTTAAATTTCTAAACACGAAAACCCAAAGTTACTAGATTTTTAAGCCATTTAGAGCATATCTAATAATATATTAGATTTTAGGGGGCTACATCGCGACGACTCTCTATAAATCTCTTGAGTCAAATTCAATTGCAAACAAAAACTGACATTATCAACCTTTGATTAGCAACTCTTATTATAACCATAAAAAGTATAATGGTTACTACGTTGTGAATCACAAAACCACTAACAATTACCCCTATGGCCTTATCAAAAGCAATAACATCATTATTTTGTACCACAGTTTATTCCTGTATTTTTTTTATTGTTTTTAACTATTCATTTATTTTTTATCATTAGAAATTTTTTATTAATACTAATAAATTTAAGACCCGTTCGAATATTTTTAAATTTTGGGTCGGGTTCAGATTCGGGTATTTTAGTTATCTTTGGATAGATTTACGTAAAAATACTCGAGTTTTTTTAGTTGTTTTCAAATAGTTTGGTTAGTTTTGGATACAAAATTTCAAAGTTTTGAATATTTAAGTAAACCTGAACCTGAAAATACCCGAACCTGAAATTTAAAAATACTCAAACGGGTCCTAAATTTCTAAACACGTAAACCCAAACCCAAACATACCCGATCCGAACCCGACCCGAATACCCAAACGTCCAGACCTATTGAATTCTATTTTTTTGTTTTATTTGCCATGTCAGCTGCACAGTGGTACCTAGTCAGCTGCACAGTGGCGTCTAGTCAGCTACACATTCATCAAAGTCAACCAAAAAGTCAACAAAAGGGGGTTATAACTCGAAATAAAACTTTTTAGGGGGCTAAACATTGTTTTTTAAAAACGGGTGGTTACAGACTTAACGCAAAGTTTTTAGGAGGCTACACCCCGACGACCCGGTCATTATGATTCTGACATCCAAAACCGCATGTCACTTGATGATACACATGTGGTGTTGAATACTTTACAACAAAGCACAAAGCGTAGACTTGCATTTTCTCTTAGTGCGAAGGCAGTTGGAGTTGTTAAACCAGGATTTGTGGATAACAGTAATATATTTACAATATTGATAGTATTTCTAAGTTCAGACATAACATCTTCGGATTAAACAAATTAACATTATATTATAAATTTGCTTTAGGTTATTTTTACGACGGTGATCCCACATATGTTTGTACTCACTGTAGAGGTTTCATGTGGTATGGAGAACTGCTAGACAAAAGAAGAAAACCAAAAAAACCTTTGTTTAGTACTTGTTGTAAGAGAGGCAAAGTTAAGCTACCGATCCTCAAAGATCCTCCAAACACATTGTTAGCGTTTTTATATAATGGTGATAGTTTTAGCAAACATTTCCGTGAACATATAAGAGCATATATTATGATGTTCGCTTTCACTTCTCTTGGAGGTAAAATCGATAGTAAGGTTAAGGATGGAAAAGGACCGTATATGTTTCAACTTGATACACGACTCCAGAGAGCCTTGTAAACGGATGGTGGTGGTGGCACGATATGGCAGACGCTCTCTCTCGTATACCAGATTGATAAAGTGAGGGGATGAATCGAATGCACCACAAAGGCTATGGAGGAACATTTGATACAACTATTGAACTTGTCCTAAGGGGAAACCACACTCAAAGGCACAAGAACACTCGAACTCGCAAGGGAATTCGAAGGAAACCAAAAACGGCGTCTTAATTGATTTTAAGGTAAAACATGAATACAAGGCTGCAAGGTTACTTTATTAATAGTCCATCAGCTAGGGCTTCTAGGCCGAGACTTTGAGTCTCAAAGAAAGCAAAAAATAAACAAGAAAAATAGCAAAAATAAAAACAATCCGAAAAAGGAAACTCACGCACATGTAAGTGAAACCCTCTCAACAGGTTGGATGCTTTGGTTTCGACAATCTTAGAATCTAAAGACTCGACTTAACTAAGTGAAAAGGACGTGGCACACCTGCAAAAGAAACTCAAGCAAATATGGAAACAATGAACATCATACTTACCTTATCCAGATGGAAGAGAGGCCATCCTTTGGTTTCTTCGAGTTCTTTAAGCTTATTAGCTTCCTTGAAGTCCATCCTGGAGTTCTCTTGTGGGCTGGTGTCATCTGGATCACTTGAATCCATCGTTGGAGGCCCATATCTATCCTCGGATTCTTCTATGTTTGGTGTTGGTCTGATTCCCTTGGGAATGACTTGTGCTTCTTCGGTTGGGTGGATGAACACGTTTACGGCCTTTTTGAACTCTTCCCTGATCTTCCTTGCCCTTGAACGTGTAATTGGTCCTTCCATTACAATGGACAGGTTTGGCAAAATTAATCACCTTATTGGCGATCTATTGCCACAAAAAAAATGAGATACCAGCTTTCTTACATCTATATATACATGGCATGGCTAATGAGGAGACTAATCGGTTGAATGCTTACGGGTAATGTCTTTGTTACTTTGCTTCATATATACGTAAATAGTACAAAAATATATTAAACAATTACTAACATTGATGATTTTTTTTTTATAATGTAGCAAAACTGGTAACATATCACAAATTCAAGCTATTACGGTAGATAAATTAAAGAAAATGTTGGATTCTCATAACCCTCATGTGAAGGCTTTCAGACCAGCTAGCAATAGGTTTAAGGAAAATAGTAACACCATTGGTTTAAAGTTGGTTTTGGCTTGTGATAGAAATAGTGATGGACGAACACATAACCTCCCAGCTAAAAATGAGGTTGTTGGTCTAATACTTGGTGATTTTCTTATCGAAGATAACACACATGATATCGTATTCGAGACCAGGAGTGGAAAATTGCATATAATTAGTGAGCTACATCCAGCCTATCTGCCGTTGCAATATTTGTTGCTATTTCCACATGGAGAAGATGGTTTTGGATGAGGTATAGACATCGGATTTGTCGATATGACAGGAAGATAAAGAAAAAATGCTACAGTGCGAGAAATTTTTGCTTACCGGATACAAACTAAAATTGGTGAATTTTTGCATATTGCCATGTCTGGTAGATAGTTTCAACAATTTTTGGTTGATGCATATACGATGATTGAGTCCAATAGGCTATGTTATATTTACTTCAACTAGAAGAATTTTAGGTATGACAACTATGAGAGAATGAAAGAAAGAATAGAACTTGGGGAAAATTATTCTGGAGAACAAGGACGTCGTGTTTAATACCATCTTCCTTTATTGGTGGTTCGAGATATATGATGTAGCATTATCTCAATGCTATGGCAACTTGCAAGTATTTTGGTTACTCGGATCTCTTCATCAAGATAACTTGTAATCCTACATGTCCTTAGATTACAAGATATCTTCAAAGCATAAACTGAAGGCAGAGGATATGTTGGATATTATGTGTCGAGTGTTTAAAATGAAACTCAACAATTTCTTATATGACTTGACAAAGGAAAATACCTTTGGTATTGTTTCTTCAGGTAATCAAAATTAACATTTACATAAAATGTATAGTTTCTTATTACTAATTTTACTATTGAATTTCAAAAGAGAGGTCTACACCATGCACATATGGTGCTCTTTTTACACAAGGACTCGAAACTACCAATTGGTGACGACATTGACAGATACATCAGTGCAGAAATCTCTGACAAGAATCTTCATCTTCATTTGTATCAAGTCATTTATGATTCCATGATACATGGTCCTTGTGGAGATGCAAACAAAAAAAATGTTTGTATGAGGAATGGAAAATGTACATAATTCTATTCTAAAGCATATAACCCTATAGTAAAGCATATAACCATATAACCCTATTACCAAAGTAGGAACGATGTAAGATTTGTTGAGAAAAAAGGTTTTAGTGTGATAATAGGGATGTTGTCCCCTACAACGACAAATTAATGATACAGTACCGTGCTCACATAAATGTCAAATGGTGCAATCAGTCACGTTCTATCAAGTATTTGTTTAAATATATCAACAAAGGTCCATACTACATTGAAGCAGCAGTGCAAAAAGAAGATGAAAACGGTATAGTCCATGATGAGATAGAGAAATATTTCAGCTGCAGGTATGATAGAATATATTTTATTTATTATATGTGTAACCAATTTTACATTAAAGCAAAATACTCATTATTAATTGTTGTGTTTTTAGATATATTTCTGCTTGTGGGCAACATTGTGAATCCTTGCCTTTATTACGCATCATCGGATGACAATAGTGGTTAAATTTTCTTTCCATATGCCTGGTCAACAATATATGGTTTATAACCACAATTATCCTATTGAGAAGGTGTTGAATCGAAAGTCATCTACACATTCTATGTTTATTGCATGGATGGAGGCAAATATATTGTTTCCCAATGAAGCAAAAGATCTAATGTATGCTGACTTCCCATCTGTTTTTGTCTAAGTAGCCCGAGAAAGGAAGTGCAGAGTAAGGATTAAAGGTTTTGCACTTGGAAGGATTACCCATGTCTCACGTTTTTCCGGCAATTTGTATTACCTAAGGATCCTGTCTAATATAGTTAAATGCCCTAAATCTTTTGATGATATCAAAACGGTTAACGGTGTCACTTATAAGAGATTCCAAGATGCATGTTGTGTTTTGGGGTTACTTGATGATGATAAAGAATATATCAACGCTTTACATAAGTAGGATTTTGGGACACGGGAAACTATTTACGGAAATTATTCGTGATCATGTTGTTGTCTAGCAGTTTTTCTAACCCATTTAGGGTTTGGAATGAAACATGGAGAATTTTATCTGAAGATCTTTTGTACAAGGAGCGGAAAATTCGTGGAGATCCTGGTAATAAATATGAACTTCGAACATTTAATTTTGTCAGAAAAAAATATGAAACATATGGTAAATATTTAACCTTTTGTAGTTTATACTTTGACTGACGACCAGCTCAAAACAAAGGGTTTAATTGCTATCGAACAGGTACTTCGTAATAGTGGAAACTCACTGAGCAATTATAATAGAATGTCTTATCCTGATAAACATTTAAACGATGGTCGTAGGAATTCTTTGATTGATGGTGAGCTCGGGTACAATTTAGTTAAACAGAAGAAAATATGTGAGGATTATTTTGGTAAATAACTGATGAGCAAAATGGTGTATACCAAGAGATACTAGATGATGTACTTGGCAATAAAAATAGGTATTTTGTTTTCTACGGGTTAGAAGATACCGTTAAAACATTTCTCTAGTCGATTTTGTCAGCCGATGTTCGTTATAAAGGTCTGATTGTCCTTAATGCCGCGTCTAGCGGTTGCATCGTTGATGTTGCATAGAGGACAGACAGCACATTCGACATTTGCTCTACCCCTCAGCCCTGATGAATTCAGCACATGCTTGCTGACTTGATTCGTTTCTCTAAACTTGTAATATGGGACGAAGCTCCTATGATGAGTAAGCTTTGTTATGAAACTTTGGATCGTATCATGCAAGATATCTTAGGTTGTACACGTGATATACCATTTGGTGGTAACGTTTTTGTGTTTGGCGACGACTTTAGACAGATTTTACCAGTTGTTATCAGTAGTGGGAGAGAGGAGACTGTTTTGGCTGCTTTAAATTCCTCATACATGTGGAATAAATGAAAAGTGCTAAGGCTTACGAAAAAACATGAAGCTCTTGAAATCCGGTACATGGACAAGAGATTGAGTCTTTTTCGAAATGGATTCTAGATATAGGGGATGGGATGATCAATGAGCCTAATGTAGGGGAGGTGGATATTGATATACCAGAAAAGTTGCTAATAACAGATGTCGAGAAACCTATCGAAGCAATTGTTAAAGTTGTTATGGGGAAGATTATGCCGAGCAGAAATATGCATTTTTTTTTGCGGAAAAGAGCCATGTTGATTCCAACCAATAAAGATGTTGATATGGTAAACGAGATTATGATTTCTCATTCAGAAGGTAATATCCATAATAAAGTTATGTTTGTCTTCTAACTTTGGTAATATTGTTATTAATGTTTGATGATATTCACATTTTGGGCATAGGTGTAGAGAAATCCTATCTCAGTTCAGATAGTATTGAAGCAGCTGATGGGATCGAGGTAGATAGGATGGTTTACTCTCAAGAATTCTTGAATACTATCAAAGTATCGGGATTGCCTAATCACAACATGGTATTAAAGATTAGAGCTTTGATAATGTTGCTTAGGAATATTGATCCGAAAGAAGGTTTGTGCAATGGTACGAGACTTCGGGTGACACAGCTAACTGAGCAGGGGATCGAAGCCGAGATTATAAATAATGAGATCGAAGGGAGTCGAGTTTTGATACCAAGGATATTTGTATCACCGACTGAAGCCATATTTTAGTTTAGGATGAGGCGTAGTTAGTTTCTGGTAACACTTGTCTTTGCAATGACCATCAATAAAAGCCAAGAACAAATAATATCTAATCTTGGACTGTATCTACCGAGGTCAGTATTTTCTCATGGTCAATTATATGTTGCCATGTCGAGGGTGGAAATATAGGGTTGGTTTGAAAATCCTCATCGCCGAAGAGCATGGAACCCCTACGTAAAGAACACGTAATGTGGTATTCACGGAGGTTTTCTAAAACATTTAAAACTCTACAAAGAACTTATGTTGTTTTTTTCCTTTTTGATAGTTTGGTTGAATTGAGGTTTGTTTATTTGTCGATTATCTAATTTAATAAATATCGTTATTTTTATTTTTTAGTTGGAGATTTTCTAAGATTTGTTTTGTTATGTACGTTTAACAAAAACAAAAACAAAAAAGTCAAACTTCCATATATTAAATAACTATATATTATCGAGTCTAAAGTGGGCATATCAAATCTATTATTGATTCTAAATATTTTATTGCAAAAGCATAAAAATATCTTAAAATTGGAGGAAAAAAAAAAGAATATGCGGCCTAAATATCTTTTATATAAAGAGTCCTTCTTTACACAGGGTTCTGTAGTTATTGCCTTAATTACTCTAGCACTATCCTTACTGGCTAATTTCAACTTCAATCATTCTGCAAACGTAATCAACCAAAATGATGATGTATGTATTGATGTTTCGGCTTTGGATCCCTTTGTGGCTCAACGGGCAATCAAGGTTAAAATTCTAAGAAAATTTAGATGTTCTTCAATATACAACGATGCGTTGGAACTCATACTCGTGGATGTGAAGGTATGAAAGAATTAATTTATATTATTTACTAATATAATTTTAATAATATCAATATATATTGTGTTACACTTAGTATGTCATGTTATATATTTGGATATCTCGTTATGTATTTATATACAATAATATAAATAAACATATCATGTAACGTGTTATTATATCAAGTATTGTTCTCATATTTATATCGCAAGATGATATCTCGTAACAAGGTTCATCTCGAAAAGTCGCGCTCTATGGACCCGTTACTGACTCTATCTGCTGCTTCTGTCCCATTTCTGATATGCTACAGTCGCTTATGTCGCCTACGGAAAACGCAGTTCGGAGTCTTTCCGCCTAATGTACTGAGGGCATTTTGGTCCCAAAAAATCACTCTCAATTTTCATTATCTTATCCACCAAATAAAAAAAAAAGATCATGTCTATTGTATCAATTTTTTTCAAGAATATGTGTATTTTCTTAAAGGCAATTTGCATAGATTAGCCACTTTCAATGTTTTGTAACCAGATTAGAAAAAACTCAACATTAGTTTTCGCCAAATAGCCACTGATTAGTTCCGCTACAGTAAAAAGAACTAAAGAAATTAGTTACCTCAATTATAACACAAGTGTGCTAAATATTATAAAATAATAGATAATTACAGATTTTTTAAATTTTAATCAATTAATTTTGTTTTCCACAATTTTTTTGTTTTCACATATTTTTGTTTTTCACTTTTAGGAATTTTTTTTTTACTTTGAAATACATTTTTTTATCTTTTAAGACCCACTTTGCTCTATTTTATTTTTATTTTGAATTATTTTTTATTTATTATGAATTGTATCGTTGGAGACAATTTTATATTATGTATATATATGTGTACGTACACGATAATAGTTTATATATGTATGTCACGGAAATAATTTGTATGATATAAGTATGCTATAATAATTCGTGTGTTTATGTGTATGTACACATATAAATATTTTATACACATTGTAGAATGACATTCAAAACATGGACGTTTACAAATCATCTTTGTATCAAATATCAAGCTCATATATATACATCAATATCTCATGTACGTCTATCACTACGTCATATACGTTACAACAATATCAAAGTAACAACCTTGTATTCAACTTTTTCCCGTACTATTAATGTATCTTCTGAGATCGAATCCATAATATATACTTAAAACATGTGTACACTCTATCCACTGATGAATTTTGAATATTTAATTTTATTTTTCATATCAATGTATCATATATAATAGATCGGATGCATAAATTACACTAAAAACATGTGTAAGAAAAATTAATTTTGTTTCATTTTGCATATCAACGCTTAAATGTAGAAGGAAGATAGTATATAATACCTAATAATCTCTTACTGCATCCTAATGTTGATTATTGATAGAGACAAAGACATTTATTATATGCATATTTGACTCTTGTTTACTTCTGAATTCTAAAGTTTGTAACTGTGTGATCCGAATTGAAAACAAATGATGCATAAAATATAAGTTGAATACATAATACAATTTTTCCTTCATACGCGACGTTTTGGGTTTAATTATAGGTATTTTCAAAGATACCATAAGAGATGATTGAATATGAGTCAAAAGCCGGTGATTGCACTTGTTGAATCACATATTTGAGGATTCATTTACATTTATTTTTATACATTCATTAAAGGTTGGTGTACTCTTGAGTTGCATAAGGATGAGTTTGTATAAGCAATTTTTTACCATTCCATGATATATTAATTGATTAAATGAGTTTTTGTATTATCACTCTATTCTGAACAATAAAACTTTGGGCATGTAAAACTTGGTAAAACTTGAATCTGAATATGGTGTAATACCACTGGAAATTCTTACGAAGTGTATAATGACTACCCTGCATTGCTAAGTGGTGAGCCAGAAATACACGATAAACTTTGTTTTACATAGACTTAATTTAGAGAAAAATGAACAATGGACCAAATTCAAAGAAACAATGTGACAAATAAATTTGTTTTTTTCTTATTATGTTCCTAAAAAAAGGACAAATCTCTAATATAATATCCAACTTTCATATAAGAGGACAATTCTTTTACATATATTGTGTACATATATTTTAATCATACCATGTACGTCTAAATTAGTACGATCGTGTACGTATAATATTTGTAGTTCATATATTACTGTTTGTTTAGGGGTTGTGTACGAGTAATAATACTAGTGTGCATAACTTGACAGTGTACTAATAGAGAATGTGAAATTATTTCAGAAAATGTTTATTAATAAACAAAAAAAATACACAATACAAGCACCACTTCATACATATGCAAAAAAAAACATAGTTATTATAGAAGTAATTTATGATTTTTGTTCAATACATGAATTGCCATTGACTCTAATATGATGCATGCGCCGCCCATAATGTACACAATCACTCATGGTCATATATGTGTACGTACTTGTGTACGTAAAATACTCTAATATACATCTAAGTTTTTTAGTTTGTCCACTGTATATAATATATTGATATGCAAAATAAAATAAAATACTCAAACTTTATCAGAGGATATATGTGTCTTTTATTTATATTACAGATCCGATATCAGAAGATACGTTGATGCTACGAGGAAAAGAGTTTCATACAAGGTTGTTAGTTCGATATCGTTGTAAACGTATATGACGTAGCGATAGACGTACATGAGATAGTGATGTGTATATATAGTCTTGATATTCGATAAAAAATGATTTATAAACATATGTGTTTTGAATGTCATGATGCAAAAATTATTTTATATGTATTCACATAAACACACAAAATACAAAATACTATCGTGTACGTACACATAAGCACACAAAATACAATCGTGTACATACACATACAAATTATGACCATGTACGTACATATACAAATTATGACTATGTACGTTCACATATATACATAATCTAAAACTGTCTCTGAAGATAAGACTCTAAAAACAAAACAAAAATCAAAATAAGAAAATGTAATACAGTAAATGGGTGTTCAAAGATAGAGAAACATTTTTCATCAAATAGCCACTTAATTGCTAAAATAGCCAACACACTTCAATACTAATTATGAATGTATGATTTAAATTTGGATGATTCATAAATGTATGTTTACAAATCCTTGCAGTATGCATCCAAAGTTACATATGTTGTTGTATGTATGCTCATGATATATGTACGTTTAAATTTTGTAAAAGTATGTATACGATCACATAAGAATAAAATACATAAACTTAAAATATGGGATAGCCAATCTATTTAACGTTTTTAGTTTGTTTAAAAATTAAATTATGAGAATAAAATATTTACTATTAAAAGAATGTAATGTTGTGTCTCCTATGTACACAGTCACTCGTGTACGTATCTTTTTGTCATTGTTTGACTTACATATCGATTTGGCCTTACACAAATTTGAATTTTAAAATTTTAAGGTTAATAAAGATGTATTTTTTATATTAGCATATTATGATTATTTTTCTTATTTAATGTTACAATACAAAAAGTATAAAGGAAAGAAAAAAAATAATTGTTTTATCTTTTGTTTTGTTTAGATGATTATCATAGATGATTAGTTATTTAATTTTGGTCAGACAAACATAATTTTTTTAAAGATATATACATGCATTGATATCTCGCAACGAAAAATTGTACATGTGTTTGATTTTATATGAATAACTGTAACAAATACACCAAGGTGGTTTGCTTACAAACTTTAAGACAGCAAATTCTAGTTTATATATCATTATACTTAGAGAATATTAAATTCTCTCTGAAATTTCAAAGGATTCTCAAAGATATGCTATTGAAATTTGCTGCAAATCAAGCTTATGAGAGATTTTAAAGCATCCAAACTTTTTTTTAACATCCATACAACTATGTTCGTCGTTGGAAAGTTTAATAATAAGACTAAATATACCAAAAACCACTATTTTCTCTTCTTCTTTGATGTTGATTCTATTCTCGACAAATATTTTCTCTAATGTCACCGGAAAAAAAGTATATAGAAAATAGATAAAAATAATTATTTTATTTTTTATTGATCATAAGAATGTGAATAAGTTAGAGTGAGATGATTAGTTAAAGAATTTTAATTATGTGAATAACAGTAACAATTAGTCAAGTACTAAGTTTGTTTGCTTACAAATTTTAAGATTGCAATTTCTAGTTTATAGGTAATATTATACATCAGAAACGATTGAACTCTCTCCTGAAATTTCAAATGATTTAGAAAGTTGCGCTGTTGAAATATGCTGCAAATCAGGCTTATAAGGAATTTAATGGGCATCCAAGCTTTCTTCCAACATCTTTACAACTATGGTTATTGGTAGACGACTTAATAAGAAGATGAAATGCACCAAACCCTTCACTAATGTCATCTTCCTACATATTTCTTCTTCTTTAATGTTGATTTCATTTTCGACAAGTCTTTGATTGTTAGTTTAATATTGATGGGCACATATGTGACGTAGTGATAGACGTACATGAAGTAATAGTGTATGTACACATAAACACACTAATTATTAGCGTGTACCTACACATAAATATAGGTAATGCATATCTTTAATCGTTTTCAATGATATAATTGAAAGTAAGAAAATAATTATAATTCAAAAAAAAAAAAAAAGAAAATGTATCTGAAAAGATAGAAAAAAAAATTATTTTGAAAGGCAAAAAGTTTTTAAAAATTTATAAAAGTAAACTATGAATAAAAATTTATAAAAGTAAACTATGAAAAAAAATGTAAGCTATCACATCATATTTGTTTTTTTTTTTTTTTTTGATAGACTATTACAGCGACGAGATAGCAAAATGAGTATAATGTAGTCTTAGTTGCATCTTGTTTGGTTAAGGGGTTTAGTTATCAAAAAACTATTCAGTGGCTATTTTATGTAAGTTTACTTTTAACTTTAGTAAAAAATGCAAATATAAGTTGTTTTGGTGTGATATTGGAAAATAAATTTTCCTCCTAATTGACTCTTTAAGGAAACATGAAGCGAGAAAGAAACATAAAGCGAGAGAGAAAACAAAAGACAATCGGGAAAACGGCCATTTTAATACTCAACTTACGTATTTTTGCCAAAATAAATACAAACTCTCTACCGAGCCAAAAAATATACAAACTCTATATTGACTAAGCTATTTTAAATACGAAAAAAGTCAACAAAAAATTATGTCTAACTGACGTTAAACACAGTTAAAGTAATAAAACACTGTGTTTTGAAAATCATAACAAAGTCGATTTAACAAAGGGTCTTCTTAACAAAGTCCTTGAGAGTTAAACATGTGATCCAATTTGTGATGCTCCTTGTGATCCAACTTGTGATGCTCCTTGTGATCCCCCTACCTATATGTAACACATAACAAAGAAAGTCTACTCACAAGACTAATTCTAAAACATAACAAAGAAGTTTACAAAACAGAAAACTAATTCCAAAGTGAACTAACCGATTGTTTCCTTGGTCGACCCCTTGGTCTTTTAGGTTGAGGCTCAACACGCGAGTTTTTACATCCTAACTTGTTGTGCCCGTCTTCCATACAGTTTAAGCATGTCATGATACGATGCCCACGGCTTAACTTGTTCTTGTTTTTGGAGGAAGATTCATTTAAGCTATTTTTCCTAGCATAGTTGATTGGTCTACCAGGATTGCCTAATCTAAAAGGTGGTGGCAAGACTGGCAATTTATTTAACCTAGGCCACAATTTCATACCTTCCACAAGCTAAATACCATGCTTATAGGTTTGCTGCCAAGTGCTAGTTGTGAAATACGCAGCAACATAATCATCAACCTTCTGTTTTTTAGCTAGGATAACACAAGCAGCATGAAGACAAGGAATACCATTCAATTGCCATTTTCCACAGCCACAAGTCATCAATTCCATTTCCACACGATAACAACAACCATGAAATTCTACTTCATACATATCACAGGTTGACATGTGCCTAATGCATTCACTAGACTTCTCTATTGATGATTCTATCTCAGCATGTACTCTCTTTGTGAACCTTGTCTTCAACCTATTTGCAATAATCGACCTCTTCGCAGTACGAATCATACATTGTCTTCTTACATCTTCTAATAAGTCAAGTAATGGTTTTCTCCTAGCTTCACGAATTGTCTTATTGAAAGATTCACTCAAATTATTAAGAATATCATTGCAACATGAACCAACCTTAAAGAAGGCCCGAGACCATGTATGAGGATCAATCTTTAAAAGAGAATCATAAGCTCCATGATTATACTGCTTCAAGGCTGCCAAGTTATCTGCATGGTCTCCTTTGGTGTAGCTTTTAGCTATTTTCCAGAATAGCCGCTCAAGCTCTATATCATGATTGTCTCTCTTCCAATTTCCTAGAATGTGTCTAGCACACATTCTATGCTCGGCTTCTGGTAGCTGATTATGCACAGCTTTCACCAAACCCTTCAAAGAAAAGTAGCAATTATAAGAACAAAACATCAATTATAAGTATAAAGGCAACAATTATAAGTACAAAAGACTAAGTACTCACCTTCTGCTTGTCTGATATAAAGGTGTAATCTCTGCCCTCACCAAGTTTTAAGTCTCTTTTCAGATGATTTACAAACCAATCCCAATTCACATCATTTTCTATCTCCACAACAGCCCAAGCAATGGGAACAATTCTGTTATTTGCATCTCTTCCAACTGCAGCTAATACCTGCCCTTTGACATCCCATTTCAAAAAAGCTCCATCAAGACCTATTATAAGTCTACAATATGACTTCCAAGCCATTCGTTGTGCTTCAAACCAGACATAAATGCGATCAAACCTTTGCTTGCTTCCTGGTTTTGTCCCTGGAATTGTCTGAATCTCCATGATTGTCCCTTTATTAGACTTGTGAATCTCAGCTTCATAATCCCAAATTCGAGCAAAATGTTGTTCGTGGCTAGCTTTTCTTGCCGCTGAAAGTTTGGTCTTCGCTTTTCTACACTGTTCATCTGTAACTATCAAATTGTACTGCCTCTTTATCTCAGCAGCCATTTCTTTGGCCGTAAACTTCGGATCTAATCTCAACCTCTCCTCAAATAATTGAGCAATTGTTGAACTCTTCAGCATCTTTGAATAACCAGACCTTATGCATATGTGTTTACCCTCATAACCTTAATTTGCATCTTGTGTTTGCTCTTCTCGTAGGAGCAATAAACCCTCCAGTTACAACCATATTCCGTGTCAGAGCAAATCGCACCAAGTTTCTTCTGTGACGTTATGTAAAGCTTAATATCGTATCTGGTTTTCAGAGAATACCTTAGAAGCGCATGCTTGAACTCAGAAGCAGAATCGAAGGTCTTACCCAAAGCTAGAATATCTTCTTGTGATTCTAAATCCTGACGACATTGCCTTTGTTCTTCCTCTTCCTCATCGTCTGATGACAATTGATCTGGTATCTTATCGTCGTTCCATATGTCGTCTCCACTATCATCACTCTCTGCATCAGTGTTCACAATATCTCCAAAGTGTTTGTGTAAAAATACGATTGCATTTTCTTCTCTGGTGTCATCACCAGGGACTTCTCCATTGGTGACTTCTTCAACGGGGACTTCCTCTCGCTCGTAATCGCCATCGTCTTTGATAACAGCACATTCATTTCCAAGAATTGCCTCAACCGCATCTCCTCCTTTATCACCATCATCAACTAGTTCGCGGTGCTGCCGTGTTGGTAGCTTCATCAACCTAGCAACAAATGTACAACCATGATAAGCGTATAAATTGTGTTGACGTGTTCAATCTTATTTGTCTTTCTAATCTACCTTTATAAATAACAAAAACAAAAACAGAACTAAACGTATCTAAAGAATCTATAAATAAAATTAAAAATTGAAGTAGTTCCCAGTCTACCTTTCTCCCAAAAATTTCTTTATGTAATCAGTTGAAGTATTCAACTCCAAAACCTAACCTAACAAAACCTAACGTATCTAAAGAATCCAAGGGAGAACTTACATTTAAAAATGTGGGTCCCTTTCCTCTTAAGACCTTGTGTGGAATGCACTATCTGAAACTGCAACAAAATATTTTATTAAATTACCAAGAAAGCAAGACATAAAGAAAGATTCTTTGTGTGATTATGTAATTAGGCTAAAGACCTAACCTAAGGTGTGATTATGGTTATATTACTATTTTAATACAGAAGAAGCATTCACTAATTGCTTCCTTCTAAAGTTAAATGTCTCAAACGTGGAACACAATTACTGTTTTTACAACATCAAAAAATTCAATGAGGTATGCTCTAATCCAACTTCGTTTCTTTTTTAATTGTTGTTATCACACCAGAAAACTTTCATTGATGAAAACAACAAGGTAACGTGTTCCAATAATTGTTAAAGCAAAGAGATACCCAATAACTTCAAACAGATTACTAAGAAAGCAATCAAAGCATCTTTCACTCAATCAAGCTTCTCTTTTATGATGGAAATACTATACCAATGATGTTGAAGAATACAAGAGCGATGAAACCAATTAGCTTCCAAGGAAAATTACACACATAAGAAGACAAGAAGAAGCTAATCAAAGATTGTCTCACAACTAATCAATGATCCTATGAGATAAAGGGAGTGAGCACTTCACTGAAGTATGTGGAAGTGGTGGGATATCGCGAATCGAGCTTCAATTTCTTCTATTATAGGAGATTCGAGAAAAGATGGAATAGGAAGAAGGAACTAGCTCGACTGAAAGGAGAGGAAGTTAGCTAGCCGAATCGGGAATGAGATCTTTAATCGGGAATGAGATCAGGTTTAATCGGGAATCGAGAGGAAGTTAGCTAGCCGAATCAGGTTTCCTAGATAGCAGCAAGAATTATGTGTTTAATAACCTTTAATCGGGAATGAGATCTTTAGCTAGCCGACCACGTGCCAGAAGTTTATACTCAATCACCCTTGGCCATAAGACCAGAACAGATCCGCCGAAGAAGGATCAGGGTTAGAACTAGTACCTTGAATCAATCAAATGCAAGGATTGTAATTCGTATGAGAAGAATGTCTCCTCCTCAGCCTTCGTCGATTGCTCACTTTCTCGTCCTTAGGTCAATTTAGGAGGAGAGTAGAGAAATTAGAGAATTGGGAATTAGAAAATTTAGGTATTTCGGTGGAAATTTTTATGATTTTCTAAACACAGCGTTTTGTTACTTAACTGTGTTTAACGTTAGTTAAATAGAAGTTTTTGTTGACTTTTTTTGTATTTAAAATGGTTCGGTCAATATAGAGTTTGTATATTTTTTGGCTCGATAGAGAGTTTGTATTTATTTTGGCAAAAATACCTAAGTTGGGAAAATGGCCGTTTTCCAAAAGACAATCTCTAAAGAAAACCCATTATCGGAGCCTCATTATCGACCTTGTCTTCCGGCACCGGTAGAGTTGTGGCTCGCCGGCGTCGGGATGCTCCTCCGCTCCCATGTTTTCGCATGCCTCTCTTGGCTCACCGCTGGGAAGAAAGAAGATAGTGGTTTCCGACGAGCCTCCCTTCGCCATTCCATCTGACCAAAAATGAGATCATAAAGGCACAGCCTTCTCTGCGATTCCAGATACTCACAAGCTCCATTGGATATGTGGGATCCAGATCTTGCTCATTTGGTTCCCGATGCCTTTCTCCTCCATGTAGCGTTGGCGACTCCTTCTCCTCATCCCTCGACGGATCGGAAGTCCCTCTCAGATCAACCGGATCTAGACCCTATTCGGGGTGTTCTCGAAGACTCTCTACAACCTTCTCCGATGAAGCTCCTTCCTCAGTCTCTTTCTCCGGCTTAGAAGCTTCTCTCGGGTCTGCCGGATCTGCAGATTTCTCGGGAGATCCCCGAAGATTTTCCTCGCCAGATGACATCATCGATTCCTGCTATGGATTGGGTGACTTTTTTAAGTATCAATTTATAAGGCTTTCTCTAATGTTTCTGCGGATCGTCTCTCCGCCTTATGTGGATGGTTTACAGACGCCAGTGTACTCTCGGAATTATACCGACGACTCTTTCACATTCCGACAGAACGCCCTGCCGTTGTTGAGTCTCCTTCTTGATTGGTTCATCGATCTATGGCTGTGTCTGCTCATCTCGGGAGCTCTTCCCGGAGATCCTCCCTTTCTGGTGCGCCAATTGAAGGTTTCTCACCCGTGCGTCATGACTGACGTAGCAGGTCTTGTCTAGTCGCCAATATCACAGTATCCTTTGGTAACGACGGCTCTTATCATCATTTCTCAGCGTTCCTCGCTACGGGATGTTCCCGCCGGAGTTATGATCTGGATTCCGGAGCCCCGGTGATGTTTTTCTTGGGCAAAGTTTATGCTCCCGGTTGTTCATGATCCCGGTGTTCCGGCGGAGATGTGCTCTGAAAGGATGCCGTCTCTTTTCTCGATTCTAAAGATGATGTGGGCTTGGCCCATTAGATTTAGGGTGTGGATTCTTTATGGGTCAATCAAAAGCTTGACATTAAGGCCCAAATTATGTATTAAAATTACACCAATTTCCTCATTGATCTTGCTTCTCATATCTGTACTTTTGTTTTCTCTCACATACCCTTAACCCTTGTACAGTGTTTTGTTATGTTAAAACTCTTTCTTCTATTTAATCAGAATGGTTTTTGCATAACTCCAACTTTCAAGTTTAGATTTTCGGGTTCTCGCGATAAGACACAAAGTTTGAATTGTGTTGTTTGGAGTTGACTAATGTTTCTCTGGTTTTGAGTACTTATTCAGTTAGAAATCATGTCTCCTTAACCAGCCTTAGGGAGGGGTCTAAGTCCCAATTCATTTCAAAGAGTTTTCGTCTTGATTATTCCTCCGATTTGAAGAGACCGATTCAACCCGTTTCCTCCCATCAGGAGAGAATTTCTGTTACATTAACTTTTGATATGAAGTCGGAACTAAAACTCAATCATGTGAGTATGGTGGTCCTTTTTGTCACAGCAAGCATCTTTGGAGTGCCTTCAAGTCAGGGTGCTCGGATGAAGGCACAGGTCCCTCCCAGAAGACCCGTTTAGTCCCATCCCGGCTTATCCACATCCTTCCAGTTCCTGTCTTCATCGAAAGCGCTTCGAGATTTGGCAGTTAACGGAACGTAGTTCATCCCTTCAAGCTCATCTTCAAGTTTGGTGCATTGGTGTTCGTTCGCGGGAGTCTTCTCTCGCCCTACTAGTTGCTACCCTTTTCAGGAAATGAGTACCTCGGCACTCACGGCACTAGTATGGACATTTAAACCTACTCGCTTTGGCGATTTTGGTCACCTTAAAAGGCTCTTGTCTCCCTTCTCAATCTCTAAGTTGTAGTTGTGTTAGCTCTTGTAGCTTTATACGGTTGTCTTTGGAGCCGTTGTTTTATTTCCCTATCTTTGTAAGCCTTTCGATCTCCGACGGTCTCTTCTTACCGGAGAGCTTTTTACGTTTGGGGATTTTTCATTTAATATGAATTTCGTTGACAAAAAAAAAAGAAGGAAACACTTTAAAGTTTAAAAACACATGAAGTCATATTATATTTGTTTTTGAGTTCTAACTTTAACCACTTTCACTGAATCATTTCCTTGAAAATTTAGTAGAGATTTCAACAAGTTTGCTCAATACAAAAGAAGTTTGGGCCCTTCGGAGAGAGTGTGAAAGAGAGAGTGTGAAAGAGAGAGTGATGAGGACATCGTATCTGCGCAACCGAAGCCGGAGATACCTACGGTCCAACCCGGTCCTATGACACGATCTAAGGCCAAGAGTCTTCGTCAAAAGTTCAACCTAGCTGTGGGGAGGATTTTGGGAGCCAACGACCTGGGCCAAATCAGCCAAACCTTGCCCGAAAGGCTAGAAGACCCACACGGACCCGATATGGACCGCGAGAAGGAAATGACCAGGCCAAGGTATACTCCCTCGGGCCAAATTGAATACAATGACTTGGTTTGCATCTTGACAGGTCCAAGAGCTGAAAACAAGCAAGAAGCCTCAGAGAAAACATCGCTAAAGCTCGATGGCATGAGAGAAACTCTGGACGCACCTAACTTAACCGCTAGCGATGAAATGGGCCGTGAACAAGCTACGAAAGCTCTGATCAACAAAGCAAGTGAAGACCACGAATTGGGAATCTCAAGCACACTCAATGCTGAAGATTCTACTGAAGACCAAGTGAAGAAAGCCCCAACACAAGTCATCACCAAATCTGGCCACTATTGCGCTAAAAAAAGGTATGTTTTGTCCATACGTTTTGTGCAGGTACTTAGGTCTGGCCTAGTGGTTAAAACACGAACCAAAATCAGGAGAGACCATGGTTCGAGGCCCATCTAGTTATTTCGTTTAAGTTTTCCTTTTTATGTATGGCGTGAAAAACTTTCCTAATTTGGATCCCATATAAACGCCTTGTAGTTTTATTTTACAAGTTCTGTTGTTTAGAGTCTTTTAATGTCATTTTTCTTGAGTCGACCTATTAGGTCACGAGCTGAAGGACCATTATATAAGGTCCCCCTGCAGCCTTGTAAACTTTTTACGCCTCACATCAATAAAAACTCGAATTTTCTTCTCTCTTGTAGCACCGCTTACAAGAACCCTAGTTTTAAGTCTTGTGTGTGTGATTCCACAAGTCTTGAGCTGATGTATCAAAGAGTCTTCCATCCTCTTTGTGGTGCCATCGCTTCCCTATCCCTTCCCCTTTACAACGATCTCACTAGAGAGAGCTTTTAAGCCAACTAGTTCGACCTCCATCCACTAAGTATTGTAGATCTCTCCACGACGTTTATATCATTTGGTATCAGAGCCGAAAGGTTCTAAAATTCCTAGGTGCTTTATACACCTTTATACCATCTTGCTTGATTTGTTTGTTATTGTTTTTCAAAACCGAATAAAAATCGCCTCTTTTGTTTCGTTGTTTGCTTTGTTGTGTCATTTGCTTTGCTATTTCGTTTGGTGTTGAGTTTTTGTGTTTAGATCAGTTCATCTAGGCTGCTTATTGGTTCCCTTGAGTAGTTGAAATAGAACCCTAATCACATCGCTTGTCTTGTTTCATTAGAATTTAAAAAGAAAAATAAAAAGAAATCGTTTGCTTGTTTGCTTTGTGTTCCTTTTGTGTCATCAGTCTTATTTGAGAGTTAGTAATTTGTTTTACAAGCTAGATCTGGTTGCTTAGGGCTGCTGTTCGTGTCCCTGTTTGCTCACCATTGTTGTGTTCGAACTTGCTTGCATAGAGGAAGAAGAAAAGCGAAAAGGAAATCACATATCTTCTTTCCTTTTTCGTGTTTTGTTCTTTGCCGATTCTTGTGTTTCCTTTTTTCTCGAGTCTTGCCAATATGCTTGTTGCGTTTTAGTTGCTTGTTTCTTTGTCTTTAGAAAACCAAAAACAAAATATAAACCTTGCTTTTTACATTGATTTTCATCATAGAGTTTTGCATAAGTGTATAAACTCAAAAACCCAAATAAAAAGTTATATTCTTTTGTTGCTTGCTTATCACGTTTTCGTTGGTGCTTTGACCAGTTGTTGTTTTTGTTGAAGTAGCAGGATCAACTAGGACGATGGCTGATGAGATAGTGCCCCAGGATGTCGTGATGCAAATGCTTGCCGTCATGAGGGAAGAGATGCAAGCCATGCGGACCGAGTTCGATGCACGCGTAGAACGGTTGGAGCAACCTCTTCCACCCCCACCAGCCATGGTAAACGAATTTGGTGCTGCCAATGGAGCCGTAGATGCTAACCAAGGTGCTGCCAATGCTCATCCATGAGGAGCCGTGAGATGGCTACGGTACCCGGAGGAGGAGTTGCCCGTTTTGGACAATGACATTCCGCCGGATCCATTGTTGAATCAGAACCCGAGGCACTTACATCCCTTGAGAAGGAACCATGGGCGAGTAGATGATTGTCAGAGTTTTTTACGCTCTTGCACATCAATTAAAACCCGATGTGCGAAACTACCTCAATCATAAGGTATGTCATTGAAGCACTTAGGGTATCGAATCCACAGGGACTAAGGACTACGCACCAAAGATACGAGATTCAAACTAATCTAGAGCTAAACATTTTTATGGTTTTTATGTTTTTATCGAAATGTAAAAGAAATGCAAGAAAGAAAACAAAAGACAAAGCTCTGGATCATGGATTAAACTATCAAAGAGATGATTAACAATCAAACAATGAATCAATTGGAAGCATTAAACACTATCCTAGAACATGGAACACACATAAATAGATTAATCCACTCCCGTGGTATCAATCCCTACATCAATCATCGAATTGACAAGAACTCCCGTTCGCAATTCAATAATCAATGAGCATGAATATCAAGTCCAATTAGTTCACTAATCACCCTACTCATCAACTCCCGTTGGATAGGATGTGAGAAGCTCACAAAAGGTTTGGTTCAAGCAATTCATCTAACTCCTCCCGGGTGTGAAATGCCTAAGCTCAAGAATCGAATGAACAAACCTAATCTAGTACCAACACCGCTTACTCGAATCTCATCCCTAATGCATGGGATGAGACCAAAACTCTAACTACTCTAAGGTGTAGTTGTAGTTCGGTTCGTCACGCCAAACTAGAACTACCTAATCTAGGTGTAGTACTAAACTTCGGTTTATCATGTCAAGTCTAGCATTAAGTATCAACCTAAGTGAAGGACTCATCCAAGATCATCCTAAATCATCATTATCTAACCATCAAGACAATTTACCAATGATGCATAAACATTCAATTCACATTCATTCTTATGACATGGAACACTCAAGTAGATTAGCTCATTCCCATGATGCTAATCCATTTACAAATCAACTAGTTTGGCTATTTTGTCACCCAATAACCAATTGCAACTAGATGATCTATAATCATTAAGTATGAGTCCATATGAGTCAACAATTCATCGGTTAAGAGTGAAATGCATGTTTGGAAATTTTCTAGACATTTTATCATACACTTTGTGAACAAAAAATGTCATGAGTTCTAGAATTGAGTGATCAAGTCATTTCTAGCATTGAGATCTTTCCTAACATGAGAACAAATGATTATCTAAGCCTAAACATCAACAATCAATCATCAAATCATCCAAATCAAGCAATCCATAAACCCAGAAAAGTCAACTCACAAAAACAAGAAAAATCACAAAAGTAAACCATAGAAAAGAAAGAAGAAGAATCAACAAAACATAATATACAACAAAAGTGAAGAAATCTTCCCTTATGTGGCATATACATGAAGATCTATTCAAGAACACCAAGGGGTGTTCTTGAGCTCTCTCAAGAGAGACTTTTTGTTTGGGGAAGAAAGCTTATGTTTTTAATGAGTAAAAATGACTTAAATACACAAAAAGTATGAAAAAATGTCGGCAGCGGTCAGGTGTGCCCGGTGGGAGTGGCCGCTGGTGAGGATTGGGCACACGCCCCCGCTGAAAATGGCCGCTGGTGAGGTGTTAGAACCCACCGTCGCTCACAGGTCTGATGCTCCTCCGGGCAGGCGTGACCGGTTGAGGCAACCGCTCGGCTTGACATGTCTTCACCAAATCAGCCATAACTCTTGAACCACATATCCAAATGCTCCGAAACCACCTCCATTGGAAAGCTAACTCAATTTCCTATGACTTTCATGAAGAGCTCATAAGCTAAATCCAAAGAAAAGGCATTCGTATGACTCGATCTTTCAAGCATGTTGGATTGACTCTGCATTTGACATTTCCTAGCTTTGGTCCAAAATTTGCATCCTTCATTTTCCTTCCATTTGTATGCATGTCATTTGATCTAATCCACTCCTAAACACCTGAATAAACACAAAAAGAACAAAAAGAAGACACAAAACAACCTAGGACATCTAAAATGCAAGATGAGACCCAATGAGGCTCAAATGTATGAAAATATCTCAAAACTTTACAAAATGAGATTAAAACATATGAAAATAAAGACTTAAAAACGTGTAAAATATGGTGTTATCAGTAGAAGAACTCTGAGAGGGGAACTCGGATATTAAACTGACCCCTCCTACTTTTGCAGGAAAAACTATTCCGGAAGCTTACTTGGATTGGGAGAGGAGACTCGAGTATATCTTCGAATGCTACGGATAAGGAGACCGTAAGAAGGTGGCCCTAGCCGCAGCTCAACTAACCGACAATGCCATTGCTTCGTGGGACAGAAACGTAACTAAGAGGAGAAGAAACCACTTTGCACTCGTGATCTCATCCAGGAGATATTGTTTGATCTCATCCAGAAGATATTGTCGAGATTGCCTGCAAGTCAGCCGCGAGGTTTCGTTGTGTGTCGAAGCTTTGGGCATCATCAATAATTGGTAGTCCATATTTTACCGACTTATTCCTGGCCAGGTCTTCGGCTAAGTCGCGCCTCTTATTCGCCATCACAGAAGAATGTGTGTGGAGCTTCTTCTCGTTGCCTCAGCGTCTGATGAGTCCATATGAGAAATCTTCGTCGTCTCTTGTAGTAATTGTAAGTATTATCTACATGAATCCCAAGATCTTTAAACATCTAGATAATCACATAATAGAAACATAAAGAGTTTATTACGGGTACCTCCATTCATGGTGATGGAGAGATCTTTTTGAACGGCTCTTGAATCGAAGACGGAAAGATGGATTCTTTAGTTAGGAGTTTGGATTTCTTTCTCTTTTCTTATAAACCTTTTTCTTAGTGTTGTTTTTCTTGATATTTCATTGTGATGCAGCAAAGACATGTATTTATAGGAGAAGAAAGGACCAACTTCCTCATTAAGTAGCTTCATGATCAAGTTTTGATCTCAACCTTCCATCAAGGTAAAAATGAAACTTGATTGTCAAGTTTTAATCTCAACCACTTATCAATTACTTTGTCCCCAAGTTTTAATCTCATTCATCTATCTTTACTTCATGGCCAAGTTTTGATCTTAGCCTTTCATCAATATAGAGATCAAATTATAACAAAGTAATTGGTTATTAAATATAAAGTAAAGAGTAACAATCTCAATAAAACCATTGACTATAAGGCCACATAAGGTGTAAGAATTAATTTCTTAAAGGTTTATAGGAAAGGAGAAAGAAATCCAAACTCCTAACTAAAGAATCCATCTTTCCGTCTTTGATTCAAGAGCCGTTCAAGAAGATCTCTCCGTCACAATGAATGGAGGTACTCCTAATAAACTCTTTACGTTTCTATTATGTGATTACCTAGATGTTTATAGATCTTGGGATTCATGTAGATAATACTTACATGTGGTATCAGAGCTTACGGTTAAAAATATCTTGTTTAATCCATTAAGTATAATAGATCTATGATTTAAGTAAATAATTCTCATTGAAACAATCTATGCATAATTTGTATCGATCATATGTTTCATATAAAGTGCAAATTTAGGGTTTGGATATCACCACAGTGGCCTTATCCTATAATGATTTGCATATTTGATATATATATTTATGTTATAATTAATTACCCACAGGTAGATTATAAGCATAAGATATAATCAAATAATTTATGGAGTGTTTATATATGTGTAGACTTAGTATATCCACAGATAACTTAGTTTAATAAAAAGCCAATACATCACTCAAAAATGTTTTTCGAATTCTATGACTTTAAAGGGGGTTATGGTGACTACCCACAGGAGTACCATAATTTCTTGTCATATGTATTCAATAATTGTATTTTTATGTGTTGTTTAAATTTTGAAGCCTAATTAGAACTTGTTGTATCTTTAAATAATTGCAGCATTTTTCCCTGATAATTTGTCATCAATGGCCTCTGGTGTTCCAATCCTCAGTCGAATCAACTTCTCAGATTGGAAAGAGAAAGTTGAGTTCACATTAGGAGTACTGGACTTGGATTTGGCACTCCATGAAGAGGAACCAAATCCAATAACCGAGCACAGTACTGAGGAAGAATGTATTTTCTATAAAGCTTGGGAAAAATCGAACAGGTTAAGCATAATGTTTTTAAGGATGACAATTGCTAGCAATATCAAATCTAGCCTTCCGGTTGCAGAGAAAGCTAAGGCTTATATTGCAGCCATTGAAGATAAGTTTAAGATTGCAGACAAATCTCCTGTTGGAAAGCTTATGGCAGATCTTACAACCATAAAGTATGATGGCTTAAGGTCTATGCGTGAAGATTGCATTGAAATGACAAATCTTGCAGCAAAACTAAAAGATTTAGGAATGAGTGTGGATGATTCATTTCTCGTCCAATTTATCCTAAACTCCTTACCTCCTCAGTATGGGCCATTCCAAATTCATTATAACGCCATAGCTCAAAAGTGGACGTCGAATGAATTGGCTAATAAATTGGTCCAAGAGAAGTCTAGACTTGGTCGTGAAGGTATTAAGGTTGCCCATTATATCCAAGGAGCTGGACCTAAAGCTGAGAAAAGGCATCAAAAGAGCTATAATAGAGCACCACCCAAGATGAATGATTTTGATCAAGCTAATCAGAAAAAAAAAGCAAAGAAAGATGACATATGCAACTTTTGCAAAAAGGTTGGACACTTTCAGAAAGACTGCACTAAAAGAAGAGAATGGTTTGAAAAGAAAGGTAATCCTATGGGTTCAATAAGCTTCTTCGAATCTAATCTTGCTTATGTTTCTTCTAAAACTTGGTGGATAGATAGCGGTGTTAATGTACATGTAACAAATTCCATGCAGGGATTCCTTACGACCTAGAGCATAAATTCAAGTAAAAACTACTTATTGATGGGAATCGAGACAAAGCGCCAGTTGAAGCTGTTGGCACATATCGTCTCATTTTGGATAGTGGATTCCGTTTGGATTTATTTCAAACTCTTTATGTTCCAATTATTTCCCGTAATTTAGTTTCTGTAAGCAAACTTGATTTGGCTGGTTTTAAATCTACTCAAGGAGATGGTTGTTTTAATTTATTTCTGAACTCTAATCGAATTGGTTCTGGAATATTAGTTGATGATTTTTATATGTTAAAACTAGCTGATCAACCTTTTGAAACACATCTCACCCTACAACTAAAAATGGACTCAAACGCAAAACATGTACTAAAGACTCATATTTCTCGTGGCATAAAAGATTGGGACACATTCCCTATGAAAGAATTAAAAGATTGGTAGATGATGAAGTAATTACGAATCTTGATTTTACCAATAGTAAAGAGTGTGTGGATTGCATTAAGGGTAAGCAAACTAAACACACTAAGAAAAACGCCACAAGAAGTACACAGCTTCTTGAAATCATACATACAGATATTTGTGGACCTTTTGACGTTCCAACTTTTGGAGGCAAAAAATACTTCATTACCTTTATCGATGATTATTCACGTTACTGTTATCTTTATCTATTGCATGAAAAATCTCAAGTTGTGGATGTTGTACAAGCATTCATAACAGTTGTAGAGAAGCAATTAGATAGAAAAGTGAAAATCATTAGGTCAGATAGAGGTGGTGAATTTTATGGTAGATATGATGAAACAGGACAACATCCTGGACCTTTTGCTAAACTTCTCCAAAAATTAGGAATTGTTGCCCAATACACAACGCTTGGTTTTCCATGGCAGAATGGTGTAGCTGAAAGGCGGAATCGTACTTATATGGGAATGGTTAGATCCATGATGAGTCATGCTAACTTACCTATATCCTTGTGGATGGATGCATTACGTACTGCAGTTTATATCTTGAACAAGGTTTCAAGCAAATCAGTTCCTAAAACTCCTTTTGAACTATGGAAAGGCTGGAAACCTAGTCTGTCACACCTTCAAGTTTGGGGATGTCCAGCTGAAGCAAGAATATATAACCTACATGAAAGCAAATTAGATTTCAGAATGGTCAGTGGTTTCTTTATTGGGTACCCTAAGAAATCTAAAGGATATAGATTTTATTGTCTAACTCATAGTACGAGAATAGTAGAAACCAATAATGCCAGATTTTATGAGAATGGTGAGATTAGTGGGAGTGATAAAGTTCAAGATATAGTCATTCGAGAAATTAGGGTTGGTTTCCCATTCCCCTTAGTTCCGAATGTTAGGGATCCTCCCATTGTTGAACCGTTAAATAATGAGGAAAACCCATTGAATGATCACACACACCATGATGAAAATCTCGCTAACAATGATCATGAAACACAAAGAAGAACCAACATTAAGATGATCAACTCGAACGAGGAGATCTGCTATTTCTGATGACTTTGTGCTTTATCAATTAGAATCTGGAGAGGGGATATTAAAGATCCGGTTTCTTATTCACAAGCCATGAAAGATGTTAATTCTGATAAATGGATTGATGCCAGTAAAGATAAAATAGACTCAGTAGTTAAGAATGAAGTTTGGGACATTGTTCCATTGCATAAAGGACATAAAGCAGTTGGGTGTAAGTGGGTCTTTAAGACTAAGCTTGCTTGCAATGGAAATGTTGAACGATATAAAGCCAGACTTGTAGCTAAAGGGTTTAATCAGAAAGAGGCATCGATTATAATGAGACTTTTCACATGTGTCTAGAAAAGACTCTCTCAGAATTATCATGGCATCAGTAGCTCAATATGATCTTGAATTACATCAAATGGATGTGAAAACTGACTTTCTCAATGGAGACTTACAAGAAGAAGTCTATATGCGTCAACCTGAAGGTTTCATAATCGAAGGTCAGGAAGACATGGTCTGCAGACTAAAGAAATCAATTTATGAACTGAAACAAGTTTCGAGGCAATGGTATCTAAAATTTTATGAAATCATTACAAAATTTGGTTTCAAAGAAAACACTATAGATCTATGTATATACCTCAAGATCAGTGGGAGTAAGTTCATATTTTTGGTGTTGTATGTTGATGACATATTATTAGCGAGCAGTGATCTTGGTCTATTAAGTGAGACTACGAGTTATCTCTCCAAGAACTTTGATATGAAAGATATGGGTGAGGCATCCTTGTGATAGGAATTGAAATGTTCTGTAATGTGTCACTGGGAATTTTACGGCTGTCTCAAAAAGCATACATTGATAAAATTCTTGAAAGATTTGGCATGATGATGTGTTCTTCTAACAATGTTCATATACAAAAGGGTGACAAGCTTGACCTTAAGCAATGTCCGCAGAATGAGATGGAACGTAATAAAATGCAAAAGTACTCATATGCATCTCTTGTGGGAAGTTTGATGTATGCACAAGTTTCCACTAGACCTGATATTAGCCATGCAGTCGGCATGCTAGGGACATTTCAGTGTAACCCAGGACTCGCTCATTGGAAAGCTGCAAATAAAGTTTTGAGATACCTGAAGGGAACAAGAAACTACATACTGACATATCGAAAATCAACACATCCATAGATGGTTGGGTTTTCAGATTTAGATTTTAGTGGATGCCATGATTCTAGGCACTGCACTCTCGGCTATGTGTATCTCCTTGGTGGAGGTGCTATTTCATGGAAAAGCCAGAAGTCACAATTGATTTACACATCCACTATGGAGGCTGAGTATGTTGCATGTTTTGAAGCTTCTATTCAAGGATCATGGTTGCATAATTTCGTCTCTGAGTTTGGGGCCTTAAGTTTTGTTGACAAGCCTTTAACACTTTATTGTGACAATAAAGCTGCAATCTTCTTTTCTAAGCATGATAGGATATCTAAAGGAGACAAGCATATAGACATTAAATATCTATCACTAAAGCAAAGATGTCAAAAGAAAAAAGTTTGTCATTGAATACATAGGCACTGATTTTATGGTTGCAGACATATTTACGAAAGCATTACTTCTCCAAAGACTTTTATGAAGCATGATGAAAGTATGGGTCTTGAGGATAGCTCTTAATTATGTTGTCTGTTTATGTTTAACCTATATTTTAACAATTTTATTGAGTTCTGTCATGACTTTTACATCATTTGTATATTCTGTTTCCAATGTGTACACATTATTTTGTTGGAATTATAATAAGAGAATGACCATTAAAATAACTCCTACTTATGTTTACGGTCTAGTTATGAAGGTAATCAATGCAATAGTACATGGAAGGGATCATATTACAAAATGATTTGTGACCGCCATGACTCCCATTGATTACTAGATTAGTAAGACACTAATGATGACCAAATAAAAATTAAAGATATAACATATCATGCCGGCCTTATGAGTTAAAAAATTAATACATTGTACTAAACGGCCAAGTAGGAGAATGTAAGAAATTAATTCTTATAGTAACTGCTGAATTTCATGTGAAGTTCTCTCCAGACAATATACGGATCTATCATCATGGTGACTCACGATATTTTTCATGTGGCTACGCCTCTGGCTTGATCTATTTCTATGGTGATCGGTACGATGATAATCCTCTGATATGTAACCCCAACACAGGACGGTATGTGATCTTACCTTTTCTGAGAAGGTACAGAAAGGCGTATAGCTTTTTTCGGGTTTGAACCGATTGACAAGCAATACAAGGTATTCTTCATGGCTTATCCAGGTGTTCTGATGATTATAAAATTATGACATTAGGAACTGAAAAAATCAGGTGGAGGACAATAACGTGTTCATTAGCACATGATATTGCGAGTGATGGGATATGCATCAATGGTGTTTTGTATTACTTAGGTGACACGTCAGATTTTAATCAAAATGGTTATGATGTAACGTCTGATTATGTGATAGTTTGCTTTCATGTTAGGTCTTTAAATTCACCCTTATTGACATAGAAAGGTGTTGTCAATTGATAAACTATAAGGGTAAATTAGCTATCATTTCTTCAGTCGTTATCACGTTTCAGTGGCTGGAGTGACTGCTTGAGGTAAAATATTTTTTCGATGCGCAAGTATACATCTAAACAACCGTTTTATGTTTTCTACTTCAATCCCGAAAGGAACACTCTCCGACGTGTTGAAATCCAAGGTTTTGGTGAAGCGTTTAGTAGCGTTCTTACCTTTGTCAACCACGTAGAGGATCTTAATGTTAACAATTTAAAACTACTCAAGTCAGACTGAGAAGGGACAAGGAGAAAAAGATAGAGACGATCATTGGAATTAGGTGAAAGCAATGGCATATGTGCTTTTTATCTCTATGCGTTTTTTTGTTTTTGTTTTTGTTTTTGTCAACCTTATACTCGAGAACTATACTTGAAGCTTTGGTTGCTGTATTCGTCTTTGCTCTGGTTTTTGTTTGAAGCTATGTATTGGCCTCACTTCTTAAAGTTTTGCTCTGATTTCTGGAGAAATTTGAAGAAGCTCTCTTTTTCTTCTTATTTGCACCGAAGTATTTAACTGATTTTCTCTCTTTACATAGCTTTATACATCTATCCTTCTTTTTGTTTGGTCTCAGGAACATGTTTTTGCTGTTTCTCATAGTTCTTTGTCTGAATCTGAGTATCTATGCTTTAAATTTCAACATTATTTCTTCTGGATGAGATCTATCCTCTGTTCTTTTTCAAGGTCTTGTTGGGTTTGTCATTTGTGTGTGATGGGACTAATTCTATGGTGACACTTTGTACTCAAATACTTAATGGCATTTTGGTAAAAAAAGTTCACTGATTTTTCATTGTAATTGAAGAAACATTCCTTCAGTCCAACCATTGCTGGTTTATATTTGTCTCAGTCTTCATATTCTTAAATTATGCAATTTCTTGTTAGCTTAGTCTAAAGGTTGAAACTTTTGGTTCTTGTAACAATGGGTTTTGTCTTAAAGATTGAATCTTGTTAGCTGTCTTTGAAAGGTTGAACATTTTTGTTAACAGTCTTTATGGGTCTCAAGAACATGGTTTTGTTGCTTCTCAGTTCTCAGTCTGAATGTGAGGATCTATGCTTTATTTTTCAACTTTGTTTCCTGTAGATAAGATCAGTCCTCTGTTCTTGTTGGATTTGTCATATATGTGTGACATCAATTATAAAATATGACAGAAATGGAATCTACTATTCAGCTTTTGAGATCAAAGTTATTCCAATAACGTGAAACTAACGTCAAAACAAGTAGGGGATGAGTTAGACGGGCACAATTGTATATTAACAAAACAATTATGGTATCAGATTCTTAATCTTGTGATAACCTAAAAATACGAACAAGTTCGGACCGTAAAGGAATGATCTTTGCCTTGTGGGCTTAGGCCACAGAACTTGTTCCTTGTTAATCTTATCCTCTTCCTTACCGAATCTTTTTCTCAACATGAAGCCTAAGTTGCCATGGAATAAAGTCACATGTTTCTTCCTTCAACGCCAAGACTCTCTCTCTTTTTCCCCAAAAGGAATCATCTTTTTGCAGTATATAAGTTGTGGGATCTGAGGAGTTTGCCCAAATCCCCTTCCCAAGAAAAGATTGGTGATCTCAGATCAGACATGTCAAACGTGAGCTTTCTTGAGCTGCAATACAAGCTCTCTAAGAACAAGATGTTGAGGAAGCCTTCAAGGATGTTCTCTAGAGACAGACAATCCTCAGGCTTGTCTTCACCCGGACCAGGAGGCTTCTCTCAGCCTTCTGTGAATGAGATGAGACGTGTTTTCAACAGATTTGACTCGGACAATGATGGAAAAATCTCTCAGACTGAGTACAAGGTGGTGCTGAGAGCGCTGGGACAAGAGAGGGCGATCGAGGACGTGCCCAAGATCTTTAAAGCAGTGGATCTGGATGGTGATGGGTTTATTGATTTCAGAGAGTTTATTGATGCATACAAAAGAAGTGGAGGGATTAGGTCTTCTGATATACGAAATGCTTTCTGGACTTTTGATTTGAACGGGGATGGGAAGATAAGCGCAGAGGAGGTGATGTCGGTTCTGAGGAAGCTTGGGGAGAGATGTAGCTTAGAGGACTGCAAGAGGATGGTGAGAGCTGTTGATGCAGATGGAGATGGATTGGTTAATATGGAAGAGTTCATGCGGATGATGTCTTCCAACAATGTCTGAACAGAAGATCTTTTTGGTTCTCTCTATTATTGTAATTAAATTTAATTGTTCAATCAATCTAATTTCAAACATGAAATCATAATCTCCAATGTTCTTCCAGAATAAGACCAATAATAGATATAAAGCAATAACTTATTCAAAAGTTAGTACATAAACTTAATAACTCATGTAAAAGGGTCTAGAGCAGATGAAATTTGTTACAGCGTAGCAAATACTATTCCATTCCCAACTGCTAGCAGAGTTCTGGCAAGAGAGCGCTCTATACATGATGCGAAACAAAGGCACAGACATCGCCGCTCTACCAGTAATCACCACAAGAACATTTACCGTCTTTGAAGTGATGGAAACGTTTGTTGTCTCTCACAATCAACTCCCTACCAATGATTTTGGACATTATCTTAATAAAGTTGTGACAATCCCCACAAACACGGAGATTCTTGATGATTGTGAGGGTCTTCCGAGGTGGGGTGCATATAATACCATAGGCAATCGCTAACCTCTCACTGTGGTAGAGTAGTGCCTGTTCTTTGGCCTCTTGATCGATATCATGCAGAACAAATCTTGTGTCCGGAACATAGACCACTCCCTTCTTTGCAGCCATCTCCTTTGCTTCATCCTTGTAAAAAGTCATATTTCGAAACTCAAGGATCCTACTCTTACTAGTCACCATGTTTGTTTCCTTGAATGATTTGGGTTGAGGAGTAGGAATTTTGTTGGTTACAGCCTTTGAAGGGTCAAGATCAACCATCAATTCCTCGGTGTAATCCTCTAAATCGATATCTCCATGTAGCCGAGCATAGTTCCTCATGGCTTCCCAGAAATCAGCTGTGGGTTCAAACGGAAGGCCACGGATGTATTGCTCTGCCTCAACAAGATGTCCACATTTTCCAAGAACACCTAAAACACCCAAATAATGTTCTGTCCTTGGAGCAATCCCATACTCATTTCTCATCGAATCAAAATGCAAAAACGCTTCTTTTATACCACCCACAGTAGCACAAGCCAAGAAAACAGTAAGGAAAGTCTCCTCATTCGGCTTCAACCCTTGTTTCGACATCTCTTCAAACAAATGCAATGCATCATCTCCCATTCCGTTATCACTATACGCACGCATCATCAAATGCCAAGAATCCATATCCTTATCAACCATATGATCAAACACTCTCTTAGCATCAGTTACACTCCTACACTCCCCAAACATACTAATCACCATATTGTTCAGTTTCGGATCACCTCTAAACTTAGACTGCAAAAAATGATCATGTACCTTCTTCGAATGCTCAAGCGACTTCAGATTCGCACAAGACTCAAACAACAAAACAAAACATTCTCTATCAGGCATAGCTCCCTTATCTAGCAAATCAATAGCATCTTTATATTGCCTACGTTGACATAACCTCATCACCTCTTCAACACTAGGAGGAGCTATTTCATTCATCTGCTTATTCATCTGACTAGGGACTTGATTTGAGCTTCTTGGTGGTTGCTGCGGAGTGTAATACTGACTCTGATGACTTTGCTGAACATTCTGATTTTGATCATTGTTACCAGATCCACCGTATTGGGGCCTTTGACTACCGTATTGAGGTCTGTTCCCACCGTATTGAGGATTTTGAGGACTCCATTGATTAGGGTTTGGTGGAACTCTTTGATTAGTGTTCGTCTGATTCTGATAACCATGAGAATCGAAGCTTTGAGGTGGATATGGCCGTTGTTGAGAAGGTAATCCAGACTGAGGATTCTGGTAGTAATCGTTCGTGGCGGCGGATGTGCTCAGGTTTTTGATCGGAATAGAGTTTAGGGTCCCGGAGCAGTGGAATTGAGAAAAGAGCCTGGGAAATGAAGAACGTACTTGAAGTAGAGAACCTATTGAGACGATCTTTTGGGTTCGTGCGCAACGAATCGCCATTAAAGAAGACATTTTTGTGAGATTTTGGGGATGTGGTGTGTAGAAATGGTAAAGGTTAAAACCCTGTGAAAATGCAAAACCCTAGTCTGGAGAAAAACAAAAGATTGGGGATGAGGAGAATATTCGCAGGAAAGATTGGGGATAAGATTCAGATTTGGGTCGGATAGGTCTGTTAACCCATTTATATTTGGGCCGAGTTGGGCTAAGATGAGATATTGCAACTTCAGTTTCTTTTACTTTTTTTTTCTGTTTGGTACTATTTGAGTCTTCTCTTTTGTTAACTTCTTTTTTTTTTTTTGTCAACATTCTTTTGTTAACTTCTTAAAAGTGAAAATGTTTCATTAAATACGAACTTAGCATTTAGGAGTTTTTTTTTCTTTCTGCTTGATGTATTCTCACAGACTCACAGTAACACTTTTTTTTTTAGCGTAAAAACTTCAGTATGTGTGATTAATATGGTTTGAATGCACAAAAAAAAAAAAAAATCTTGAAAATATGGTTTCACGTGTATACACTAAAATCAGCGAATGGTATAATTGCTAGCGCTTTCTTTTGACATTATGATTATACTTGGAGACTGAAACGTTTTGAAAATTTAACAGTTAAATTAAATACTTCCTCAATTTCGCCATTTTCACATGTTTCACATAAATTAAAAAACAATATGTTTAATTTCTTTGTTTCATTAGAGGTGTTGTTTAATGTTTTCTCAAACATATTAAAAAAATAATTATTTTATGTTTTACTTTTTCTTAATACATTATATTTTTTTTTTCATTGGTCAATATCTTAAAATAGTAGGAATAAAACTGAAAATCTAATCAAACATTTACCTTGAAAATAAAAAAGAATACTTAATATAAAACAGAAAGTACATTTCTACTATACCATTTATAAATATACTAAATAAATTTCTCTTTCTAATTAATAAGATGAAATGATATGGATAAAAAGAATTTAGTATTTAAAACTGCTTCAAACGACACTTGTTTGTGAAACAAAAACCTTAAAACAATACATTTTGTGAGGAATCAATACACTAAAAGTCCTAAAGTCTTTTCATAGATTGACGCATCAGTGTTTTTAAGATTTCTGCATCTGACACCTCAGCAAAAAATAGTAGCTAATCATAATATTTTAAATAATACACATAAGATAGGTTTATTGTGATGGGTTACAAATTTTAAAATATGGACCTATTTTATAAAATGCAATAGTATTTGCCAATAATATTTAATGTTTTATGGGTTATATAGTTAGTTTTTTATTTTATGAGCTACTGAATTAAACTTTAAATTGAAACCGAAAAAAATCCCCTTATACCGAATGACGTAATTGCTTAATTTTTTAACATTTTCAATTAGAAATATAACCTCTAATCTTATTTAGTCAAATATGAAACCTCTTATATTATTTAATAGTTTGAACAAAACAATGTTTCTTACAATAAAAATCGTCGAAGTAAAATTCATTATAGATGGTTTTAATTTTACATATTCTTTGGTAAAAATAAAATATTTAAATATTATATCTTGTATTTAAAAGGAAACATTGCAAATTCTTTTCAGTTGTTTACGTGTTATTTCGAGAATTTGTCTAAGTAATTTTAATTCCAAAAAATAGTATATTGAAATGCATAAAAACAAAAACAAAAAAAATAAAAATATTTTAACGTTATGAAATTAATCATAATTATATATATATATATATATTATGATATGTAAGTAAATTTGAGATTTAGTTTCTTAAAAACATTTTTCTCCCACATTGTTTATATGCGAGAAAAAAAAATTCATAAATTCTCTTTTATATATAATACGCTTTTAGGTGAAATAATTTAAACCAATGTAGAGTATAAAAAAACTTTTAGGCTTAAGAGTATGCAATTTTTTTTAATTTTTGTGTTACTATGCAATAACATAACATTTGACTAAGAAATAAAATTTTAAATTAATTATCCCATATACAAAATGTATATACATATAAGGTAGACATCAATGACATTGAAAATTTCGAAGAATGTCTCTATCATTTTTCTTCTGGTTTGAGTCTCTTAAACTCTCCAGTTTGAATTGAATTTAAGTGTAATATATATATTGCTTGACGTGTTGTAAAATATGAGACAGCCAAACCCAAATAAAGTATGACAATTGTGTGATTGGATAACATAAGTATACTCTAAAATTAAAAACAATATTGTTTCTCTATTAACCATCTAAAAATTATTGTTTGCCAAAAAATTAAGGCTTAGATTCATAATTAGTTTCCAAACCAATGTTAATTGGGTAATTATAATAATGTTTGGAATAAACTATTTAAAATATTACTAAATGTGACAATAATAAAAACAAAATTAGTTATATAAATATCTAATTTAAAAATACTATCCCAAAATTAGGTCTAATAAACAAAATTTTACTCTAAAACTATACTCGCATACGTATACAAAGATATACAAGACAAACTAACCATTACCACTAATAATTATGATTTATATTTGACTAACAAATATTTATCAAAATATCCCGCAGCGTAGCGCGGGTATTTACCTAGTTGTAAACAAAGAACATTTGGAAAATAGTAAAACATCTTATTAGTATTGTACAAATAGTATAATTTTGCATAATTTACTTCTTATAGGTTGAAAAATTACTTCTTCAATTTGTTTACCATATATATTTCTGCTTAATGTACTCACACATTTTCATATTATTAGCTATAAAAATGTGTAAACTTTTAATTATGATATTTTCAAAAAGAAGCTTTAATAAGAAATAACGAATTTGATATAACCATTATCCTGTAAGAAGTTTGTAGCCCTTACAAAATTTTCCTCAACTAATAGTTTACTTAAGTCTGTTTGTCCTCCTGATCGAGCCTTGTAGACTTGTAGTAGACCAAGTATCAGCAGTTGGGGGAATATGTTGAGCTCGTGATAGAGGATCTAAATGGCATCAGTTTGTGAGCATAATCTTTTGTATGAGAGATGTTGGAGGTCGCGATCCGTGTGAATCGAGCCTGCAAAGGCATCGGATCTGATCACACTAATCATGAGTTACTGTCTTACTGATGCAGTTGAATGTTAAGATGTTGATAACAAGCACACGTTTCATCATGAAAGAGACAACGACTATTTATATGGCTATAAGAATGAGATCGAAGAGAGAATGGCTGCATGTATAGTTTTAAACAGAGTGATCATGCTATGGTAAGTACAAAAGCCACACATCTGACATCTCGATCTTTATGTATTAAGTTGGATCTTACATGCACTATGATATGATTTTCACCAGCACCTAAATTGGCCTATACACCAATAGATTATAAAATAAAACCATTACTAAAATACTACGATATAATATATTCAGTTGTCAAGTTCTTAAATCAATGATCTCGCAAACATCTCACATTTACGAATATTGGCTCAAAAACCACATTTATGTATACTTTGTTAAGACTTCAGAGGTCGATAGAACAAACTTACTTTGAAGTTTGAGCAGAAAGATATAATAGCATAGACTAGCCACTAGTGGTACATAATACAGTGTTTTATTAACACATTCTCGTGTAGACAAGTAGCAGATATGTCTATCTATACAGACTTATTTTTGAGACTTGTACACACAACATTTGAGGACCCCTCATGTATGTTAGGTTGTAGTAATCATCACTCTATTTACATCTTCCGCATCCTATACATCCTCTTCCTTTCTAAACATCTCTCTACTACTTCCCATATGGTTCACACTACGCGAACTTTGCTCGGTTTCCGCGATTTCATAGTCTTGAACGGAAAACGCGTTTCTTAAAACCAAGATTCAAGTTCTTACGGGAGGAGGAAGTGGCATATGGTTGGCCGTTGAGAGAACCCGCAAATCTGATATCCCACCCTTCAATGTTCTTTGGAACACATGAGTCGAATAGGAATTGCCCGAGAACGCTGTGAGCGTTTATACTCGTTGGTTGGAGGGTGCGGAAGGATGATCTTTCTCTCTGTTCTTCTTGTGATGATGATGGATCGTTGCTGCTGCTGTTGCTTTGATATGGCGCTGAGCTGGGTAAGAAAAAGTGGTCACATGGCCCAGTGGCTACTCTTTTTAGGCTTTGGTTAGACTTCACAGCAACTTTCTGAAGGTCGCATATTAACTCAGAGATCTCATCATGCGTGTGAGCTCTTTCTCCGAGCTGCCGGATTTTCTGTAAGTGAACTGACATGGCTTTCTCCAGAAAGTTGGAGATAACAGCCCGGTATTGTATAGGGTTATGTGCATAGTGTCCTGAAGAAAGAGATGAGCAAAAAAGACAAAAAGCTCAGATTTTGTAGCATTGACAATCAAATCAAAAGCTAACTTTGGGACACGGACAAACCATTATCATAGAATGCCTAGCCATTAAGAGACCCCGTGATGGCATACGCCGCATATCATAAATATTTTCATAACCATAACATGTTATATGTCATGACTAACCTGCATGAGGAGAATTTTTCCACTTGACAACCTTAACTTCTCCTCCCATTTCCTGCAATTGATGGGTGAAGCTCGAAATTACTTGGTCGGGAGCAAGGTCGTCATTCTCAGAGCACAAAATGAGATATGGAGCCCCAATTTCCTGGAAGAGCAAAAGGATATCTTATGTTAGCTACAAATCTAAGAAGCCAAAATCAGAGAAGGCATAGAAGCCCGGTGGAAACTTACAACTGATGAGTAGAGGGCCTGCCAGTACTCACTACGTTGGGATTCAAATCTTGTAAGATATAAACCGTCCAGCCCAGAAGAAATCCCTTTAGCCACCCAAGATACTAGTCTTGAAGGCCCCGACATTCGCCGAATGGTGGGATGTAGTGCAAATTTCACATTCAGATCACTTGTGAAATCCAATGGGCCAGAGTCGTAGACATGTCCAGAAATACAGTTTCTAACCAACTGGCTATCATCCTTCACAAATTGGAAAACACTGGATGAGTCGAAATTGAACCTGAGGGACAGACAACATAACTAGACCTTTACCCACACTAAATGACTTAAATAAAAGTGTATAGGAGACAATTCTCACCGGATGTATTTGAGCTTCACAATCACCCATGATCACCTGCATTGTTTAATATATTTAGATACCATAGGAACAAAACATAAAAGTAGCACAAGATGACCACAAATTAGCTGAGAGTTCAAACCTTTTAACTTACCTGTAATACTTTGTACATACAAGCTTTGGGAGCCCCAGAGAAAGCTAAAAAGATAACAGGACATTGTCTAGTCTTTAGCTCCTGAATAATAACAGCAGTAGCAACACTAAGTAATAAACCAACTCGGAAAAAAACAGTCAAGAATCATTAAACATAAGCTTGTAAAACGCAGAAAAATTCAAATATTAGCTGGAAATTACCTCAACGAGTTCAGAAAGAAGATGAAACGCTAGAGAGAGAGCCATTTCAGGATAAAACCTGAAAACATGAAACAAATAAGTAAATTACTAAAAAAGATTCTCAAAGTATCAAAATTGGAATATCTAAAAGCTAGCTATGGAATCTTTCAGATTCTGTACAATTTTGATTGATAAGATTTTGAAGAAAAACTGAAAAACAAAAAAAAAACAAAAGATTCTTCATGATAAAAGCTCTTCTACAAAACCTAAGCTACACAAAACCATTGATTAGCTAACTATAAAACATCCCCACATCAGAAAATTCTCAATTTGTTTATTCGCCGGCGACTTAACTCAGAGACAGAGAAGGAGAAGGAACTTACGCAGTGAGAAAATCAGCGCGGCAAACAAGAGAAGTCCAACCAAGAGAAGAGTAAAGATCAACGAAACTCATCACGTGATTCTCGTTAATCGAACTCCAAACAAAGATCACAACAACACCGTTAGATCCACCACCGTCAACCACCGTATCATCATCCATCTTCTTCCCCCAGTAAACCCTACCTCCGCCGATCATAGCTCCGATTTAAAAGCTCCGGCGAAGACCCAAGTTTTGAAATCGGATTTGGTTATGCGAACCACTCGAAAGATGAGATCTTTGAGATACGGGTCTCCGTGGTTGTTATCATCACCCACGTCAGATCCTTGTGTGTATAATTTTAACTCTTGGCGTAGTTTAGTGTAACTTGGATTATAATGCGCCTTCCTTTTATTTACGACCTCGTTTGTTTTGCCACGTCATGGGCTTACCGTGGAAGTAACGGTCAAATACGATACAACAAGACTTGTCTGATCCATCTACGCTTCCTACAAGAAGTGTTAAAAGGTCTCCTTTTGTTTTTTAGTTTTTTTTTTTTTTTTGAATTGTATGTTAAATTAATTCAAAAATAAAAGACAGTTTTACAACCGGTGCTACGAGTTTAGGAATTTAAAGTATTTTAAAATATTTTACATGATCAAATTCATTATGGAATCCTTGTGGCAAACCATTCTTCCATTGCTTTCTTGAGTCGTGTATCACCCATCGAGTTTAATGTTGATAGTCGGTTGCGTACTTGCTTGTCAATGTTCCTGATTAGCAATTTCATACTCTTCGGATTTTCCCCATGATTTCGGTTGTTTCTTTCACACCAAAGCATATGAATTGTAGCTTGGAAAACATACCGTAGGAGCCATTTTTTAGTTCGTCCCTTAGATTGATCTGTGAGGCATGACATGATTTGATCCCATTGGTTTTTTTGCGGTGGAGAATTGAGGTTTCTTGTAAGGTTGCACCAGATTTTGCTTGTGAACCTACATTCAAAGAAGATGTGATTCCGCGATTCACCTGGTGATTGACAAAAAGAACAAAGGTTGGTTGCTCCCGGCTGCCATTGGATGACTCTATCCTTTGTTGCTAATCTGTTCCGAGCAGCTAGCCAAGCTATGAAAGTGTATCTTGGCGTTGAAGAATGAAACCAGATACCTTGAAACCAGTTTACTTTGGGCGATGACACACGGATCATACGCCAAGTTTCAAGGGAGCTGAACTGTGGTGAGTACTCTCCATTGTATCGTTTCCACAATATGACATCACTGCCGGAGCGTTGTTGATGTGCTTTGTGCGCTTCAATAATGTTTTCAACCAGTGTCATTGCTTCTGTTCTATGCCTTCTAATCCGATGTGATGTCATTACTTGCTTAAGAGTTGAATCAATTGGAATAGCAAGGTCTATACAGCCTCTAATACCCGTAATGTCCAGCAGTCGACCATGAGATGACCATGAATCATACCAAAATGATGTCAGGCCTCCATCATGAATGTCAATCTTGACTAACGGCTTAGCTATCTCTCTGTATTTTAGAATTTTTTTCCACATCCAAGAACCAAGGGAGGATGAGCTTTTAACCGCCCAAAGAGTGCCTTGACGAATGAGATATCGTCTTATCCAATCAACCCAAAACGAAGTATGTGATGATAGGATTCTCCATATTAGTTTTAGACAACATACCCGGTTCACTTCTGAAATTGATCGCAGCCCCAAACCTCCTTCTTCCTTTGGTTTGCAAACCTCCGACCAAGCTACTTTTGCTTTCCTCGGGTTTAAATCCGGGCCAGCCCACAAGAAAGAAGAACACAATTTTTCGATCTCTGTAATACAAGCTTTTGGTAGCCTATAGGCCGAAGTCCAGAAGTTGACAAGACTATGAACGACTGACCCGATAAGTTGTAGGCGACCTGCGAAAGACAAGAACCTCGTTGTCCAATTGCTTATACGGTTTCGGATTTTTTCAATCAATGGAGTGTAGTCTTGAGTAGTCATTTGCTTCGTAAGTAAAGGGAGTCCCAAGTATCTTACGGGGAGCTTTCCAGACTTAAATGGGAATTGCCGAAGAATGTTAGCCTGATCCGGTTCTGTTACACCAGCCATGAAAATTGTGGACTTTCCCAAGCTTATGTTAAGTCCTGAAACCGAAGCAAATTTGTTAAAAATATCCAAGATCGCTTCAATGGAATTTTTGTTGCCATCATTAAAGACCAACAAGTCATCTGCAAAGCATAGATGCGTAAGCGAGATGTCTTTGCAATATGGATGATACCCAAACTTGTTTTCTTGAGCAGCCTTGTCTAGCCATTTTGATAGTACGTTTATGCAGATTACGAATAGATAAGGCGATAAGGAGCAGCCTTGACGAAGTCCTCTTTCGCTTCTAAAGTAACCAGCTAGCTCGCCATTAACTTGGACCGAGAATGATGGCGTGGTGACACAGAGTTTGATCCAATGAATGAACTTTTTGGGGAGCTTCATGACAGATAGGATGGAGAGTAAGAATGGCCATTGTACCGTGTCGAAAGCTTTGGAGATGTCTATCTTCAGGGTACATCGAGGAGATACCGTTGTTTTATGGTAGTTCTTGACCAATTCAGATGCTAGGAGCACATTCTCCATCAATAGTCTTCCTTTAACGAAAGCCGACTGATTTGGAGCAATAAACTTTGGTAGTAAGACCTTTAGGCGGTTGGCAATTATTTTTGAGATGGCTTTGTAGATAACATTGCAGCAAGCTATTGGTCGATAGTCTCTTATCTCTTTTGAGGTGTCTTTCTTCGGTATTAGAGCTAGTATGGTTGCATTAAGACCAGTTGGTAGAAACCCGTTGTCGAAGAAAGATTGTATGGCGATGACTACCTCTTTCCCCAAAATTTCCCATGTTTCTTTAAAGAATTCCGATGTATACCCATCAGGACCTGGTGATTTATTTCCCGGCATTGAAAAGATCACTGATTTTATTTCATTCTCCGTTACGTTCTTGTAGAGTAACTCAGCATCCTGTTCACTACATTCAAACCGTAAGAGTTCCTTTGCAAACGATTCAGAAATACCTTCATAGTTTGTGACCTTATACGATAAGAAGTCTTTGAAGAATCCAACAGCTTCTTCTTTAATTTCATCTTGTGTCACAGCCTTGGTACCATCACTCTTTTCAAGCTCCTTAATACTGTTTCTTGTTGCTCGATTTTTTGCAGCTTGGTGGAAGTACCTATTGTTTCCATCACCAACCTTTAGCCAATGTAACTTGGATTTTTGACGTAGATATTTTTCCTCAAGATCAGCTAGACGTTCCCATTTTTCATTGGCTCCTCTTTCAGCATCCATGGCAGCTTGTGATGGATTTGTCATTGTGTAGTTTTGCGCTTCACATAAAACGTGGTAAGCCTTTTTTGTTCTCTGCGATAGATCACCCAATTGATCTTTGCTCAGCTTCCTTATCTCTGATTTTAAATACTTCAATTTCTTCGTTAGCCGAAATATAGCTGATGTTGAGTGGAAGATCTCCACCGTATTAGCCCAGTAATTTTTCACCAAAGGTAAGAAGCTTGGCAATGATGTTATAGCGTTGGTGAATTTGAAAGGTCGACGTTTTCTTTGTGTTTCCCCATCAATGTGTATTCGACATCGTAAATGGTCGGAACAGCCTCCCGATTCGAATACACAATATGATTGCATGTAGTTGTCCTCCCAAGCCTCATTTATCAAGACTCGATCTAGTTTTTTGCATATGAGGGCATCTTCTCTCTTATTTGACCACGTATGAAGAGGACCGTGGAATTTCAGATCAACAAACGAGCAAGAACGTACCAAATCTTGGAACTCCCTCATGCCATCAGTTATAGTCATGTTCCCCGAGTGTTCGGCAACATTAAGAATCTCATTAAAGTCCCCGAAGATCAGCCATGGCTTTTTGCGAAATAGTGGTGAACCGTGATGATTCATTAAGTCTTCCCAAAGTTCCCTTCTTTCCTTTTCGAAATTTGAGGCATAGATGAATGAGCAGAAAAATTCATCCTCTGAACCGTCCAACCGAACTGAACATGTGATGAGCTGACTACTCTTAAAACATGGTGTTACTCTTGTTTGTGGACTCCATAGAACCCAAATCCTTCCTAACCTATTGTGTTCATAGTTTGAAAGAAGTGACCAATCCTTAAAAACCTTAGAAACAATAGATGGTGCTTTACCTTCCTTTACTCTTGTCTCCAATAGACCACCAAACTGAAAATTATTCTTCTTCACCCAATCTCTAACCACTGGATGCTTCTTTGTTTTATTGAAACCTCTGACGTTCCAAAAGAAACCCAGCATTAATGATTTCTGCGCGTAATTCTTTTAGGCAAAGTGCTAGTTTTAGCGTCCTTTGCTCTCTGGTTACCAATGTCTGATCGAGTATTTTGGTGGTCCTTTGATGTTCTGTTAATGGGTTGGCTTAGAGGCACCTCCTTTGCTGCCTCCGTTTGGGCACAGTTCCCTGTTTCCCCTGTTTTCTCAGCTTTATCATCTGGCGGGATCAATTGAGGGTCTGAGTTTTCATCTTCATGTGCGGTCTCAATGTGTGTTTTGTTGTTTGTTTGTTCCACAACATTTGTCAGAGTTTCTTCAGTTCCAACTTCATCTTCTGCTTTACCATCTGCTGGTTCTGTTTCGCTAAGCACAGAGAAACGAGACTGAGATAGTATCGATACCTGTCCGAATACCAAGCTTTTCTTTGTGGCCGAGTTACGACCAGCTTTCCCTGGAGAAATCGGAAGCCATTCTCCTTCCTCTGTCTCCTCTTGTGAGTGTGTTGAAACGATTTCGGTATCTAGTTTCTGAGCAGAGTCTGATTTCTGAGCAGCAACATTCTCGTTGTGTTGTTCTGTTATTTGTTCTACCGACTTCATCGGAATTTCTGTCGATGGAATTTGAGTGGCTGCTGCTGGTTCGTCTTGGAGGTTTATTTTCACGGTACAGGTAGCTGCTTGATGTCCCCATTTCCTGCAAGTAGTGCATCGTGATGGGAGCCAGGGGTAGACGAATTCTATCAAATGTTCTTGTCCGTCTGGCGATGTGAAATTCATAACTTTGGGGAGTTCCTTTGTTAGATCGGCGTTAACGAAGATCTTAGCTATTTTGAGGTCCAGACACTGAGAAGTATCAGTGTGTAGTCTCACCGGATCTCCTACGGCGCTCGAAATAAAGCCAAGTCCTTTCCATGAATACATGGCTGTTGGAACCTTCTTTAGATGTACCCACAGAGGTACAGATTTAACATCCGGTGTAGCGTCTTCTGTGAGCGGAGACCATTTTGACAGAACAACAGGGACACCGGCTAGATTCCACATCCCTCGTTTGAGTAATCGTTCTCTTGTTTTGTCGTTGCCGATCCGGAACTTCATTGTCGTCTTGTTGATTACAAAGACGTCAATCATTTGTGACTTTTCTCCCAAAGCCCAGATTTTGTTTACAATTGCGTGCACCTTAGCGACGTGCGGAGCTGTATCTAGAAACCTCCCAATCAAGAAGTCTTCCCATATAGTTGATGGATCCATGTATACATCGGTGGGAATTGAAACAGAGCCAATTCCATCTTTGATCTTGACTTGGAGTTCATACTTCTCTAAGATTTTCTTGTTTTGAACAATGTTTGTCCAAGAATTCAGTGGAGCAGTTTGATCCGAAGCTGTTTCCGGAGCCTTGATGATCGGAACCTCCATCATTAGGGCCGACAAAACCCGATGAGATGGAACAATGTTGTCTTGAGCATAAACAGGTTCGTGTTGTATTGTTGAAACATCATGATGCATCAACGACCGAGGAGAAGTAAGCGGAAGAGAAACGGGGGATGATTCTGATGGTGGAGATGCAGATTCCGGTGGGATTGGAGGAGGAGCCTCCATCATTTCCACGACCAAACGTGGTCGAAGAAGTAAAAAAAACAAAAGTAAAAATCGCACTTTAATCACCCTGTTTTTACTGTTTTTACGTGAAAGGTTTCTAGATGAACTAGATTTGAAGAGCAAACCTCACGTGTTCTAGAGATATGATCGTCACATCTCCAGCGAAATAACAATTCTATCCTTTTTAAGTTGAGTATAGAGATTGACAATATCCAATTTTAACAACGGTTGCTTCATATTTTTGTCAGTCTAAAGTTTTGGTGAAGATGTGAGCAGTTCAACTAGTGAAAATACTATCAAACTTGTTGTTTAAAATGGCAACAATGCTCGGTTGCAGCAAAGGAAGGCATCTCATTCAACAGATCGAGAGAAGAGACCAAGCGTATGGGCCATTCAATAATGAAACCCAATAAAGATATGATGACACATGGGGTTCAACTAGGGATGTTAATATGGGCTAACCCACCATATTTAAACCCACCCCATTTAAATCCATCTCATTTAACCCTAAACCCATATAAACTCATTTAAGTTTTAGATTCATATAACTTTGTCCATTTAACCTTGCCAAAGTTACAATACCCATTTTAACCCATTTAAGTTAGATGTAATAATTTTCTTTTCTAAAATTAATTACTAATTATTATATTTAATTGATAATTATGGGTTTGTGAAACCATATTTATTTGGTTTGTGAAACCGTATTAATTGCGGAAAATTACGGAATCATGTTTTGGCGGGAAAATTACGGAAACACATGTTCGCGGGACTATTATGTAATCGCGTTTTTGGCGGGAAAATTATGAAACTAGATTTTTTTGATAAGATTACGAAATCACGTTTTTGGCGAAAAAATTGCGGAAACACGTTTTGACGGAAAATTGCGGAAACACGTTTTTGGCGGGAAAATTGCGGAAACACGTTTTTGGCAGGAAAATTGCAGAAACACGTTTTTGGCGGGAAAATTGCGGAAACACGTTTTTGGCGGGAAAATTGCGGAAACACGCTTTTGGCGGGAAAATTGCGGAAACACGTTTTTGGCGAGAGAAATTGCGGAAACACGTTTTTGGCGAGAAAATTGCAGAATCACGTTTTTGGCGGGAAAAATACGGACTCTCGATTTTGGCTGGAAAATTGTGAAATCACGTTTTTGGCGGAAAAATTCTAACTCGCAATTTTTTCGCATAAAAATGTGATACTGTATTTACTACGGAAAATTGTGGAATCGTGTTTTTGGCAGGAAAATTTTTGGTATTAAATGTAATAATTTTATTATTTTTATTTAACATTTTTTTGAAATTTATAAACCAATTTTTCTTTTTTTTTTGGTCAACTAAAACCAATTTTAATTGTTAATGTAAAAAGAAAATCCTTAGAGAAATCTTATAAATAGGTTAGATGGGTACTCATTTAATAAATGGGTTAGATGGGTACCCATTTAATAAATGGGTTTACCCATTTAATTAATAAGGCTAAATGGGGAAACCCATTTAACCCTATTTAATTTTTTTTCTTTAAATAGGTTTAAATGGGTCCAAATATAAACAATGTACCCATTTATTAAATGGGTTTCCAAACCCATCATAACATCCTTAGGTTCAACGAATACCTGCAACTTCACAAAACAACAAGAAAAGCAAAAGCAAGACAGAGATGATGGCGAAGGTCTGTATGGAGGACATTGTAATCTTGAATCGATTTGCAGCCCTTGATAATGTAGATGCAACAAGATGATGTAATGATGACAATTGTTATGTCTTTAGAGTTTTCTTGAGAGTTTACCTTTTGTGTATAAATACTAAATGCTCAGCAACTTGTAAAGACTAAGAAGAAGAAATCAAAATGAAACTTGAATCTTTATCTACCTTTACATTGTTTTAAAAAAGCTTTCATGGTATGAGAGCCATGGACAACAGATCCATGAAATATTATTATGTTTCTCCTATAAACATTTTCAACTGCGCCACAGTCACTCTCACTCAACAAAACTACATCCTTTGGAAGAACCAGTTCGAGTCGTTTTTCGCTGGACAAGGGTTTCTTGGCTCCGTCACTTGTACCATTTCAACTCCACCATCCACCATATATATTCATGGTATTTCTGGCTCGTCATTAGAAGAAGTAACAAACCCAGAGTTTCACACATGGTTCAGAACATACCAAGTTGTAAAGTCTTGGCTTTTAGGATCCTTTGCTGAAGACATCCTTGGTGTCGTAGTTAACTGTTCTACATCCATGAGGTATGGATAACTCTTTCTAACCATGTCAACATAGCTTCATCATCTCGCTTTTTTTAACTGCAACGTCGCCTACAAATCTTGGAAAAGGAGAGATAGACGGAAAAATAATTTAAGGATCTTAAGAGCATTTGTGACCAGTAGCTTATGTTGGCAGCCCTGTGACAAAGAAAATGAAAATCTTGACAGCACTTCATGGGCTTGGCAGAGATTATGAGCCCATCAAACAATTATTGAAGGAACTATGAATGCCTCTCCTTCTCCTCTCTTTGATGAAGTAGTTCCAAGACTCACTGGTTATGATGACTAGTTAAAGGCCTATGCAGCAGACTCTAGTGTTAGTCCCCATCTAGCATTCAACACTGTTCACTCTTCTCAAGCTAGAATGGTTTTACACCAACAAAGGCAGATAATTTGGTAATAGAAGATTTGGAGGATCCAGGGGAGAAGCTCTTTCTCCACTCGTGGTCAAGGATTTCACCAGCAAATCTCCTCCTACACTGGCTCCCCCGATGGTTCTAGTTTCGACAACAGGCCAATTTGCCAGATTTGCATCAAAAAGGGTCATCATGCTCTTATGTGCTCGCATCGTTTCGAAAATAGTTATCAATATGAAGCTCCTACAACAGCCTTAAATGCTCTGCATACTAATGATGTTACATAAGGGTCTGGACATGAGTCGTTTCCAGATATAGGAGCCAATGGTCACGTCACTGATTCTCCCCATCACCTGCAACAAGCCAAATCCTACCATGGTTCTGATTCACTAATGGTGTGAAATGGAAACTTCCTCTCAATCACTCACACTAGCTCAGCAAGTCTTGCCTCCATGTCAAGTAACATTCCTTTAAAAGATGTTTTGGATTGTCCTAATACTGCCAAATCTCTGTTATCAATGTCTAAGGTTACAAAAGATTATCCCTACAATTTTGAGTTTGATTGTGATGAAGTTCGTCTGTGTGATAAGGAAACAAAGGAGATACTTCTTATGAGAAATAATCTTGATGGTTTCCATGTGTTGGAAGAACCAAAGCTACAAGTGTTCTACTCTTCTCGACAAACATCAGCCACGAATGAAGTTTGGCACAAAAGATTAGGCCATCTGAATCCTCAAGTTCTTCAACAACTTTCAGCTTCCAAGTCTATCATCATTAGTAAATGTCTTAAATCTCTTTGTGAAGCCTGTCATCTTGGCAAAAATTCAAGACTTCCAATTTTTGTATCTTCTTTTGTTACAACTAGACCCTTCGAGAGGATTCATTGTGATCTTTGGGGTCCTTCTCCTATTTTGTTAGTCTAAAGGTTCAAATACTCTGTCATTTTCATTGATAACTACTCCAGCAACTGATGGTTCTATCCCTTAAAATTAAAGTCTGATTTTTATCTCATGACAAAATTTCAGTCCTTGGTTGAAAATCACTTTCAAAGCAAAAGTGGAATCTTTCAATGTGATGGTGGGGGAGAGTTCACACAAGTGTTTCTTAATCATTTGTAACAGCATGGCATTTTACAATATATTTCATGTCCATGTACACCTCCAGAAAATGGCGTAGCAAAGAGAAAACATAGACATATCATTCAACTTGGTCTCTTTATGATGTTTCAAAGTAAAATACGTCAAAAGTTTTGAGTTGAAACCTTCTACATTGCAATTATTTTACGCAACATGCTCCCACATTGTCCATTGGATAGTCCTAAAAGCCCTTTTAAACTTCTTAATGGAAAACAACCAGAGTAACAAGCCCTCAGAATGTTTGAATGTGCATGTTTCCCTGTTGTACCTATGCTCAAAACAAGTTGGATCCAAGAGCCTTAAAATGTGTATTCTTCGGTTATAATGAAAGGTATAAAGGCTATAGGTGTCTTATACCCACCACATGACAAGTATACATAAGCCGTCATGTCTTTTATGATGAACAAGTTTTTCCTTTCTCAGACATTTACCATATTTTATATCCCTTAACTGTGACTCCTCTAAACATCCGTCTGGCAACAAAGTTTCATGTCTAAACAAGCTTCGACTATAGACATTCAACCTTAAACTACCTCAAACCATTCAAGATTGTCTCCAACCCTCCATGACCAGCCAAGCTTTTCACCAAATCCTTCAACAACTGAAATGACAGACACACCAATCTTTATCGAAAAAGACTTTCCACCATTACACCAACCTGTCAATGTTGCAGCTTTGCCTACTAATTCTAATGAGGAAATTCTTGAGTACACGACATACATTGATCCTGATCCTATAGGCAACAACTCTCCTTCACTAGCAAACATGATAGACATTGTTGAGCCGTTTTCAGCACAACATGATAGAATCATTCAACCCACCATCTCATAAACAGTCATAAATTCGCCAATTCATCAAATGGTAACAAGATCCAAAGTAGGAATAACTAATCCTAATCCTAAGTATGGATTACTCACGCACAAAGTAAAATATCTAGAGCCTAAAAAAACTACAGAATCTCTCAAGCATCCTGGCTAGAACAATGCAATGCATGAAGAGATTGCAAATTGTACAAAAGCTCAAACCTGGTCTCTAGTCCCTTATACCTCTGATATGCATGTCTTAGGAAGTAAATGGGTCTTAGAACAAAGCTCAATGTTGATAGCACCCTTGATAAGCTAAAAGCTAGACTTGTAACAAAAGGATTGGACCAAAAAGAGGTCATTGATTACTTAGAGACATATAATCCAGTTGTAAGAACTGCAATTCTTCGCCTAGTTTTACATATCATGGAATGAGAAATCAAACAAATGGATGTGAAAAATATATTTTTGCATGGCAACCTCACTGAAACACTCTACATGCTACAACCAGCTGGTTTTGTTGATAAAGACAAGCCATCTTATGTCTGTCATCTCCACAAATCCTTGTATGGACTAATAACAATCATCATGGGCCTGGTTTGTTAAGTTTAACAACTACTTACTGGAATTTGGTTTCTGCTGCAGTATTAAAGATCCTTCTCTTTTTGTCTACATGAAAGGTAATGATATTATTCTACTACTTCTATATGTTGATGACATGGTTGTTACCGGCAACAACTCTAAAACTCTATCTAGGCCTCTAGATGATCTGAACAATTAGTTCTGAATGAAAGACTTTAGGAAACGCATTACTTTCTAGGTATACAATCTCAGTTTTATGATAAGGGCATTTTCTTGTCTCATTAAAAGTATGCAGAAAACCTCCTAATTGTTGTTGCAATGAATGATTGCTCAAAAATATCCACTCTTCTGCCTCTGCAACTGGACTAGGTTCCTCATCAAAAGGAGCCCTTTTCTAATCCCACTTATTTCAGGAGTTTAGCAGAAAAAATATAATACCTTACTCTTACAATACCAGACTTGCAATTCTTTGTGAACTATGTATGTCAAAAGATGCATGCTTCTATTGTTTCTGATTACAACTTGCTGAAGAGGTTTTTGAGATATGTGAAACGAACACTAACTATGGGCATAAATTTCTCTAAGTCTTCAAATTTCACCTTCATAGCATATAGGTACATTGATTGGGAAGGCTACCATGGCACCATATGCTCAACATACAGTTTTTGCACCTTCCTAGGCATCATATCATCTCTTAGTCCTCTAGCAACCTACATTATAAAGAAGTTCTATTGAAGCAGGTATCGATCTTTGTCAGAAAAGACTCAAGAGATGACATGGATTAGTGTTGTACTACACGAGCTTGGCATTCCTATTCAAACCACTCATGAACGTTGTGGTGACAATCTTTCTTCAACCAATTTAATAGCCAATCATGCATTTCATGCCATAAGCAAACACTTTAAGTTAGACTATCATTATGTTCGAGAAAGAGTGGCATTGGATCTTTAGTTGTCAAACACATTCTGGCTCATCAACAAATTGTTGATATCTTCACAAAGTCTTTGTCGTATGAAGCTTTCTCTAACCTGAGGTTCAAACTTGGCGTGGATGTACCACTCATGCCAAGTTTGAGGGGGAGTATCAAACATGTTTCTCAAAATGGCAACAATGCTCAGTTGCAGCAAAACGACAGTGTCTCATTCAACATGTCAAGAGAAGAGACCAAGCCTATGGGCCGTTCAACAAGCGCATTAAGAATATATCGATGTCTGAGGTTCAAAGGATACCTACAACTTCACAAAACAACAAGAAAAGCAAAACCATAACAGAGATGATGACGAAGGTCTGTACGGAGGAGGTTTCAATCTCAAATCGATTTGCAGTCCTTGATCACGTAGATGCAATAAGATAATGACAACAATTATGTCTTTAGGGTTTTCTTGAGAGTTCACCTTTTGTGTATAAATACTAAATGCTCTGCAACTTGTAAACACTAAGAAGAAGAGATCATATTGAAAACTTGAATCTTTATCTTCCTTTACATTGTTTTACAAAAGGTTTCCAATACGACACATGGCTAGAGAGGCTCTTCCTATATCGCATATTTAACAAGATAACAATTCATTTCAATGTAGTTTGTTCTTTCGTGAAATATGAAGCCAGAGCCAACTGAGATGTGAGAGCGGGCGGTGCGATGAAAAGGACCCAAAAAAAATTAGATGTATTGTTGTTGCTTTTATAATAAAATTTTTATCCAAAATCATTTTTTTATCCGAAATCATATTTACTTTTCTAAAAATGATTTTATGATTAAAAACCCCAAAAGTCTATAACGCCCAAAAAATAATGTTACCTTAAAGTCCATGATAATTTTTTTTTTCTCATGACTAGGAGATTCTGTACCGAGACGCATATATTTCTAGGACGAGACTCAAACCATGTAATTTAAATTTTGTTTTGTAGATCAAACTCTTCCTAACATGAATCGAACATATGACCTCGTAAATCTCTACATTTTTCGATAATTCGCAGATTTAACCACTACACTAATTCGTTGTTGGTAAGTCCATGATAATATCAAATCGGTCTTAGCTATAATTTTCCGTAATTTATTAAATTACTTATATAAATTTATTGGTAAGTTAGAGCATCTTCATTGGTAAGAACTCCAATTTAGAGCTCTTAGTAATTTAATACTATTATTTTTAATATGATTTAATTAAATAATTAAAATTTAGTTGAAAAAATAAAGTGAACCAATAAGATATAGACACATGTGTTATGAGTTTATTATTAAGAAACTTGAGGTTCTTAAATAAGAACCACATTTCCTTCTCTCTTTGTTTTGTATATTTTTCATTTTTTTAATCTAAGAAACTCATCTTAGAATCCATTGTTGGAAGTGCTCTTAAAAGTTCGGTACGTAAAAACTACCGCAACAATTTTCTTAATCACTAGATTTCACTCTAAACATTGTTCTTCAAACATAAACAACGGGTCAGTTCTATGATTCTATCCATTATGCTTTTGATTGACTAGATACAACATTCATACAAAGACGATTGTCTAAAATTCCCAAAATATTTATAGAATATTAGAGTCCCAGTCAACTTAAATTTTGTTAATTATATACAATGGTATTAGTAATGATCCGCTCATATGCATCGTTTATACAATTCAGTTGCTTCTTGCATGTTCTACACATTCTCTTTAAGTATATATAATGAAATGGCCCTCTCACTTTTTGGGGCTTCTTGCTAAACTAAACCCTTATTTGAAGTCAATTCCAAAACTAGACCCCTCTTCCTTTTCTTTTTAAAATGCCTTAAAATACCCTTCCCGGCTTCTTTTTTCACAAAAATACCTAGCGCAGACTTCTCCTGTGAAGTCTGGTAGCTGGGTTTGGAAAACAATAACCCAAAGATTCTCACGTAATAACGAAAATGCCATCGTCTTCAATAGTTTCCAACCACACTTACCAAAAAAAATTGAGCTTTCAATGCTTCAAACAACCGAATTAAGTGATGTTAATGCTTTAAAACTGAGTTAAAAACTCCATTTTTGTCGATCTCCTCTTTCATTTCAACCATTTAACTCTATAATATCGTTTTCAATATTTACCATCCATATATCTTGCGATTTACTAAGATTCGAGCATTATAACGCTTAGGTTGCTTGGGTATTGTGGGCGTGATCAGTTCTTGGCCGTTTAAGAAGCTAAACACAAGCTCAAACCGAATCTTGGTAATTTTTGCTTCATTTTCTCCGATTTTCCAGAAGACAGACTTCATGGGTGAAGTCTCAATAGTCAACTGGGGGTTAGTTTTGCAATTGACTTTTTGGGTCTCAGACTTCCCCACGACCGTCCTGAACCCCATGGATGAAGTCTGACAGTTCCTCCTTTGACTACACTAACAAAACAACGGTGTTTTAGATTCCACCGCTCGAAGTTGCGTTACAAGGGGTCTAGTTTTGCAATTGACCGTTAAGTCTGACTTTGTTTACAAAGACTTCTTCTGTGAAGCCTGCGAAAAAAGCGGTTAGTTTTGCAATTGACCCGGAACGAAGACTTTTTATCGAGACTTCATTCTGAGAAGTCCTGCGTGAAAAAGGGTTAGTTTTGCATTTGAACCAAAATTCCGAACATTGACATATGGTAGACTTCTCGTATGAAGTCTACAACAGCGATCGGTAGATTCTGGAATTTAAAAATAAATTTTTTTGGTCAATTGCAAAAGTTACCCTTTTTTGCTAATAGACTTCTCAGACGAAGTCTCATTGTAAAGTCAAACACTGGTCAATTGCAAAAACTATACCCTCTTTATGGGTTAGACTTCGCCGAAGAAGTCTCTGAAGGCAAAAAAGACTTTCATTCGAGGAAGTCTAATTACGTATAGACTTCCTAGATGAAGTCTATTACCAAAAAGACTTCCTAGATGAAGTCTACTAAAAAAGTCAAAACTGTGAACATATTGCAAAACTACGACCCCAAACTGGTATTAAGGAATCTCTCTCTGATCGAAGTCTCCTTTGTGAGCAGACTTCGCATGTGAAGTCTGCTCAAAAAGTCAAAATCTGGCCAATTGCAAAATTAGACCCGTGCTTCAGACTTCACGGGTGAAGTCTGCTTCAGATAGCAATAGCAGTACTTCATCGAAGAAGTCTACTAAGAGAACTTCGCCTGTGATAGTCTCTAATGATAATTTGAGTAAAAATGCAATTTTTAGCCTATTTGTAATTGTATTTTTTTTTTTCTTATGCCATAACAATGTGGTGTTACCTGCTATGCGTTCTTGACTGTTTCATAGACATTCTCCGACAACTATTCTTAACTCGCCACCTAATTATTTTCTTGTATTCATTTTCTGATCTCACCTTATCTACCGGTGTTTTAGCGTTATAAATTAGGACTTCACCGGCCGCGCACAGTCCTGCTTCCCATGATTAGCAGAGCAGACTGTCAATCAAATAGGAATCTACTAAGAGATTCGCCTGTAAGCTCTCTCAATGATATTTCCAGTAACCACCAAAATGCAACCTTAGCCTACTTGTATTCACGTTTCTTTTTTTTCTTGCCTAAACATGTTTGTTTACGTAATGGCTTTTGATGTTTTAGAAATTTGACTATTTTAATCGCATAATATATATTTTTATATATTTTTCTGAACTTATTGGGTGTTTAGGTTATAAATTAGAATTCAACCTTTGAAGTCTACTGTGAAACAAAACTAACAGTTTGCCTTTGTGTTGTTTCAAATGTCTTTCAGAAAATGGTTCCTGTACCTGCTGTCTTTGGAGAATGCGTGATGAGAGACTTAGTGACATTTTGAGGTGGATCATCCCAAAGTCTCTAACTAGGTGTTCTGTAATTTAATACGAAGTCTCTTAGTGAAGTCTACTCGTGAAGTCTACTTTTGGAAGTCTCTAGGTGTTCTCGCTGTTCTGAGACCAGTTCTTTTTGTATTTTTACGGTTTTTCGAACTTGTATTTGATTTACAAAATCAAGTTCACTAATAATTAACATAATAAGAGAAAATGAAAGATAATTAACTAATAAGAAATCAAAAGGTTCCGAAAGAAAATTAACATAATAAGAGAAATTAAATATAATTAAACATACAGAGGAAGTCTGTGCTGGAAGTCTACTGGAGAAGTCTCTAACTGGGTGTTCTGTATGAATACGAAAGCTCTCTGGTACTATACTACTCGTGAAGCTATCTTCTTTAGAAGTCTCTAGGTGTTCTCGCTGTTCTGTTGACCAGTTCTTTTGTATTTTTTGTGGTTTTCGAAACTTTGTATTTGATTTACAAATCAAAAGGTTCAATAATAATACATTAATAAGAGAAATGAAATATAATTAGCTAATATAAAAAATCAAAGGTTCCGAAAGAAAATTAACATAATAAGAGGAAATTAATATTAATTACATACAGAGGGAAGTTATGTGCTGGAAGTCTACTGAAGAAGTCTCTAAGGTGTTGTTTTATGAATACGAGTCTCTTGTATATACTACTCGTGAAGTCTACTTTTAGAAGTCTCTAGTGTTCCGCTGTTTGTATGACCAGTTCTTTTTGTATTTTGTGGTTTTCGAACTTTGTATTTGATTTACAAATCAAGGTTCATAATAATAATTAACATAATAAGAGAAATTAAAGATAATCAACATAATAAGAAATCAAAGGTTCCGATAGATAATTAACATAATAAGAGAAATTAAATATAATATAACATAAAACTTAAGAAATAAAGTTCCAATCATTTCAAAAGAAATTAAAAATAAATATTGTGTTTTGTTGTCTAATATTGAAGAAGAAGAGCCCGATGAAGATGAAAAAGAAAGAATCAGATGAAACTCACACTTCTTCACCAGGTCGACAAAATTTTGCATTGACATCTCAGGGTCTGGATTAGTAAGTGTGAGTTTCATCTGATTCTTCTTCTCATCTTCATCGGGATTTCATCTTCATCTGGATCTTCATCTTCATCTTCATCTTCATCGTCATCTAGAAGCAATGCTCTCTTCACCGACCGCCTGCTACTCATCTGATATGCGAAGACGGAAACAGATAGCTTTGAAGATATGAATAGACGGTTGCGATTCCAGATCTGCGAATCAAATAAAAGATGGGATTAGATTTCCAGCGAGAGAGGGAGAAGAAGGAGAAAGAATATCGATAAACTTACGGCGAAAAGGAGAAAGAGGTCGGCGTTTAGAGATTTCCGGCGACGTTTGGTGATTCAAAGTCGAAGAAAAAAAGAGCGATGAAATTTTTTAATTTTTTTACCCAGATTAACTTTTGCGAATTTCAGTTTTATCTTGTTTAGTAAATGTAAATTTTCCCCCAAAATTTTCCCCCAAATTTTTGCGAAACATTTCAAATTTGATTCATTTGGAATTTCATCAAACTTCTACAAAGAGAATCTACGATAACAAAAATCTTACAGACTTCACATGGTGAAGGCTGCCTGAGACTTCACCGAAACTCGAGAAGTCTGAAGCCTAACTACCTAAATTTCGAACGTGTTAATCACTCTTTGTTAACAAATACTAACATTTGACATCAAAATAGATATAATATGTTCAAAAATCTAACAACTATACGAAGAGATCGCCATTTTATATCAAAAAAATATCAATCTCAGTCTAACCCTAAGATATATGCATGGATTCTTACCCATTGTAACCTCTAACCTATATGCCTCACATGGTTTACATCAAATGGTTAGTTTTATTAATTTTTTTATTTTAAACCTTATTCGATTTGATTTAAAATAATTTATCTTTCAAAAATTTTGATCGAAATATTTTTTTTTTCATTTTTTAATTAAAATTTCACATTTAATTACGGTTCAGACTTCATGGTCGAAGTCTGCGACTGTTTATGGTATTTTAGAACATAATCAACCTTACATGCTTAAAATTTATGAAAATTTCGGAAATTTTAATTTATAAAGTTCATATTTTAGATAATCTTATTTTCTTTAGAAGAAATTTCATTGAAAATATTTTTTATTATTTTCCTAATTTAAATCTAAGGTTTAATTACGGTGTAGACTTCATGGATGTCATGAACGAAGTCTACTGTGAGACTTCGTTCAAGAAGTCTACTGTGAGACTTCGTTCAAGAAGTCTACTTCGCGCGGATGTTAGAACTGTAATTGCGGTTTCTGTTTTTTTGTTTGCAAATAAGGGGGTTAATGTAATTTTCATACCCCAAAAGTCTAGTTTTGCATTTGTTTCAATTTGGGGTCTAATTTTGCATTCAAACTCAATTTTGGGTCTAGTTTTAGCAATTCGCCCCACTTTTTTTTTGTCAATGTCTCAGATTTGTAAGTTTTCTAGTTTAATTTGATTTTCCAATTTATCTTCTTATTTGATACAATCTACTTTTATAAACGTTATTGCAAAACCTATTATTTTAATTTTACATGGTTTTGTCATTCTGTTACTTTTGTTGTTTTAATTGTAGAGAATGTTCCAAAATTAAATCCTTATAAAAGTATTTATAAAAGGTTCAATGATATTTTTTTTTTGTCGTACAGGCACATAGTTATTATATTTCGTGTTTGTTGTTAGAATATGTTAAAGTTTTCGTTAACAACTTGTTAAGTTTTACTAGTTAACAACTCAAACTTGGTCTGAGTTTGATAGGTGCTATCATGCAATTGCTACAGATTTTTCTTTTATATCTTAATTTCTGTTGAAACGACTACAATATTAAAAAAAAGTTGGAAAGGACCTAAATTAACTTAATGTTGTTGATCTTCTCATTCGCAGCGATATTGATCGGATCTTCATATAAACAAAATTGGATTAATCTTTAGGGATAGATAATGCTATATTTCTCAAAATTACCCTTAACCCCATATTACCCTTTAAAAATTTTAATGACTCGGTTCACTCGAAGTAATACAATAAAATTTCTATAAATTAAAAATGTCGAAAGCACGAAAATTTATTAATTTATAAATATATTAATTTATTATAGAGAGATTTTATTGTATTTTATATATAACTTTAAAAAATGTTAACATGTAAAATATTCTATAATCTATATTATTATAAAACTAATTATACGTAAAAAGGCAATTATCAGTTCATCATGTTGAGAATCTTTAAAAGAAAAATTCATACAATTTGAGATCATAACGTGTAGAATCTTTAAAAAAAATTGAAACAATTCGAGATCATCACATTTAGATGATATAGTTTTTGATGTGGTAAGAAAATTAGAGATGAATTCCAACAAAAATGTAAATTCAAGAAACAACAAAAAAAAAACACAAAATTATATTTTTCTAAACACACAAGTTATATTTCACTTATATATCGATAAGTTGTTCCTTTGGGGACATCCGATAACAAAATATATATTGATAAGTTTAAAATTTATGATATTGAAGGTACCATATATTTAATATTTTTAAAAAACTATAATTTTTTATTGAATTGTGTTAAATTTCACACTAACCTAACATAGGACATGATAAATTTATTAATTTATAGAATTATTAATTTATAGAAATTATTAATTTATTGAATATTAATTAATGGAGGTTGTACTATAATTTGCTTTATCAATGCGCTATTTTTTAGAAACGGTTTCTTTGGCTTTCGAAAACTAAAGTCTCAGTAATTAAGATGCTCAAAGATCCTTTTAGCCTTGTTATGGTTACAAACTACATGTTAAATGCACGATTCCTAAAGGGCGGATGACTATGAACATAGGTGCATAAGGGAGCATGAACACGATATTTAAGATCTCTCACATTTTTCGTCATCACATTAGCTATTCGTAAATCTCGCAGACGCCACAAAGCCACTACCACATATTTGCTTCATGGATTTGTCGGTTAAAATTATCATTATCACAGTTGATCCATCTTCTGGAGTGTTAATAGAGTTGTTTATATTCGTATATATCCAAATCTTTATTTGTTTAGATTATGATGTTATACAAATCCTCTCATAACTTGTATACTTATCTAAACCAACATTAAATATGTTGTTTGGTTTGGTCTCTACTTCAACTTTCCAATGTTGTCGGTTGTCGAATTTCATTTCACGATTAACAAGATTAAAACGTAGATGAAAACAAGAAAAGCTAATAGTAATTGTGTAGATCAAGTCAAAACTTAAACCCCAAAACTCCGAAGAATCCAATAACTAAAACAGAAAAGCTTTAAGTCAAACCTAAAAAAATGGAATGGTTCACACGTTATTAAATAGTTATACTAATCTAATGGAGTACAATACTCTATCTACCTGATGCTTCTTAAAATAAAAAACACAATTTTATTAAATAAAAGAAAAGTTAAAAAAAAAAAAAAAGAAGAGGCCATAGTATGCATGTCGGAAGCATCCAAACGATACCGTTTCATAACTTTAAGAAGAGCTTCGTCTCGAACTTTGCGCTTCAATTCCCAATTTTTTTTTTTTTTTCTCCTGTGTAAGTGCAAACATCTAAATTCCCGAGAAGCAAAATATATAATCTTAATTAGAGATCCGTAAATTCGAAGCAACATCAAGTCATCAACGTTCTTGGGCATCTCTAATCATTGTTTTATAAAGAGAACATTTTTCTCGAGGATTTTTATTTATTTTTTCCCTGGAAATTTTTCTTTTTCTTTCTTTTGTATGGGCTTGATCAGAGGAAAAAGCCACTTTGTGTTTTCGATTCATTCATTATTGTGTTTTTTTTAGTTGGAAGGTGTCTGAATAATTCAATGCTCTCTTCTCTTCCATTCTAAATCTGTCTCTCTCTCCTTCTCTCCATCTCTCTGCTTCTCTTTTCTGAAGGAGCCATGGGCGACGAACACTCTCTCATCCCAAAGGTACCTTTTTGTTTTCTGGGTCTTTATGCTTTTCCTTTGTTTATGTTTAATCTGATTAGGGTTTGTTGTTTTGAGTAGCTGATTTTGTCCAGTAGTTACAAAGCCATGATTTTAGTTTGATTCGATATGAACTATTCTGTAAAAATTGAAACTTTCTGCATCTGGGGTCTTGCGTGATTTTGAATTTTGAAGGTGTTTTTTGTTTTTTTTCAGGCAAATTTAATGATACCCATGTTGTTTATTGCCCTTGATTTAATGTTTTTGTTTCTAAAATAAGCAAAACAAGCCACTTAACATGGAGACATAAATGTATTTTTTTTTTTTTTTTTTTGCAGGATAGTTTTGTCTTCAAGCTTCCTAAAAAATCCCCACTTGTGTTAAGGATGGTTGTTCTCTTGTTTGTGATGGTCTGTGCTGTTTATATTTGCTCAATATGTTTGAAGCAAATTGGTGTTGTCCCTAGTGCTGGATTCTTGAACGTTGAAGTGTTTGAGAGACCGTGTCCTGAGCCTAATATCGAACCTTGGGACATACCTTATGTTCATTATCCTAAACCTAAGACTTATAGCAGGTAATGAGAGTGTTTGTTTATCTTCGATTTGGTTCTTGGTTTTAATGCTTGTGTTGTTGATTTGTGTGTTTTGTGGGTTGGGAATTTTGTTAGGAACGAATGTTCATGCAATCCCGTTAGGTATTTTGCTATTCTCTCGATGCAGAGATCTGGTAGCGGCTGGTTTGAGACTTTACTTAACAATCATACTAACATAAGCTCGAATGGGGAGATCTTTTCGGTTAAAGATAGGAGGGCTAATGTGTCGACCATTTTTGAGACCTTGGACAAAGTATATAATTTAGATTGGTTAAGTAGTGCTTCTAAGAACGAGTGCACCTCTGCCGTTGGTTTGAAGTGGATGCTTAATCAGGTAAGGTTCTAAATCTTCTAGTCTCGTTATACCAAATGGTTACTTACTGTTTAAAATAGCTTAGATGCTGAATTTATAAATTTGTGATTCATGTTCTTACTACACTATGAGATGCTCTCTAATGCTGTTACTTGGTTAGTGTTCAGAATATATAATTTAAGTATAGGACTGTGCTATAGGTTTAAGATCAGAGCTGCAATTTTTTGCGTTAGATCCATTAAATAGACCTTTCTGCTTTAGGGAAGAACTGTTTTGTGATTGTAACCGCTGATAAAAAATTTTGGCTGATACAGTCTGTCATAAAGAACGATAGGGTTCTGGTTTTGATTGATTTCTGTTTGTACTTCTCGCCCTTGACACGTGTTTGATTGTATTCTGATGGTTCTGATCTCTGTAAAAGAAGAATCGAGTTCCAATAGCCTTAATGTGTTAGCTTACCTTGTTATTTCTCATATTTTGGCCTGTTGGTGGATTCGTTATACTTGTGGTTCACATGATTCTTCATATTTCATTTTGTGTTTCATTTTGTTTGCGTTATAATGTGATTGGTTGTTGGGGATGGAACATATGCAGGGGCTAATGAAACACCATGAAGAGATAGTAGAATACTTTAAAACCCGAGGCGTATCTGCTATCTTTCTCTTTAGGAGAAACCTCTTACGTCGGATGATTTCAGTTCTTGCAAACTCTTACGATAGAGATGCTAAGCTACTAAATGGTACTCACAAGTCCCACGTCCACTCCCCTAAAGAGGTTTCCCTCTCTTCTTTTTTTTTTGTTTGCATGTGTCTGCAATGGTTCTGTCAAACTAAAGGTTGAACAAATGGGTTTCAGGCTGAGATATTGGCGCGCTACAAGCCATTAATCAACACGAGCCTTTTGATACCTGATCTGAAGCAGGTTCAAGAGATGACTTCAAAAGCACTTGCTTACTTTAATACCACTCGCCATATCTTCCTCTACTACGAAGATGTTGTCAAGAACCGCACCGTGAGAACATTTTGTATTCTCAAGGTTCCTAACTAGTTGCACTGCACATATTGTTCTTATTAAGCCCAGTATTTTTTCTCCTTTGCAGAAACTAGACGATGTGCAAGAGTTTCTAAAGGTCCCAAAACTCAATTTAAAGAGTAGGCAAGTAAAGATTCATCTTGGTCCGTTGTCACAGCACGTACAAAACTGGGAAGAGGTTCAAACGACACTTAAAGGGACCGGTTTTGAAAAATTTCTACTTGAAGATTACCGCAGGTGAATTAACTCTAGGAGAGAGTGATGTACATAAACCTCTCTCGCAGAAAGGTCAGACCAACTTTGTAGGAAAGTTTTGGTAGTGCCACGAACAGGTTTTGCAAGTCTTTATCTTTAGTTATCTCTGTTTCTTCCAAGTTTTAGTCAAGTTAGCTTTTAATTCGATTCATTCTTTATCAGGGAACTAAGAGTTCTATTGTAGTCGGAAACACGATCTGGTTCATCCTCTTATTTGCTTCTAATGATTAGAACAAAGAACAAAGATTTGCCACTTTGATTGATAAACTATGAAATTGTTTATCACATTGGTTGATATATGATGGGTTATATTATATAACTCATATATATGCTCAGTTGATTTTGTAGTCGTCAGTTAAGATAGTTACTCAACTTTAATTAATTGCAAACTGATACAATGGAGACACAAAGGGATCCTCTGTTTTTGCGTACAAATAGATAAGAATCTGTAATATTCTTGACCATTTCTCTTTAAACTAACATTTGAGAATTCGATTGTTTATATGGTTTAAAATAATAATAACAAATATAATGAAATACTAGAATAGAAGACACATGCATTTTCTGAATAGAATATGTTGTCACCTTTTTCACCATTGTCGACCCTAATTTCTTGTTTGGTCTTCTGGACTCTTACCACAAACTTCAGTGACTTAGTTTACAATATTTTCTTTTGATTTTTGCACGGAGTCTCCGTTTATTTTCTTCGCTCGTTTCGTTTTTGTAGTGAGATAACATATGTGCAGCGAATTTTGTAGAATGATCAAACACACCATTGCAATTTGGACATGTATATGGACCGTATTTTTTATGTGGTAGACTATGTGTCCGACCATCACTTTTCTCGTTTTCTCCAGATTCAATGTACTCAGTAGTTTGTTCAAAACGATTGGTTGGTTTCAGGAATTTCTTCAAATAATGACCATCTTGGGGAATACGTTGATCATGGTTGTGCTTTGATGACAAGGAAAACATGTCTAAATGTTGACCATATGCAGAATCTTGGCGCGGAAAAATGACATTAAGAGGTTTAGAATAAAGCTCGCATTGTTTATCAAAAATATTTGGAAGAGAAAATGTAGGATTCCAAATATTAGTTTTAGAATTTACAGCATGTTTGACACGTTCAATATCATTTTGTACAGTGTCAAGTGTGTTAGTTGGAATAATAGCAGTATACCTATTTGTTATGGTTTGAGTGAAAGAAACTCGAGTAAGATGAGAATGATTTTTGATAGAAAAATAATTATCACTCATCATATGGGTTTTCACATTTGAATTTTTAATTCCAAAAGAAGATGAAGAAACATGTGACTTTTGAAAAGAAGTAAAAGAAGGAGATGAGGAAAACATATCTCCATGGTTTGTGTGATCAGAGGTAATGAACATCGATTGAACCATTTTTGAAATTTTGATTCATTTGGATGGGAGAAAAACCACAATTGTTAGTATCATCACCATAAAAATTGAAATTATTTGGAATTGAAGACATTTCGAAAATTAGATAGAGCAAATTTGACATCGTTTGCCTTCTCTTTTTATATAAAATTCACATTGGTTATAAAAAGATATTATCCTCAAAAACGGATATTAATCTTTATATACGAAAGGAAAAAAATCTACTTTATGTTATCTTTTTGAAATTACATTAAATATTTAGATATAAAAAGTTCCCAATTATTCAGTTAATTTCTCGAAAACACCTTTCTTTATTTAGTAATATATGGATGCAATAAAATGTTTTTGATTTCCTATCATATACCTGGATTAGGTAGTTGGAAATATGGATAATAGTCCAATTTTACTCTTTATCTTAATATTTAATGTAATTTACTTTAGGAAACATATAATTATGTGTAGAACATTTGTTGACGTCGTGTCATCTATCTTGATTTTCTATTGTGATATGGTTATATAGTGTTGCTTTATCATTAAGTTCAATAATTTTATCCACTAATAATTGTTAAATATATATTTATAATTTGCATGGTGTAGTGATAAACAATGAAATCTTATCTTATAACTTTTTTCTTTGAAAATCTTATCTGATAAATTATTACTCAGTAAGTAAAAGTGGTTAAAAAAGGGATGGATAAATAATTTAATATATCAGATATGTAAAATTTGTTTCTTTCCCTTTTTGTGTCAATTTATTGGGTCACAACAGGTCGGTCTATTAGACTAATTAACCTCATTGTAAGAAAAAGGATTTGATCTCAGGTGAGGTGATGTCTAGACCGCGGTCAGATGTTGGCCATGTGAAATAGTTTGGGAAACATACGTTTTTGTTTTGCAGGAATTCTCTTTTTTTTTTTTTTGTTATTTTCACTCTTGTCGTGAAAACATACATGGAACAAACATGTAAAAATGTCAAACACACTATATACTATATATATATATATATTTTAAATTAAATGGTTGATCCAATGGGTTTAAGGCCTGGTAAAAACAATGGCCCCAAAAATAGAAAAGAGTTTGCCCTAATCTGGTGGATGGGATATGATTCTGGCGGCGACCAGAAGCAAAATATCCAATCAGTAACTCTGGCGAATACAAGGCGGACTACTTTGATGCACACTAACTAGCCCGATCTCCTCAATTGGAGCATTCGATTATGTATCCAACACAAATCCAGTGACTAGCCGACCCGCAACACGCTTCCACGAAAAGATCCATCCTCCGACACCGGCTCCCCCGTTAACGAGTGCCCAACCTAGCAAATCGCCAAACTCAAACCTAACACACGACCTCTATTTTTGACGACCACCAAACTTCTCCGAGACAAGCAAACTTCAATCCGGTTCAGTTGAACGCAAATCGCGACAACTAAAGAGGGGAGATGACTCAGATAACCCCTTTGAAGCCCTAATCTGCAATAGTCGGCTCCGATCCGTAGATCCGTCGCTAATCACCGAAATGATAGCGTAAAACCTGCCAAGCAACGTCCGCCGCAGCCGCAACGGCCAATAGGGCGGTTGAGCCGCGAGAATACCCCTCTGCAATCCTGTGGTGTCCTCTATCGTGGAGTAATCGACATCAATGCTTTTCTACCACCGTGAAGGAGTCACAACTGCATCGCCCGACGGATGTCCACACCTCACCGCTGTCGGAGAAGGGAGCTTGCTCACCCTTGCTTCACCGTTGAATCTCCAGACCTACAATGAAGATAAAAAACAAGCAGAAAAAGAAAAAAATTAATGGAGGAAAGTTGTTTTCGAGAGAGAGAAAGTGAAAAGTGTTTGGAACGATTGCCTTTCGAGAGAACACTGTTTTTTACTTTGATAATTATGTCACTCTTATTCACATGGAGTTTATCAATATCTTGAATTTATACATGAAGTATATGCAAAATATACAACAACTAAACGATAATTTGAATATCATACATAAACTTAACATTTTGTGCTAAAACATACAAAATCACTAACACAGTTAGTCAACCGTTAATTCATGCTGACGTGGCAAATACGTGGCGTACACATGGCAAAAACGTGGTAAAAAAAATTCCAAAAAAAAAAAAGTTAAAGTTTTAGCATTTGAAGGAATTCGAACCTCTTACATCGGAGACAATTATAAGATAAATAACCAACTAACCAAAGCTGTTTTATCAATAAAGTCTTACATGCACATAAGTATATCTAGTTTAAACAATCTAAAAGCTTTAATCAATTTTAAAACGCGAAAATAGTAAAATACCCGAACCGAGGACCGAAGCCGAACCAAAAACCAGATCCGAACCTAAAATTTAAAAATATTTAAGTTAATTTTAGGTATATTAATGTAAAAATATTCGTTTTTTGTATTTTCTAATAGTTTGGAGAGCTCGAATACAAAATTTTTAATTTTCAATTTTCAAGTATTTGAGTAAACTCGAACCCGAAGTAAAATATCCAAACCTGTTAAATATACCCGAATGGATTCTATTAACAGGTTTAGGACGGGTACCCAAACGCCCAGCCCTAAGTAAATAATATTTAAAATTTTAAAATTCTAAACTAAAATTCATTAAATTCTAATAGTAAATAGTATTTAAAATTTTTAAAATTCTTAATTAATATCCAATAAAATATAATAGTAATTATAATAGTAAATTTTAAATACAATTTGTTCTAGAAGCCCGAATGTTCGGGTTTGGATTCGGGTTTTTAGTTTTTGAGTTTAGGACCCGTTTGGATATTTTTAAATTTCGGGTTCGGATCGGGTTTTACGGTTCGAGTTCGGGTTCTGTCCTCGGGTTCAGTTATTTTACTATTTTCGTGTTTTAAAATTGACTAAGGCTTTGGATTGTTTAAATTAGGGTTGCCGGTTTTTTCTTCCCTCTACTTGTTGCTTTCTCAGCATTCCCACCTGTACTTTTAGTCACTTCGAAAACAGCTTGGTTCAGTTTGTTATGTAAGGCTTTACCAATAAAACAACTTGGTTCAGTTTGTTATGTATCTCATATTTGTCTCCGAGGTAAGGGGTTCGAATCCTTTCAAATGCTAAAAATTTTAACTTATTTTTTTGAAACTTTTTTTTGACACGTTTTTGCCATGTGTACACCACGTATTTGCCACGTCAGCATGAATTAACGGTTGACTAACGGTGTTAGTGATTTTGTATGTTTTAGCACAAAATGTTAAGTTTATGTATGTCTGATATTCAAATTATCGTTTAGTTTTTGTATGTTTTAGCACGAACATATATTTCATGTATGAATTCAACACATTGATATAACCCATGAATGAATAATCCGACTTTCCTATATTTTATATGGTAGACTATTTATCTGACCATCGATTGCTATTTTTTCATGTCTTTAAAATAAATACATAGGCTTCGATTGGTAAGTTGCGAAATGGCGGAATTGCGTTTTCTAACTTGATTCTGCATGAATTTTACCAATCAAAGAAAAATGTGTAATGAGTCAGAAAACGCAAAAACACAGATTTTGCGTTTTTGCTGAAAAAAAAATACAAGTAAATGGTTATTAAGCAATTAAGTGAGAATATAGTTGGTTATTTGTGTAATAGCAAAAATATATTGTTTATTTTTATTTTTTATGGCAAAAAAATCAACTTTGAGCATGGATAATACGGTTCCATGAATATTAATATGTTTGCATGAATATTAATATATTATTTAGATATTATTGTTTATAATTTTAAAATTATAAGTATTTGAAAATATATGTTTAACAATTTTCTGATTATCAAATAACATCTTAAATATGGTGAGAATTCATTTAAATAACTTAAACTTTTAAGTATTTATATTTTTTCTTACAAAAAAATATATTCCACCATTCCGCAAGATTTATCCAATCACACAGTTTTTTGTTTTTCCGCAATTTTTCATTCTGCAGATTAAGTCATTCCGCAACTTAATTTTATTTTTTGCCATTCCGCGATTACACAATATTACAAATCGAAGCCATAAAGTAGATTTTTTTCCTTTTGTAATTCAAGACTAATTTCCGTTTTCAAGGTTAATATCTTTTTTTACGAACCTTATATATTTATATGGTAGACTAAGTATCTGACGTCGAGTTGTTTTCTAGATACCATTTCATGTAGCTTTAAACGTTCCATGATTTAGAGATAAGTTATTTCACCTATCACAAAGGTAAACCGGTAAAGTAAAACAGTTTAATCGTTTGATTTAGAAGGATGGGTTGAACAAGTTTGAATATTTAAATATAATTTAAATATGTCGTATAAAATGAGTTCATACTTGACCCAGGTTTTGATACAAAAGCCCAGGCTGTGTTCTTTGCTCCCCGCTGTTGTTTGCTTCTTCCTATGACCATATGGGTCTTACTCCATTTGGTTCATAGAGGAGTATCCAGACCGTTAGCGAACGAATGAAAATCCAAATGGCCTGACTTGTTTGGGGTTTGATGGATATGCTCAAACTTTTTAGGAGTATCCCACACGTGGCGACAGATAATCGGGTCAAACTTAAGGAGTGGATTTATCCTAGACATTACATTTTATAACTTAGAAGAAGAGAAAAAAGACTTGTGGCAAACTGGATTTGATTACTAAGAAAAATACGGTCAATAGGCCAAGGTTCTTTCTTGGATGCAAAGTTGCTTTCAAAGTGCTTGGGCATAATTTTAACCATAAAAATTATATTGAATGAAGTCTAATATACAATTATCAAACCCTCTAAATAGAGAGAATAAATAAATAATATTTCAAAAGGTTTCAATACGGGCCGTGATTAGAAGAAACTGGGTAATACAGGTCGTGACTAGGTCAATACGGGCCATGACTAGCAAGAACCAGATCAATATGAGTCGGGACTAGCTGGAACCAAGTCAATACATGTCATGACTGAACTATGGGAATAACATCTTATCATGAATCATTGAGCTTATAAAAAAAGTATTTAGAATGATCTTATCAAGAGAATATTTGGAATGATTTTATGAAGAGGATATTCAAAAAGACCTTATCATGTCAAGAGACAGTTACTCAAATCCGAAACCCACGAGAATTAGGATCGATGAGATTTCTCTTTAAAAGGAGAGGCCAATTCGACGTTACAAGGAACAAAAATTAAGAGCAAAAAAATACATTTAACACCTAGATAAATCGTGAGGTTGCTGCTCAGCTTGAAGATTTAATTTGACTTCTAAGTTGAACGAAACTACACAAAAGCTTGCACATATTGAGGAAAAATAACGTAAAGTTGAAGGAAAAAAACGCTTATCGCGTGCTCATCAATTTGAAGCAAGACCACCTATATCTGGATCAGATCATATTACATCACNCTAGATACCATTTCATGTAGCTTTAAACGTTCCATGATTTAGAGATAAGTTATTTCACCTATCACAAAGGTAAACCGGTAAAGTAAAACAGTTTAATCGTTTGATTTAGAAGGATGGGTTGAACAAGTTTGAATATTTAAATATAATTTAAATATGTCGTATAAAATGAGTTCATACTTGACCCAGGTTTTGATACAAAAGCCCAGGCTGTGTTCTTTGCTCCCCGCTGTTGTTTGCTTCTTCCTATGACCATATGGGTCTTACTCCATTTGGTTCATAGAGGAGTATCCAGACCGTTAGCGAACGAATGAAAATCCAAATGGCCTGACTTGTTTGGGGTTTGATGGATATGCTCAAACTTTTTAGGAGTATCCCACACGTGGCGACAGATAATCGGGTCAAACTTAAGGAGTGGATTTATCCTAGACATTACATTTTATAACTTAGAAGAAGAGAAAAAAGACTTGTGGCAAACTGGATTTGATTACTAAGAAAAATACGGTCAATAGGCCAAGGTTCTTTCTTGGATGCAAAGTTGCTTTCAAAGTGCTTGGGCATAATTTTAACCATAAAAATTATATTGAATGAAGTCTAATATACAATTATCAAACCCTCTAAATAGAGAGAATAAATAAATAATATTTCAAAAGGTTTCAATACGGGCCGTGATTAGAAGAAACTGGGTAATACAGGTCGTGACTAGGTCAATACGGGCCATGACTAGCAAGAACCAGATCAATATGAGTCGGGACTAGCTGGAACCAAGTCAATACATGTCATGACTGAACTATGGGAATAACATCTTATCATGAATCATTGAGCTTATAAAAAAAGTATTTAGAATGATCTTATCAAGAGAATATTTGGAATGATTTTATGAAGAGGATATTCAAAAAGACCTTATCATGTCAAGAGACAGTTACTCAAATCCGAAACCCACGAGAATTAGGATCGATGAGATTTCTCTTTAAAAGGAGAGGCCAATTCGACGTTACAAGGAACAAAAATTAAGAGCAAAAAAATACATTTAACACCTAGATAAATCGTGAGGTTGCTGCTCAGCTTGAAGATTTAATTTGACTTCTAAGTTGAACGAAACTACACAAAAGCTTGCACATATTGAGGAAAAATAACGTAAAGTTGAAGGAAAAAAACGCTTATCGCGTGCTCATCAATTTGAAGCAAGACCACCTATATCTGGATCAGATCATATTACATCACCAACGGCACCAACGGTGGATGGACAACTACAAACTCCTTGTCATAAAAACAACAATGAGGGAAATCCGTGAACCTCTTGCTGGAAAAATAACACCTGAACCAACCAGAAATCGCGAAGATCACGTACACGACATGAGTTGATTATGGACCATTTGTCGAGTCAGCTGAAGCCGTTTACCTAGAAGCAATGATCTCTAAACGTTTTGGTGTAGTAGAAGTGATGATCGAACGACTACCTAGGGTAGCTGAAACTAATCCGGAAGAGCAACCTACACTCGTATGGTGACCCTCCTTTCTATGATGAAATCATTCTTCTAAGATGCAAAGGAAGTTCACCTTTCTAACTATGTATATGTTTGACGGGAAATCCGATCAGGATAACCATATAGCACAATACAAGCGACGATTATTCACGACAACTGTTTAGAAAAAATATTGAGAAGTCACGATATGTAAGGTTTTGGCTCGAGCCTTATTGGGGCTCATTTATGGTTCATGAAATTTCCAAATGGCTCAATAAACTTGTTTGCATCATTGACATGTCTCTTTGTTGAGCAATTTGAAAGTAGTAGGAATCTAAAAAAAAACGGCCGACGACGACAACATAAAAGAGGAGAGCCGTTGTGTGTTTATGTAGTACGATTTAACAAGGAGAAAGTGTCCATACCAAGCTGCAACATGTCTACTACCATCTCATCGTCTAAAAGAGGTTTACTCCTTGGAGGTGACTTATACAAGGAGCAACGAAATACAAATGCAAGACTATATAAAATGTCCTTTCTAAGGCATGGGCACAAATAAATTGGGAAGAAGACACATCATATCAACATCGACGCTGACCACGGTTTGATTCTTGTGTGGTAAGTAATGACAGGACGACACATGATATAAGCCCTACAAAAGACCTTGAAGCAGAAACACCAGCGACATAAGTGATAATGAAACTACTCACCAAGAATTAAGCGGAACCAAAAGTGAGAAGCGTATATCGTCAATATGCCACACATCAACAATCGTTTAGTTCATGTTAACACTAAGCTAACAAGGAAGATGAGAAGAAGATAGAAGAGAAGAGAGTGATAGAGATAGTGACCTATCGGCCGTCAGAGAGAGAAATAAGGTAAGAGATTAATTAATCTGATTGTTTGATAAGGAAACCCTCAAAATAGGAATCAAGTTTAAATACAACCTTAGCATAGGGCAACTTAATTAAAATGACATAGCATAAGGTTTTTGACCTTCTCTTACAAAAAGAGTCTTTCTCACCCTTTGTCTCCTTTAGCCACGAGCAACAACACTCTTCTTCACCCACTCTCTAGCCTTTCTTCCTTTTGACCTTTCCTTCTTCCTCATGAAGGCAATTGGGATCTTTAACCTATCAATACCCTCCAGAAGTGAAGCAACCTTGTCCTCAAGGTTGAATTCTGGAAACTGCTCCAGCAATATTGTAACCGGTTCCCAAGTGGATTCAAAATCAGACAATCCTTTCCATTTGACTAATACCTCAATTTCATTCCCGTGTAATGGCCTTCTCACGTCCTTCAGCTCTTCAGGTTCAGGAATCCATTCCAAGGATGGTGTCAAACAAGCTAGAATCTCCTGAGGTTGCTTGTGAGATGGCACAACAAACTTCAACTGGGATACATGGAAAACAGGGTGGATTCTGCTCTGTGTAGAAAGCTGTAACTTATAAGCTACCTTTCCCTTGCGTTCTATGATCTCATATGGTCCAAAGTAACGTTGTGCCAGCTTCTCATTCCTTCTACCCGCTACTGTGGACTGTCTGTATGGCCTCAGCTTAAGGTATACCCAATCTCCGACAGCATACTCAACTTCTCTACAGTGCTTGTTAGCTGAATTTTGCATTTTTGACTGTGCTAATTCCATGTTTTCCCTCAACTCCCCTAGCAGGACATCTCTATTCTTCAATAACTCATCTACTTCAGCATTTGCGGTTGGCACATCTCCATAACGCACCAGCCTTGGGGTTCTCTACCATAAACAACAAAGAATGGAGTTGTTTTGATAGATGAATGATAAGAAGAATTGTACCAGAATTCAGCCCAAGGCAACCACTGTACCCATGTAGTTGGTTTCCTGCTAGCAAAACATCTCAAATAGGTCTCTAGACAACGACTGACGACTTCGGTTTGCCCGTCAGTCTGAGGGTGGTAGGTGGAGCTCTGATAAAGGGTAGTTCCTTGAGTTTTAAACAGCTTAGACCATAAGTGACTGAGGAACACCTTGTCCCTGTCAGATACAATATTCTCTGGAAACCCATGCAGCCTCACCAATTCTTTGATGTAAATGTCAGCCACACTTCTTGAAGTGAAAGGATGTTTCAGGGGTATGAAGTGTCCATACTTGCTTAACCTGTCCACTACTACTAAGATAGCAGTAAAACCCTTAGAAGGTGGCAGTCCTTCTATAAAATCCATACTCACATGAGACCAAATCTGAGGAGGAATGGGAAGAGGAGACAACAATCCAGCTGGAGTTAACGTGGAGTACTTGTTCTCTTGACAAACCTGAAAGTGTGTGATGAATTTAACAACATCTTTTCTCATTCTCCTCCTAGTAACCTCCTGAGTTAATCTTTTGTATGTCTTCAGAGCTCCTTCATGACCTCCAATTGCACTAGAGTGGAACTGCTCTAGTAATTTTGGAATGAAGGGGGACCCCGTAGGAATCACCAAGCAGCCTGCCTTGTAGAGTAACCCCTTTTCCATATGATACCCACTGTCTTTCTTTTCTCCCTTCTCAAAAGCATCCATAATTCCCGCGAGTTCTGAATCAGCCTTTAGTTGCTCTGCCAGTTCAGCCTTGTCTATAGTGAGTGGTGCCTTTAAGGCTAACTAAATCAAGCCTTCATCTAGTCGCCTTCTTGACAATGCATCTGCCACTCTGTTTTCTATCCCTGGCTTGTATTCGATCCGGTAGTTCAATCCAATCAGTTTCGAAGCCCACCTTTGTTGTACTGAGGTGACTGCTTTTTGATCTAGGAGGTGTTTCAAGCGGCTTTGGTTTGTTTTGATGACAAACTCTCTTCCTGTGAGATAGTGTTTCCACTTAGTCACAACCTTTACAATTGCAAGTAACTCTCTTTCATACACTGATTTAATTCGACCTTTAGACGAAAAAGCCTGACTAAGGAAGGCGATGGGACGCTTGCCTTGAGACAACACCGCTCCTATTCCCACTCCTAAGGCATCAATCTCAATGGTAAATTCTTGATCAAAATCTGGCAGCACCAGCACACCAGCACTGGAAGACTAGTCACTGCCTTCTTCAAAGTTTGGAATGCTTCCGCAGCTGATTCTGACCACAGGAATCCATTATTCTTCAAAAGTTTTGTGAGCGGCCTGGCGATTTGGCCATAGTTCCTCACACACTTTCTATAATACCATGTCAATCCCAAAAACCCTCTCAGCTCAGTCACATTTCTCGTCACAGGCCATTGCACCATTGCCTCAATCTTTTCAGGGTCAGCTTCCACTCCTTTCCTTGAGATGATGTGCCCTAAATAGGAGATCTCTGTGTTACCAAAAGAGCACTTCTTTGCATTGGCATAAAACTGATTTTCTTTCATGACCCTTAACACCACTTGCAAATGAGTCAGGTGATCCTCCATATTAGGGCTGAAGATGAGTATGTCATCAAAGAATACCAATACAAATCTCCTTAAATGGGGTCTAAACAGGTCGTTCATCACTGATTGGAAGGTGGAGAGTGCATTTGTCAGCCCAAACAGCATCACTAAGAACTCATAGTGCCCTTGGTGGGTCTTAAAAGCAGTCTTCTCTACATCACTACTTTTGACTCGGATCTGGTGATACCCTGATTTCAAGTCCAATTTAGAGAATACAGTAGCTCCTTTCAGCTCATCCAACATCTCCTCTATTATGGGAATTGGGTACCTATCCAGGATTGTTGCCTTATTCAACGCACTATAGTCTACACAGAACCTCCAACCACTATCTTTTTTCTTCACTAAGAGGACTGGGCTGGAATAGGGGCTAATACTAGGCCTAGCACCTGTGCTTTTATCATCTCCTGCACTAGTTTCTCAATTTTGTTTTTCTGAGCAAAGGAATACCTATAGGGTCTAATGTTGATTGGTGAAGTGCCCTCAGCCAAAGTAATGGCGTGCTCCCTATTCCTCACTGGAGGCAGCCCTGTTGGTGCTTCAAAAACTTTTTGGTACTGGGAGATTACCCTCTGCAATTCTCTGGATCCACTCTTCTTACTATCCATTAGCTTGTTCTCAAATAGAGTATTGAGTTCAAGTAAATATACTTCTCCTTTTCTCCTTATCACCTTTTTCATGGCGTTAAGAGAGACTTGTCCTCTACATAAACTTGGATCTCCCCGTATGGTCACCCACAAATTGTTAATTCTCCAGCTTAGAGTCAGCAGGCCCCAATTAATCCTGGTGTCTCCCAGAGTAGCCAACCAAGTATAGCCTAAGACCACATCTATTTCTCCAAATTTGAACAATAGGAACTCCTCCATTATTTCCACACCTTGTATCTCTAACAGAACCCCATAACACTTTCCCCTGCCATTGAACACCTGTCCATTTCCAACACGAACCCCAAAACTTTTTGTTTCTGTCGAGTTCCATCCTAACTCCGAGGCTAACTTCTCTGAGATGAAATTGGTTGTGGCCCTTGAATCAATCAACACCAGCACCTCTTTACTGCCAATCTTAGCTTTCATCATCATAGACCTCTCGGCATTGAGTCCTCCCATGGAATGTAAGGTAACGATTTCTTGTTCTGATGAACCACTAGCTGTCACTGCACTGTCCCCTGGTTCATCTTCCTCAATACCATTTTGTAGTTCATCTTCTTTAACCTCTAGGCTCTTCAGCCTCTGTTTACAGCGGTGTCCTGAAAACCATTTCTCACCACAATGCCGGCAAGGATTCAGATTGCGGCTCTCAGTTCCTCCTGAAGGTTCTTGTAATCTCCCCCTTTAGAGAACCCTTGTGATTGTGGTTTCGAACCCTGAGAATACCCTGTAGAAGAAACTTGGCGCAATTGTGTTTTAATCTGATAACTCGCTGTTTCTATCTCCTGAGCTTCAATCAGTCGCGTTATTTCAACAATATCAGCCATGTTCACTGGTCTACACCTCACCACCTGATCCCTCAAATTCTTCTTCAATCCTTTTAAAAATGCAGACTCCAATACCTCATCAGGGACTTGTGGGAGTTCCACTTATAACTGTTCAAACCGATCCCTGTACTCATCCACACTTCCAGACTGTGTGATACTCAGTAAGTGGTCAACTGAAGAACTACCTCTGCTAGGCCTGAATCGAACCTTATATTTCTCTTTGAACTCCTTCCAATTTGTGATTCTCTCCCTGACCTGAGAAAGCCTCCACCATGTAATCGCTGGTCCCATGAGATAAGCAAGAGCTTGTTCCAACTTGTTATACTCTGCAGTTTGATTTGTGGCAAAGCACTTCTCCATTCGGAAAAGCCAATCATCTGGGTTCACTCCCTCAAACATCGGCAGTTCCACCCTTCTACTCGACGAATCTGACCATGGTGGGACAGGATCTGACTTTTGAATGGACGACAGCACATGTAAGAGCCCTTCGCCCGCTTGGGACTGTTCATACAACACCATCCGTTCCAGTCGGCTAGAATCGAAGTGGGTCGCGACAGTTGCTGGGGACGCCGGTGGGGGCACATCAGGAGGAGTGGAGAATCCCATCGTCGTTGACGTTCGTGGATCACTGTACGGCTGATTCCTAAGAAGGGTGTAAATGGCTTCCTTCATCCACATCATGTCCTTATCCCGTCTTGCCTCCCTTTGCTCTGCCGTCTCTGGTGGAAGAGGAGTTTCCTCCACTCGAGCCTCGAGTTCTGGTGATTTACCATGGCGTTCAGGTTCCGAAGACATAGTACTTGCTCTCAATGAAAGCACCAGTTGTTAACACTAAGCTAACAAGGAAGATGAGAAGAAGATATAAGAGAAGAGAGTGATAGAGATAGTGACCTATCGGCCGTCTGAGAGAGGGAAATAAGGAGAGTTAAGAGATTAATTAATCTGATTGTTTGATAAGGAAACCCACAAAATGGGAATCAAGTTTAAATACAACCTTTGCATAGGGCAACTTAATTAAAACGACATAGCATAAGGTTTTGGACCTTCTCTTACAAAAAGAGTCTTTCTCACCCTTTGTCTCCTTTAGCCACGAGCAGCAGCACTCTTCTTCACCCACTCTCTAGCCTTTCTTCCTTTTGACCTTGCCTTCTTCCTCATGAAGACAATTGGGATCTTTAACCTATCAGTTCCTCACGCATAATAATGTCACTTTTAAACATCTTTACGAGTTATCGTTTATATTTTTTTTTATTTTGTGTTTACGCACTGAACATGGGTGGAGCTTTCAATAAAGCAAAGATAATTTTGTTTTAAAAGGATCAACGATGTATCTCCCCCTCGAAACATCCATATAGCATCAGATCCACACAAACTTTAGGGCTCTTTCTACTTCCTCATGAAAATAAAGTTTTAAATCTATCTACACCTAAATTTAAATTTCGAAATCTCAAAACACACGGAAGTTGGTTTGATCGGTTTATGACTTGAAACGATAGCAAACCATTTAAGACCAACACTAAACTTGATTAAAACCCGAACCGACATGCAAACAACCCGACACACCCTCTTCTTTCTTCTTTACCCAAAACTTTTGGCCCTGTTCTTTTCAGTGTCGCTAGCGACACCATCTGGCGACCGTAATTACATTGTCTTTCTCTCTCTTTATCACTTCAGTGACACCTTCAAGCCCAACCTTTCATCAATATATTCACCATGTCTTCTGTCGCTGGTGTCGCTACTTTTTTCGGCGACGAATTTAAACGACAGGGGCGTCACTGTTCATTAAGTTAATTTTTCAGTCGCTAGCCACACTTAAAAAACAGGAAAATGACTCTACAATTCCTCAAACGTAAATCTAGACAGAAAAATAGATTTTTTAGCAAAATGAGATTGATAGTTTTTCTATTCAATTATCAAACAAAACAACTATAACTCATGAATCTTAGATCGTAGTTATAAAATTCAGAACACATAAACTCTAGGGTTCTTTGTTGCTCCCAGATCCAACTCTAGGGTTCTTTGGTCTTTGCCTCGCTCATTGTCGAGTCCGAATCCTCTATTTCAGCGTATGATAGGGAGGGCCAAGCGCCTTCTTCTTCGCCTCTCTACTTTCACCCGAGCTGATGCGAATTTGAGAATCATTTAATTTGGTCCTGCTTCCAATAAGATCCGAAAAGAAACGAAAACCCAAAAAAGGAGAATTCAAGTGAGAAATATGTTCGTTGGGTTTGGTTAGTCGGGTTGAATTTTTGTTTAATATCCAATTTGGGTGATTAACGGTCGAATACAAAAAATGTAAACAAAAAAAAAACCGGATTTGTGTGTTTTGAGATTTCGAACTTCCATTTTGTGGGATTTGAGGTTTTAAGGTTTCGATATGTGGGAAATAAGTATAAAACTCTCATTTTGGGGGTGAGGTAGAGCTCCAAAGTTTGCGTGGATCTGTTGTTATATATATGGATGTTTTGAGGGGGAAATTTAGGGTTGGGCGTTCAGGTACTCGTTTGAGTTCGGTTCGAGTTTTTTGAATTTTCAGGTTTAGGCTTGTAAGACTCATTCGGGTATATTAACGGGTTCGGGTATTTCACTTTGGGTTCGGGTTGAGTTCAGACTTACCCAAATACTCGAAAATTGAAAATTTTGTATCCGAATCTATCCAAACTATTCGAAAATACCAGAAAAAAACCTGAAATTGCTTACCTTAATAGACCTAAAAGTAATTGAAATATTCAAAAATATTCAAAATAACCGGTAAAACCTGAATATTTTGGGCATCTGTTGTGTTATCTTATTATAAAGTCTAGTTTTCAAAGTTAGTAACTCACAAGATCGCGACAAGTGTTATGTCCATCGATTCAAGATTTTGACACGTGTCAAAATTGAAAAATTGTAAAAGATTATTATAAAGAATCAACTTCCATAATTAAGAAAATTTATAATCCTAAAAACAAAAATTGTAAATATTGAACTCTATATATACAAATAATTAGACTCATAATTTCTCAACAAACAAAACACTTTTGTTCTAAAACACCATCCTAGCTTCAACTTCATTTATTGTCAAAACATCTCTTCCTTTTAAAATTTTTAAAAGTTATTTTAATTTATTATTATAAGGTTGTCCTAATTTTTTTCTTATATAATTTTTATTATTAAATTTTTCTTTAATTTCAGATGATTTTTCTTCTACTTTCAGAAAATTGATATCATACAAAAGCCAATGAGCAAAGAAATTCAAAATAACAACAAGTAACACAAAATTATTTTTATGTCGCTTTAAAAAAAATCAAATTTGAATAAAATAAATAAATCTTATTCAAATAAAAATAAACCAAGTTATATATAATCAAAATAAATAAATAATTTTAACTTTGTTAGAATTTTCTATTGGTGAATGATTTTGTGTAATAAAATAAATTTTTACGGGTTATTTAATTATATTTTTCAAATTTTCTATTTTATTTTTTCTCATAAATTTTTAAAATATTAATTTATAATCCCGCGTATACATGGGTCTAATCTAGTTAAAATATAAAGATTAATGATATATTATTAATATGTACCTATATATCTGCCATGTTCGGATTCGGGTTCGGGTTCGGATTTTTGGGTTTTGAGTTTAGGACCTATTTAAGTATTTTAAAACTTTGGATTCGGGTTCGGGTTCGGATCGGATCCTCGAGTCCGGGTATTATTGATATATCATGGTTTTTACCCGTTTTAAGCCATGATATAGGTCTTGTTTTTAGAGTCCTTCTAGTGTTTTTGTAGTTTTTTTGAGTCTTTTCAGGTTTTGGCACGTTTGGAACATAATTGGAGATATTGGAGCATTCTGGAGTTTTTTTGGCATTCGTTGAATAATTTCCCATAGTTGGATTGAACTCAAATTTGGATACAAGACAGATCAATGGATTAGCTTTCATTTGGAAGTGGTTTGAGGCCATTCTAACGGTGCGTGCAAAAGTTATGCCAGTTTTCGTGAAGACAATTCAGTCTGGCGAGCACAGAGTCCTGGTATCGACCGACACCAACCCAGTATCGATCGACACCGACTGCAGGAAAGGAAAACACGTAATTTTACAAGTCTGAAGAGTCTGCAACTTGGCCCAGAAGATTCTATTATTTACAATTAAGCCCAGAACGTGTTTTAGCATTATATTTAGGGTTTTTAGCCACTTGGAGAGAGAGCTTTTATTATTATTCTGAATACTTTGAGAGAGATTGGTTCCGGGTTTTTGTGGGAGACGATTCTGAACCCATGTTTACTCTTGATTTATTCTATGTAGTTCTATGGAATTCTAGGTTTAGACATAGATAATTTTCGCAGCGACGGTTGGTTGATTTTACATTTGTGTTTCAAGTTCAAGAACAGTGCTTAATATCCTCCTGACATTCTATTTGACCTGCAATTCTGATTTACCGGAGAATTTCCCTAGGCTTAGCGTTTTTCCTCCATTGATTTTACAACTACTTTTAATCGTCTGCTATTTTCAATTACATTGATTTTGCTTAGCTTAATTCATATTCTATAATCTATTGAGTGATTTTTTGAGTCTTTGTGGTTCGAGCCCTACTATACTGCAGCTACTGCTTTACTACTCTTAGGGTATTATATTTGAGCATATCAAATTTTGGCGCTGTTGTCGGGGACTCTAATTTCACCATTAGATTTCGGTTTAGAATTTCGACTAAGTTGTCGAGCATCGATCGACACCCTTCAGGTATCGATCGATACTCATTCTAATCCTGTTACTTACGCGATTTGATTTCTGTGTTTCAGGTGTATGCAAAATCGAGAGACCAGAAGAAGCAAGAATAAGCAGTTGACCAATCTATCTAAGAAAGAGCTAGCTGATTTTGAGCGCACGATTAGAAAGTAAAAGAAACAAGCAGAGATGAACAATTTGATTGTGCTCGCTCGTGATGAAGCTGGAGTTTTAAGAGATCAGGAAGGTCGCATGTGTGACGAGCAAGGACAAAGGCTTGATGCAGAAGGAAACGTTGTTGCCCCTGCACCGGTAGCTAATGAGATTATCCCACCAGCTGTGCGTGGGAATGTTGGGAATGCTCTGGTTAATCGCGCCAGGATACTTGGGGAATACAATAGACCAGACCAGTTCTATGCAAATCGGTCTGCGATTCGTATTCCCACTTTTCAGAGAAACGACTTTGAGCTGAAGCCTGCATACTACACCCTTGTAGGCCAGCACCCTTTTCATGGTCTTTCTCATGAGCATCCCATGGATCATATCGAGAGGTTCGAAGATTTGGTCACCAGTATCAAGTACAATGGAGTGCCCAATGAGTTCCTTTTCTGTAAGCTCTTCCCATACTCTCTTGATGGAGATGCAGCTTATTGGTTGAAGCAGTTGTCTCCAGGTTCTCTGACTACTTGGGAGGAGACTAAGACTGCATTCCTGAACAATTTCTATGATGATGCGAGATCTGAGGAACTCAGGAACAAGATCTCCCAGTTTTCTCAGGGAGCAACTGAGGCATTCAAGGCTGCTTGGGTTTGATTTCAGTTTTATTAGAGAGATTGTCCTCATCACGGTTTCTCATAAGTCCAGTTGTTGGGTATCTTCTTTAGGGGGATCGATTGGAGATATCAGATGGCTCTAGACGCTGCAAGCAATGGGAATTTCAACACCAGGTATCCTGACGATGTTTATGTGCTTATTGAGAACTTGGCGTCTAGCAATAGCACCAAGAATGCAGATTACGAGCGGAAGAAGCACAACGGGAACATTGATGGTTCGCAGATTGCTGAGGTGCATGCGAAACTGGATTTGGTGCATAATCTTTTGATGGGCAAGCAGCAGAAAGCTGTACACTTTGCTGATAAGGTCAAGATTGTAGATGAGGTTGAACCAGAGGATGTTAACTACATTGGTGGTACTGGTTTTCAGAATCAGCGGTATCAATTCAACAATAATCGAGGCTTCACCAACAATGCTTAGCAAGGAGGATTCAAGTATGATTTCGGAGCGAATTACTTTGCCCAGAAACCGATGCAGAGCAGCGATTACACTCGCACCTACGGGAGTTCATCTTACCAGACTCCGCCGCTTAAGACTCAGGAGAGCAAGGTTGAATCCATGCTTGAACAGATTCTTGAACGACAACAGAAGATGACAGTGGATTTTAATGGGAAGATGGACGCCATGTACACAGATCTGAATAGGAAAATCGAGGCTCTCAACATTCATCAGAAGATGCTGGACACTCAAATAGCTCAGACTTCAGCAACTGTAAAGGGAAAGATGGTTCATGCACACAATGAACACGTCAACGCAATCACCACAGGAGGTGATTTTGAACTTGATACGTCAGTGTCGACCGACACCAACCCAGTCTCGACCGACACCAATCAAGTGTCGACCGACACCAACCAGTGTCGACCGACACCAACCCAATGTCGACCGACACCAACCCAGTGTCGACCGACACCAACCCAGTGTCGACCGACACCAACCCAGTGTCGATCGACACCAACCCAGTGTCGACCGACACCAACCCAGTATCGACCGACACCACTAGCAGTATCGATCGATACCAACTTGCAGAAACGACACAGATGAGCAGTATCATGGTTTTTACCCGTTTTTATCTGGAGGAGTTGATATATCATGATTTTTACCCGTTTTTAGCCATGATATAGGTCTTGTTTTTAAAGTCCTTCTAGTGTTTTTGTAGTCTTTTTGAGTCTTTTCATGTTTTGACACGTTTAGAGCATAATTGGAGATATTAGTGCATTCTGGAGTTTTTTTGGCATTCGTTGAATAATTTCCCACCGTTGGATTGAGCTCAAATTTGGATACAAGACAGATCAATGGATTAGCTTTCATTTGGAAGTAGTTTGAGGCCATTCTAACGGTGCGATCAAAAGTTATGCTAGTTTTCGTGAAAACAGTTCAGTCTGGCGAGCACAGAGTCCTGGCATCGACCGACACCAACCCAGTATCGATCGACACCGACTGCAGGAAAGGAAAACATGTGATTTTACAAGTCTGAAGAGTCTGCAACTTGCCCCAAAAGATTCTATTATTTACAATTAAGCCCAAAACGTGTTTTAGCATTATATTTAGGGTTTTTAGTCACTTGGAGAGAGAGCTTTTATTATTATTCTCAATACTTTGAGAGAGATTGGTTCCAGGTTTTTGTGGGAGACAATTCTGAACCCTTGTTTACTCTTGATTTATTCTATGCAGTTCTATTCAATTATGATTTCTGTTTCATTGATCATGTCTGAGTAGATTCCTTGTTAGGTTTAGGGTTATTCAAAGGTGTTTGATAATTTGTTAGGTTGATCTGAATTGATAAGAAAAATTCAATAGAATTCTTCATCTAGACTTGAGATTACTGCTTATTCTAGCTTCATGACCTAGAATTTGATCTTAGGTTATTTGATTGGCACGAAAGTGTGATTGATTACCTTAACTAGTGTTAGATGAGCAAAAGACCTATTCGCAAAGAAATTTGGTTTAGGATTTTGTGAACAATTGAACCTGATCATTAATGCTTGTTTGAATTCATAGGATTTGCAAAGAAATTTGGAATTCTAGGTTTAGACATAGATAATCTTCGCAGCGACGGTTGGTTGATTTTACATTTGTGTTTCAAGTTCAAGAACAGTGCTTAATATCCTCCTGACATTCTATTTGACCTGCAATTCTGATTTACCGGAGAATTTCCCTATGCTTAGCGTTTTTCCTCCATTGATTTTACAACTACTTTTAATCGTCTGCTATTTTCAATTACATTGATTTTGCTTAGCTTAATTCATATTCTATAATCTATTGAGTGATTTTTTGAGTCTTTGTGGTTCGACCTCTACTATACTGCAGCTACTGCTTTAGTACTCTTAGGGTATTATATTTGAGCATATCAATTATGTCTAGACCTAGGGAAATACATCGTCGACCCTTTTTAAAATGGATTAAACCATGTCATCGCATATACTAGTAGTTGCTTACCAATAGATGAAGCAGACTACACAAACAGGGTAGTTGCTTACTGTTAAGTTTCATGGACTTCTAACTCAAAACTAATTGGCAATGAGAGAATTGACCCATGTCCCTTATATATCACTTAAGTCCTTTCACATCTTCCGAGGTGTTATCTTTCTCAACACGCCCCCTCGAGATAATAACTCTTTTAGCCATTAATCTCGATAGAATCTATTACGCCCCCTCGTGATAATGTTTTTCTAGTTATCTCGATAGATTTGAGCCTTCCTTTGATTTATCAATTAGTGGGGATGATCGAACCATATTCCGGGCCGGATTAACGAGTTAGCGTGTTTTCGGGTTCTGATACCATGTTAATTTTCATGGGTGTTCAACTCAAAACCAATTGGCAATTAGTGGATTGACTCATGTCCCTTATATATCACTTAAGTCTCTTGACATCTTCTGATGTGGGATCTTTCTTAACACTCCTCATCGAGATAATGACTCTTTTTAACTATTAATCTCGACAGAATCCATCACACTTATCCATCGAGGAAGCACACTACATAAGTACAGTAGATGTTTATCCATTGAAGAAGCAGACTACACAAACTTCATGGCCATGTGCTAACCACAAACAAGATGGAAAATTCTTACTCATTAATGGGCAAACTCCAACCAATAAGTAGTGTGGAAGCATCTGCAAAAATATGGTAGTGAAGTATTTGATACATAAATATGTGAACGACAAGCTCACTACAAAAATATGGTAGCCACCTAAAGGTTATTTGCTGGATGCAAAGGTTTCATAACGAAACAAATGTTGCAACCGCTTATTAGCGAGACGTCGCTTCAGAAATTTACTGAATGGAGTGTCTGTGATGCTCTAATTAATTTCAATTCTATATAATTGGTTTAATATTAATGAAAACATAGCAAGAATCATGTTCTGTTTACAACTAAGCCTTCATATTTCTTTTAAAGTAATAAACAAACTTGATTGAGATCTGTAGATATACACCCAAGTTTTTTTCAGCTTTATGAATGGACGATAATATTCTAATAACAACAATGGGGTTGATGTTTAGTGAACTCTGGTGACGAAAATTGAATTCAAGCATATGTAATGAAAATTCTCCATTTTGGTAATTTTTTTTCTGTAATATGTAGTTTGTGAAATTTAAAGCTAGTTTAGTAAAAAATTTGCAGCGATTGTTTTACTAGTTTTGATTTCTGGTGAACTCAAGTGTTTTCTAACGATGGTGAATGATTTTTTGTGAATCTTGATTTTAATAAATTTTTTTTTCAGCAGAACTCTATTAGTTGTTGGTTTTAATAATCTTTTTTCTGTAGCGGTTGTTTTAGTAATTTTGAAGGTAAGATATGGTATTAATTGAACATTTTGGGAGTATATGCTATTATTAATTTATTAGAAACACCAATTTTGAAAATATTCCTATACCAACTAATTTACCTAAGACTTAGGAATAAGTTCTTATCTTTTCTTCTTGAAAAATATTAGTCTAACTGAATCTAGACCTCAAATAATAAATCAGAGAAATACCTATTTTTATTTTGGAATCGATATATATATATAGGTAATGATATATATGTGTTTATATGTTTTCTAGGGAGATTGATGATCTTATTTCATTCATGTGTTTTATACAAAATGTTACACTATTTATAGTGTACAAAAGTTGTTAAGATATTGACACATATGTTGATGACTAATCTCTTGAAAGGATGAGTAATGACCCATTGTAATGACATTTGAAGGATTTTTATAACTCATGTGATGAATAATCACATATAATTTAACACTCCCCTTGAGTATTCATCACCATTGATGCATTACATACTGCCTCATTAAAAACCTTATTATAGAAAAACTCATTTGGGATAAAAACCATGAAAAGAGAAAAGAGTACAGTGACGTAAACTCCCCCAGAAATATGGATATGATATTTTCTTCACAAATCTCGCAGATGACGCATTACGATACTCTGAATATGCTTTCAAAAACTTGAAGTAGGAAGCATCTTAGTGAAAAGATTTGCTGCATTGTCACTTGAACAAATGTACTCGATGTCGACTTCTCGATTCTTCACAAACTCTTGAGTATAGGAGAAAAATCTTGGAGGGATATGTTTCTTCCTATCATTCTTGATATATCCTTCTTTGAGTTGAGCAACACATGCACCATCATCCTCAAAAAAGTTTGTTGGTTCTTTACTTGTAATGATCCTGCTAGCTTCTTGTATATGATGTGTCTTAGACCTCAGTCATACACATTCTCTACATGCTTCATAAATTGCAATGTTTTTTGCATGATTTGAGGAAGTTATAACCAATGTCTGTTTCTGAGAACGCCACGAGATTGCAACACCTCCCATTGTGAAAACATATCCAGTTTTCGATCGAGCTTTATGCGGGTTTGATAAATATCTTGCATCTACACATCCAACTAGACTAAGAGCAGAGTTTCTAAAATAAAATAATTCCCAAATCAATCGTACCTTGAAGATAACAGAAATTTTTTTTATCCCAGTCCAATGTCTCGGCGTTGGACATTAATTGTATCTTGCAAGCAAATTAGTAGCAAATGTTATATCTGGTCGAGTATTTGCAAGATACATAAGTGCATCAATGACACTCATATAAGATACTTCGGGACCTAATACTTCTTTGTTATCTTCGCAAGATTTAAATGGATCCTTATCAATATTAAGCGATCTGTTGACCATCGATGTACTCAAAGGATTCGTTTTATCCATATTAAAGCGTTTTCAAACCCTTTTGGTGTAATTTGACTGATGCACAAATATTTCATCTTGGAAATTCTCTATTTGAAGCCTGATCGAGAGAAAACTTTTTCTTTCTAAGGTCTTTCATTTCAAACTCTTGTTTCATATGAGTTCTTGCATCATCAACTTCTTTTTGAGTTCCTATTATGTTCAAGTCATCAACATAAACAGTTATGATCACAAATCTAATTTGAGTTTTCTTAATGAACACGCAAGGGCATATCGTATTATTGATATATCTCTTTTTTAACAAATATTCGCTCAATCAATTATACCACATGCGTTTGCATTGTTTTAATCCGTATAGTGATCGCTATAATTTGGACGAACAAATTTCCTTGGGTCTTTCTGGGATTTTTGATCCTTCTCGGATTTTGAATCTTTCTGGAATTTTCATATTAATGTCACTATCCAGTGATTCATATAGGTATGCAGTCACAACATTCATAAGGTACATATGTAGTTTTTTTGATGTTGTTAGGCTCATCAAGTACATGAATGTGATTGCATCTATAACCGGAGAATATGTTTGATCATAATCAATTCCTGGTTTTTGAGAAAATCCTTGTGCCACAGGTCGAGCTTTATATATTGTGACCTCATTATTTTCATTTCTTTTTCTCACAAAGACCCATTTGCATCCAACTGGTATTACATCTTCAGGTGTAATAACAATAGGTCCAAAAACATTTCTCTTATTAAGGGAGAGTAATTCATTTCTCTGAATCTAGACCTCAAATAATAAAACAAAGAAATACCTATTTTTATTGTGGAATCGATATATATGGGTAATGATATATATGTGTTTATATGTTTGCTAGGGAGATTGATGATCTTATTTCATTCATGTGTTTATACATATTGTTACACTATTTATAGTGTACAAAAGTAGTTAAGATATTCACACATATGTTAATGACTAATCTCAGGAAAAGATGAGTAATTACCCATTGTAATGACATTTGGAGGATTTCTATAACTCATGTGATGAATAATCACAATATAATTTAACAATTTTAAAATATTATATGATATAAAATGCACAAAATTTACCAAAATATGTAACTTCTTGGTTTACACTAATAATGGTGATGTGTTACTATCCATATTTAAACTCGTTATAATGCATGTGTTGAGAAAGAAATTGTAGCTTTGGTTAGCTAAAGTAAAAATGTCAGATGAAATCATAGCTATGAATAACTTCGTTTTTTTATAGATTGTAAATTGTTATACGTGTGATGCTCATGAGATCCTAAAACAAGTATTGCTTCCATGGACAAATGAAAAATTTAGATTGTAAACTGGTATACTTGTGATGTTGAGACCCTAAAACAAGTATTGCTTCCATGAACAAATGAAAATATAGATTTCTTTTCTTTTATATTAAATTTCTAACCGAGATCAATACGTATAATCGGATGACGAAATTAGTCCCTCCCCAAGATATAGTTTCTCTAAATTATAGATTACATGTTTTTCTTACATCTAAAAAACGTTATTAATATGAATCAGAGTATACAAGATTATCAATGAGATTAAAGATATAACCAATGATTTTTGTAATAGAAAAACGATAAGCTTTCTTAGTCAAATACTTAATCATTTTCGTCATTTCCGTAAATCTGGTGTGACTTTCTTGCTTGAGAATCATCTTCTTTTTACCGATGAATACCAGTAATGCATTCAAAAATCATAGACAAAGATATATCTATTATATTGCAAAATCTTCGAATTGATCGAAACTCTCGTACATAATGAGATGTCATTGATTTTGGTAGTACTTAAAACCTATTTTTGCTGATATGGTATAACAATAAAAGAACATTTCGAGAACATACATTTCGAGAACAAGAACTAGCAGAAATAGTATAACAATAAAAGAATCCATAAGAGATCTACCGGAAAAGAGTGAGACATCTTTCCGGCGCGATGGCGAACATCGTCTCATCATCACTAACGTTCTTGATTTATTGAATAAAAAAAATAGAAATAATAACAGAATAAAGAAACAAAAAAGGGTAGGAAACCGACCGACGTCGAAGAAACCAGCACTAGCTGAAGATGCAAAACTGCTGTTGTTGGTTTGAAGTAAACGGTTTTGTCCCTTTCGTCAAGAGAAAAATCGATTTTTTGTTTCGTTAAAAACAAAAACGAAAACTTATGAATTACATGTTTATAGTTTCTTTGTAAACATTTTCAATTATATTCATATTTTCTTAGCAATAATTTTGTATTAAAAGTGTTTGGTACATTAATATCTAATTATGTAAACATCAATAAAATTAAGAATGGTCACAGAACCTGTCTAATCAAAGTAGAATCAAACATTTTAATAAATGGTCACCCACCTCTCTGATCTCATTTTAATTTTGTCTGTCGCCTTAAATTACTGATTTGGATCACATTTTCTTAAATCAAACTGTGAATTAACTATTTACGAATATGTTATCATACTTTCTCAATAATTTTGCACATCTTGAAAGTACAAACTATATTAAAAAATATCAGCAAGATAAAAAAATACAGTAAGAAAATTTGGAAACGCCAGGCGTTGCCCCAAGAATTCATCATTGCAACTTAGATGCAATAGAGACATCTACAATATGAAGCATTGTAATATGTTTTCTTTTGCTTATGTTCCAAGACTGGTTGTACAAGATATTGATAGAGAAGCTAAAGCAGCAAGAGTTGCTAATAGATCTTATGTTGTAAAATGGTTGTAATCTTGTACAGTATGTAAATTAATGAAGTTTAGTTGGCTGACAAAAAAAAAAAAAGATGCAATAGAGTTGTATAAAGATAAAAAAAAAAAAAAAAAGAGTATTAAAGTTATTAACTCATATTAGGTTGTAATCGGTGACTGAATCAAAAGTTAACTATATAACAATTACTAATATTGTAATAGGTGGTCCAAACACTTTATGCTGTTAAGAGCATCATTACCATTATTATTGCACAAACCTCATGATTAAGGAGCATTGCATTTCTTCTTTTGCTAATCTCTCTTTCGGCTCAGCCTCATTGTTCCTTCGTTCTCCAACACTTTTTAAGTCACTTCAATTTGGGAGCAATTTCTTTTTCTTATCAATAAACTAAAAAAACAATTTGTACTAAAATCCATAATTACTAATTGTCCTATGACAAGTTCTGCGAGCTAGATGTAAAAACGTAACGTCATGACAGCTGTCTTCTACTAACAAACAGATACATTCTCGGTTATTGGATTAATCCTTCGATAGCCTCAGATGCTTCCGCAAATTAAAGCTCCGAATGTTAACGTGAATAACAATCACTGAAAAATGTTGTGTACTGCTCTACAGTTATCATTCAGACTCTAAATATAATTTTCTTTTGTTCTTTTTTTTTCACCTTTTCTTCTTTCAATCTCATGGTAATGAAAACCATTTCTAGACATTCACAGATTATTGAAATGTCTTTCAAAATTAGTCACTTTAAAGAATAGTCCAAGTCAAACAGATTAATGTGTGGTTCATTTGAAGTGAAAATTCTAAAAACTAAAATGTATATTTATGATATAATTAATAAAATCAATTTTCACAAATCATGAGTTTCGATTCAAAATAAATAAATACTTGGTAATTAACCTATGTTTCTTATATATTAATGTTGGCGTCGTAACTTTTTTGATGTGAGATTTCTAATACGTTATCATAGTTTTTTTTGGGTATTCATTCACTTTTCTCTACATCAAACATCACATCAAACATCACACATGTTTAGAATTATTCGACTCTAATACTATGAGGAATTGTGGGATTATAAAAAAAAGTAAAAATTAGTATTTATTGAATTGACTAATTTAGGCTCCGAATGGTGACGGAATCGCACGGTGCGGTTCTAATAGTAACGAAAATATCTGCATATACATATGTATGTATATATTTTTGTTACTATTAGAACCGCACCACACTTTTTCCGCAGTTGTCCTGTACATTACCATTCGGAGCCTTAATATTGATCCTTTTACACATCCGATATGAAAATTTCTAACTATTGAATTGTTTTTTAAAAATCTTTCTAGTGGACACTTCAAATACGGGGCTCGTGAAATGAATGAGCACTCTCATTAACTTAGTTATGGTGGGGCAAATTCGTTTAGTTTTCAATAAGTATCCGATGGACGTCCTTCATTGAATGACGGCTATAGCCAATGTACATCGTATGTCAAATTTTACATTTGTTTTCTCTTTTATTCACTTGTATCAAACGAACCAAACAATATTATATTTTCCATCAATTCGATGGAACCTCACCACCACATCTGAAAACTAAAGCCATCAAAAAAGCGAATAAATAATACATAAGAACAAAAAAGAAGTACAAGAGGGATCAAGAAGAAGCACGTGACAATGACCCAACTCTTGCAATTTCATGAACCGCAGGGTTAAACCCTAAGCAGCCTAACCAGCCTTGCTTGTACGGCAAGAATGTCTTCCTCTTCAATTCCTCCGACACTGCTCTGTTCTCAGTGTAATGCAACTCATGAGCCGAAACCACCGCTCCGTTCCTCCTCCTTGACCTAGACACCGACGAATCACAACTCTCATTCGACCGGATACTCGAATTTTTCACATCCTCAGCCTCTTTCTTTGTAAGTATATCGTATCTTTTCAAGGACTCTTTGGTCGGAATTGGTCTTCCGTCCGATGCACTCCTGAACAGCAAAAGATCTTTGAGTTTCCACTTCTTATATGCACGACCAGGGAACAGAATTGCTGACAAGAAAACAGAGGATTTTTGGTTGCTTGTGTTGGAGGTAACCATTTTTGCTGACTGTATTTCTTCTTCTTCATCAACCATAATGTCTGAAACCCTCAGAGGAGACATAGAACGGCTTCCTTTACGGTCATAACGTGAATAAGAAGATCCTGAAGACCGGTCTCTTCCTCGATCTTTCTGATCATCGGAATCTTCTATCTCAAGATCCCTAGATCTAGGGCAAGAAACAACAGGAATGAGTGGTGGCCTTAAAGGTCGAATCTTTCCTCCATCAAAGAGCTCATCGGCTGCAGAGAACGAAGTTTTCTCCAATTGACCACTGAAATTAAACTCGAAATCGTCTTCGAAATCGCTGGCTGATCTCTTTTTGGGAGTTCTTGGTTGGTCTTCCCAATCAAAAGGTACGTTGGAGGAAGTGGAAGGAGAAGGGCTTGTGGGTGCACTGAAAAAGAAAACATTGTTGTTGCCAAATCTAGTTGGGCTTGAAGGAGCTGTTATGTATGGAGACGAAGTTGTGCTGTCGAAATTGAGTTCTGCTGCTACCACTGCCACTTCTATCTCCATTAATGGATGTCTTCTTTGAATTCTCTGTTCTTCCTTTGCCTTTCTTGGTTCTTGAAAGGTGTTCCCTTTCAGACGAAAAGCTTGACTTTAGTTTAGAGAGAGAGAGAGAATGATATGGTGATTGAATTAGGAGATGCCTTTATAAGTCTCACCTACCTAATGGGTCGTGACTTAATTATTATGATATTTTTATCTCTCAATTCTATATGTTGTTTTTGGACCAAATTAGCTTGTTTTTTTTTTCATCGTTGTTTTTCCAATTACTCGTATTATATATCAAGAGGATTATACAATTATTGGTCCTTACATCTTTCCAGACTGATATTTGAATAGATTACAACACGTTCGGATATCCAGGTTGTATATATAGAAGCTATAAATTTTGTATTTTGTGAATAATATTAACTTTTGTCTCTAATTTTTTTTATCACGATATCTATAATGATACTACTTTTTTTAATAATTTTTTTTGCTTCACTTAATTCCAAATGTAATTTTGTTCTGCGATATATCATAGTTTTTACCCATTTTTAACCATGATGTAGGATTTGGTATTGAACTTTCTTGTGTTTATTGAATCACAAACTTGAGTATTTATACAATGAGGGATACTATGAAATATCTTAACCTAAACCGACTATGAAGCATATCTTCTTAAGATTTAGACTTATCACAAAATATATGCTAAAGATACGATAATATCCCTAATACTCCCCCTCACGTTGGAGAGTGAAGGTCACGAACTCCCAACTTGGACATGATATAAAGAAATTGTGATCGTCCTAGCGCCTTGGTGAGAATGTCGGCGAGTTGATCACTAGACCGGACATGTTGGGTAGAGATAATACCATCACGAACAGCATCACGAACGGCATGACAATCGTTCTCAATATGTTTGGTTCGTTCGTGGAAGACAGGGTTGGCGGCGATGTGAATAGCAGCTTTACTATCACAAAATAATCGAGTGGGCGCAGTCTGTTCAATACCCAATCCTGTCAACAACTTTCGAAGCCACTTAATCTCACGAAGTGCCGCTGCCATTGAACGGTATTCAGCTTCAGCGGAGGAATGAGAAACTGTGTTTTGCTTCTTCGTCTTCCAAGCAATCGGGGAACCACCAAGAAGAACGACAAAGGCGCTAAGAGAACGCCGTGTAAGCGGACATGAGGACCAGTCAGAGTCACAATACACTGTAAGGGACAAGTCAGGGTCGGATTTGAGGAAGATACCTTGCCCCGGGGAGCTCTTGAGGAACCGAACAACCTGTAAGGCAGCGTGCCAATGAGCATCTCGTGGAGCTTGCATAAACTGAGACAACACATGAACCGAATAACTTAGCTCAGGCCTTGTGTGAAGAAGATAAAGTAAACGACCAACTAAACGACGATATGTCGTAGGGTCGGCCAACAACGGACCATCATCAACAGCAAGTTGGTGATTTTGTTCGAGAGGAGTCGCAACAGGACGAGAGCCAAGGTTACCACTATCAGCGATAATATCCAATGCATACTTGCGTTGGGACAAGAAGAAGCCTTCGGGACCTCTACTTACCTCGATACCAAGGAAATACTTCAACTTTCCTAAGTCCTTCATGGAGAAACAACGTCCTAAGTATTCTTTGAACTTCTGGACCATATATTTATCATTGCCACAAACAATAAGATCATCAACATAGATCAAAATGCGTAGTTCGATATTCCCACGAGAGTAAGTGAAGAGAGAATAATCATCATATGACTGTTCAAAACCAAACTGAAGTAGTGAGTCCGACAACTTCTTAAACCAGCAACGCGGAGCTTGTTTTAGCCCATATAAGGACTTCTTTAGACGACAGACTTTATCAGGATGAGAATGACGAAATCCCGGAGGAAGCTTCATATAGACTTCTTCGTCAAGATCACCATGAAGAAAGGCATTGTTAACATCCATTTGAAAGACTTCCCAATCCTTCGCAGCCACAAGACGAAGAAGAGTACGAACAGTAGTCATTTTCACAACAGGCGCAAACGTCTCATTGTAGTCTTCTCCTTCAACTTGCTTATTCCCGCAAGCAACGAGCCGAGCCTTATATCTTTCGATAGAACCATCAGAATTATACTTGATTTTGTAGACCCATTGACTCCCAATGGCAACTTTACCAACTGGCAAATCGACAATATCCCATGTCTTATTAATTTCGAGAGCATCAACCTCCTTAGTCATGGCATTGTTCCATACTTTAACTCGTACTGCCTCTTTGAAATGTTTTGGTTCTTCACCATTTGTGATTGCGGCCAAGTAAGCTCGGTGTCCTGTAGAAAAATTATCATCTGAAATGAAATCCGTTAAAGGATACAAAGTGTTACCTTGGACCGAAGAGGAGGACTGAGAGGTGGCGTGAGAGAGAGCGTGAGGGGTTTCTAAGTCGCTAGTCACATTATATAACACGTAGTCCTTTAAGCGCACAGATTGTGTAAGAGGTCGTTTGCCTTGCCTGGGAAGAGGCACGTCTACAACACTTGGTACTGAAATAGGCTGTGGCGGAGAAGAAGAATCTGATTCTGTAAGTTTATCACAAGGAACATCTGATCCCGGCGTTAACTGAGCCGTATCGAGTGTATTATCGGGGACATCTGATGAGCCAGCATCGTCAAGAACAAGAGCGACAGGAGCTGGAGCTTCTAAAGAGCTGGATGGAGCTGCCGATGAGTAACTCCCCCTATCCGAAATAGACGAAAGAGGACACCAATCAGCATCAACACTTGCCGGAACAGGAGGTGAGCTGTTCCATGAAGAAGCATGATCAACATAAGGAAAAATATCTTCCCGGAAGATGACATCCCTAGAGATGATGAACTGATTATTCTCGACATCAAAGACCTTCCATCCTTTTTGATTAAACGGATATCCCATAAATATGCAAGGACGACTTCTCTCGCTAAACTTATCCTTGTTGCGGGGCACACGATGAAGATAGCAAGCTGAGCCAAACACACGCAAGAGACCATAATCTGGTTTTGTCCCATGTAAGAGTTCATAAGGAGAACAGTTGTTGTGCAGAGATGTTGGAGTACGATTAATTAAGTAAGATGCCGTTAAAACTGCCTCCCCCCAAAACTTGATAGGCAAGCTTGCTTGAAAAAGCAAGGCCCGTGCCACATTAAGAATATGTCGATGTTTGCGCTCAACACGTCCATTTTGTTGTGGTGTGCCAACACAAGAAGTCTGGTGTAGTATTCCTTGTTGACGAAAGTAGGACGAAAGACACATAAATTCAGTTCCATTATCACTACGAACCATTTTAACAGTTTTTCCAAACTGTTTTTCGGCATAGGCGAAGAAGTTGGTGAGAACAGTGCGAACTTCAGACTTTTCAAGCAAGAGATACGTCCAGACCGCCCTTGAGTAGTCATCAACAATTGTCAGAAAATAAATAGCTCCACAAGAAGAAGGCACTCGGTATGGACCCCAAACGTCACAGTGGATTAAAGCAAAACAATCCGAACTTTTATTAATACTTATTGGAAAAACTTCTCGAGTTTGTTTAGCTTGAAAACAAATCTCACATGAATGAGAGCTTAGATTAGAAGCAGAAACAAAAGGCAAAGCCGAAAAAACTGAAAAACTAGGATGTCCCAACCGTTGATGCCACAAGACTTGATCAGCCGAGACATTGACCTTGTGTACCTTTGCAGTAGCGACATCCGTAAGATAATAAACCCCATCACGCTCTTCACCGCTTCCAATCAGAGTCCTCGTAAAACGGTCCTGTAAAACACAAATTGTATCAGTGAATGTTGCAAAACATTTTGTTTGTTTCACAAGTTTAGAGACAGAAATCAATGTGCAGTTTAATGTAGGCACAAAGAGAACATTTGTCAGCGTAATCTTATCCGAAAGAGAAAACACTCCCATTAACACCGAAAAAGTTTTGCTACCATCCGCAAAACCCACCGTACATGGTGGTATGGAAACAATATTAGTCAAGAGAGTGTGTTTTCCGGTCATATGATGAGAGGCTCCGGTATCGAGAATAACATCTCCAAATTTCGTCTTACCAGAAAACTTATCGGAGTTTCCCGAAACTGATTTTTCTTGAATTATTTGAGCCAAAACTTTCAATTGATCTTGTGTGAACTCCGGAAATGAGGAGGGACTAGAGCTGGTAGCATGGGCTGTAACCGGAGGTCATTTCCCACGACCACCACCAGAGCCACGTCCACTGCGTCCACGTCCACTAGATCCACGACCACCACCATTACGATCTGTCCACCAATCGGGAAAACCTACCAAGGACCAACAGTCCTTCTTCTCGTGTCCTTGCCGTCCGCAATGAGAGCAAGCACCAGATCGATGTTTGATGATTGAGGACTCAACATGATTTCCTGTCCCGAGAGATGAGTCAACACGATTAACGACCTCATGACGAGTAACAAAGCCTATTGCCTCCTGTTGTTGCTCACGACTCCGAGCAGAGGAAAGGCGTTGTTCTTCCCTTATTACCTTCGAGTATGCTACACCAAGTGATGGTAATGGATCCATGCTAATAAGAGTTGTGCAAAGACCTCCAAACCTGGAATCATCCAAGCCCATGACAAACTGATGAAGTTTTTCTTCATCTCTTTCATTAACAAACTCGGTCATCGTAACTCCACAAGAACACACCAGAGAAGCTAGAAAATTCTTAAATTCCTCCCATAGTTTGCATAGTCTTCCATAATAAGCAATGACAGTCTCTCCATCTTGTTTACATGAAGCAAGTTGTGCCTTGATTTGATAAATACGCACTTTGTTACCTACGTAGAACCGTTGCTTGAGTTCTTACCACAATAAGTGTGCATAAGAGATAAACGTAACCGTGGACTTGACTGTAGGATCGATGGAAGCGCGTATCCAACCCACGATCATTGAGTTTACTGTCTTCCAGTTCTCAAAATCGGGACTATTACTTGCTGGTTTTGCAATAGTCCCATCAATGAAGCCTGTTTTGCGTTTAGCTTGAAGTGCGTTCCACATCTCCTCAGACCATTCATTGTAGTTATCACCTTTCAATAAAACAGAGGAGATTGCAGAGCCTGGATTGTCGGAACTTGAGAGCTGGTAAGGAGACACCGTCACCGTTGTTTGTGCAACAATTGCACCACTGTTTGTTAGATTTTCTTCTCCAATTGCCATAACGTTAATCGAAACTATCGATTTAACCAAGAGACAGAGGAAGTCGAGACCTTCGACTTAACACTTAAATCGAAACTATCGATTTAATAAAAGAACAGAGAAAGTCGAAACTTTCGACTAGATCAAAACTATTGATTTTGTTATTTTTAGAGAATTTAGCTCTGATACCATGTAGGATTTGGTATTGAACTTTCTTGTGTTTATTGAATCACAAACTTGAGTATTTATACAATGAGGGATACTATGAAATATCTTAACCTAAACCGACTATGAAGCATATCTTCTTAAGATTTAGACTTATCACAAAATATATGCTAAAGATACGATAATATCCCTAATACATGATATATGTCTTCTTTCCAGAGTCCTTTTGGTGTTTTTGTAGTCTTTTGAATCTTTTCAGGTTTTAGCACGTCTGAAGCATTTTTGCATCCTTTGAATAATTTTCNGATTCAAGCTCACCATTCTCCTTAATCACAACTAGACGCTTGTTAGAACACTCATTGGAGTAGTGGCTGAATCCTTTGCATTTGAAGCATTGTATGTCTCTGGTTTTGGACGTGGAAGCCTTTTCTTTACCCTTTAGATTCTGGTCTTCAACCTTAGGCTTAGTAAATGACTTCGGATCCTTGTAAGAACTTGATCTTTCATCCCTTTGATAGCTAGGCTTGCTTGCACCAAAACTGTTTTTGTAGCTTCTTCTCTTTAATTGCTTTTCAAACATGATAGCCTTGTGTAGCAGCTCCTCTAACTCCACATAATGTTGAACCTCAAGTCTGTCCTAGATCTCTCTATTAATTCCTCCTATAAATCTGGCCATGGTAGCCTCACTGTCCTCTTGAATATCTGCCCTTTGTAATATTCCTCAACCGTACGAGTGCCTTGTACTAAAGATCGGAGTTTGTAGTGTAATTCTCTATAGTAGTGGCTGGGAATGAACCTCTTCCTCATGATGAGCTTCAGCTAGTTCCAAGTCTCAATAGGACAGTCTCCTACACGTCTACTTGTTGTAACCAAATTATCCCACCAACTCAATGCATAATCCTTAAACTCCGTGGGTGCGATTTTTAGTTTTTGCTCTTGTGTGTACTCCTTGCAATCGAACACAATCTCGATTTTCTTATCCCACTCAAGGTACACCTCTGGATTGCTAGTACATTTAAACTCAAGCAGTTTGAGTTTAACACCACCAAGAGGATCCGTAAACCTTGGTTGCCTTTCTTCTCGATCATGCCTTCTTCTCCTAGAACCACTAGACCGAGATGCATGACTATAATAATTTTCTGTGGCTGAATGATTGTGGCTTCTTCTGGATCTCTCTTGTTCTGAATGGACAACCTCAGCCCTTAAATTTTCAAACCTTTGGTCCATGATTGTAGTCAGCCTAGTTGTGAGAGTATCTAACAAAAGCTGATTCGGATTGTTGGCTTCTTCATTATGATTTGCTGGTTCATCTTCTTCATGGCTCAAATCCTCCATGGTACCTGAAATATTCACTCGCTTAATAAAGTCACTTGTTCACTGAAAATTTAAAAACAATAAACAAACTAAACAGATTTGAAAACAAGAATTAAAAACCGTAAAGAACAAGTTTTAACAAATGATTCGAAGAGTCATGTTTTGAGTAGAATGCCAAAAGTCAAAAATAGAAACATGAACTGTGAAGGATTTCGAATTAGAAAAACACAACCTGATCACAAAGCTTGCTCTGATACCACTTGATGTGATCCTAATGAGAAGGATCGAACTGCCCTAGGATGAACTTTGTGGAGTTGTGTGTTTTCGGATGTGGAATGGCTTGGAGTCACCGAATGGATAGGTTTGCGGAAGTGTGAACGTTTTGGGATGGCTCCAATGGTGCGGATTAGATCTGTGGATGGATTGAATGATGGAACAAGAACGATGAAAGTGAATGGACAACGAACAGACGATTGGATCGGACGGACGAACGTGAAGTCGGACGATGGTGAATGATGAACGAATGATGGCGAATGGATAGGATAGACGTTTCAATGGAAACAAACGAGTGAAAATGGAAGATGAACGATGATAGCTTGGCTTAGACAAGGATGCTAAGATCTGAATACCTTAGATCAGAGCTTACTTTGGTGCAAGGATGAAATTCCGAATACACTAAGTAAGTGTTTGATCAAACAAGTTTTAGGGAATGTTTTTGATAAAAAGATGTTTGATAAAATGAAAGAGATGACATGAGGGAATACATATAGAGTTTGAAAATACTAGGAAATAACAACAACACACCTAGGAAATAACAACATAATTTAAAATAAGTTTGAATAAGAAAAGATAGGCTCCTCCTCCTTGTTTTCGAAAAAGAAGAGAAGTATGGGCTGGATTTCAACAAAGGGCCTTTTATTCAAGTGTTGTGAACAAGCCTCATTAAAAACCTTGGCTGGAAAACCCAAATGGGACAAAACCAAGCCCAAGGGAAAAAGAGTGCAAGTCACAACACCTCCCTTGTTGAATTCTCAAGTTGCTTGTATCACAACCAGTGTGGATGGATTAGCAAACTCAAGATTACCCTGGATAGACGTCATTAGCTTGTGGAAAGCTTGATGGAACTTCTTAGCATTGGACCTTGTCATAGCTCCGGGTGGAATGCTTAAGTCTTCTTCAGTTTCTTCCTTAACTTCCTCGGGTACAAGCTCCAGTTAAGTTTGTGCTTCATCCTCCTTAGTCATTGAGCTGGTCATGAGCACATCACTATGGATCACATTGAGAGGTTTGAGGACTTGGTCACTAGCATCAAGTACAATAGAGTGTCCTATGATTTCCTCTTTTGTAAGCTTTTCCCATACTCTCTTGTTGGGAATGCAGCTTACTGGCTGAAGCAGTTGCCTCCTGGTTCGTTGACTACTTGGGAGGAGACTAAGAACGCGTTCCTGAACAACTTTTATGATGATGCAAGATCCGAAGAGCACGTCTTTTATGTTTTTGTACTCTTTTTTGAGTCTTTTCAGGTTTTAGCACGTCTGAAGCATTTTGGCATCCTTTGAATAATTTCCCACCGTTGGATTGAGCTCAAATTTGGATACAAGACAGATCTTTGGATTAGCTTTCATTTGGAAGTGGTTTGAGGCCATTCTAACAATGCAATCAAAAAGCTATGCCAGTTTTTGTGAAGACAGTCCAGTGTGACGAGCACAGAGTCCTGGTATCGACCGACATCAACCCAGTATCGATTGACACCGACTGCAGGAAAAGAAAACACGCGATTTTACAAGTTTGAAGAGTCTGCAACTTGGCCCAGAAGATTCTATTATTTACAATTAAGCCAAGAACGTGTTTTAACATTAATTTTAGGGTTTTTAGCCACTTTGAGAGAGAGCTTTTATGATTATTCTGAATACTTTGAGAGAGATTGGTTCTGGGTTTTTGTGGGAGACAATTCTGAACCCTTGTTTACTCTTGATTTATTCTATGCAATTCTATTCAAATATGATTTATGTTTCATTGATCATGTCTCAGTAGATTCTTATATATCATGGTTTTTACCCTTTTTTAGCCATGATATATGTCTTGTTTTAAGAGTCCTTCTAGTATTTTTGTAGTCTTTTTGAGTCTTTTCAGGTTTTGGCACGTTTGGAGCATAATTGGAAATATTGGAGCATTCTGGAGTTTGTTTTTGGCATTCGTTGAATAACTTCCCACCGTTGGATTGAGCTCAAATTTGGAGACAAGATAGATCAATGGATTAGCTTTCATTTGGAAGTGGTTTGATGCCATTCTAACGGTGCGATCAAAAGTTATGCCAGTTTTCGTGAAGACAGTCCAGTCTGGCGAGCACAGAGTCCTGGTATCGACCGACACCCACCTGGTATCGATCGATACCGACTGCAGAAAAGGAAAACACGTGATTTTAAGAGTCTGAAGAGTCTGCAACTTGGCCCAGAAGATTTTATTATTTACAATTAAGCACAGAACGTGTTTTAGCATTATATTTAGGGTTTTTAGCCACTTTTAGGGAGAAGAGTTTTGATCATCATTCTTCTGAATACTTTGAGAGAGATTGGTTCCGGGTTTTGTGGGAGACAATTCTGAACCCTTGTTTACTCTTGATTTATTTTATGCAATCTATTTTATTCATGATGTTTGCTTCATTCACCATGTATGAGTAGATTCCTTGTTAGGTTTAAGGTTATTCAAAGGTGTTTGATGAATTGTTAGGTTGATCTGAATTGATAGGAGAGATTCAATAGAGTTCTTCATCTAGACTTGTGATTACTGCTGATTCTAGCTTCATGAACTAGAATCTGATCTTAGGTTGTTTGATTGGCACGAAAGTGTGATTGATTGCCTGAACTAGTGTTAGATGAGCAAAAGACCTATTCGCAAAGAAATTTGGTTTAGGATTTTGTGAACAATTGAACCTGATCATTAATGCTTGTTTGAATTCATAGGATTTGCAAAGAAATTTGGAATTCTAGGTTTAGACATAAATAATCTTCGCAGCGACGGTTGGTTGATTTTACATTTGTGTTTCAAGTTCAAGAACAGTGCTTAATATCCTCCTGACATTCTATTTGACCTGCAATTCTGATTTACCGGAGAATTTCCCTAGGCTTAGCGCTTTCCTCCATTGAATTCACAACTTTTATATTCTGCTGCTTATTTCCTGCATTACTTTGTTCACTTAGCTTAATTCGAGTCTTAATATCTATTGAGTGAATTCTTGAGTCTTAGTGGTTCAACCTCTAGAATACTACAGCTACTGCTTAGATACTTTAGGGAGGGTATTATATTTGAACATATCATTCTGCTTCAAATCTTAAGGTAAACTTAAGTTTTGAGTTTTTTTTTTTAATTCGTCTCTTAGAAGAATTTTGTTTTTTTATTCCGTTTTTTTTTTGTCAAACCGGTTCCATTATTCATATTGTTTAAAATAAGATTTTGGTTCAGCTAGGTCATTTTAAAAAATATTAAACAAAACTTTGTTTACCAAAAATTTCAGTTATAGACAGCAAATAATATTTGTTGATTTTAAATCATCTAAAAATTGTTTAACTAATATATGCTATGGTCATTTGTCTAGTTAAGAATTTTTTGGTTAAAAACAAAAAAAAATAATGCTAAAGGGATTAGTGGACATAAATGATTTCTGACGTAAGAAAACTATAATCCATACATAATTATGTTTGAGCTATGGTGTCTTAGGTTTTTCACCAAAAAAGAACAAACTAAACACACTTAACTTTTTATCAAAAAAAATATATTTAAATTGTCACTTGTCAAACTTATGTGAGGAAAAGGTTCAGTTTCCTATGCAGGAAAGAGTTAATCCAATAATTGTATGAATATTGACTATTGTTGCAGTTTTTTTGTACACTAATGAAACAAAATTAATTTAATTGATATCATGTTTAATAGAGATGGCTTCTCGAATTTTTTTCCTACGTAATTAACGTAATTGTCAAACTAATGGCGGCTATATACCTCCAAATATCCAATTCATAATATAATTTTTTTGAAGACAACACACATCAGATTAGTTAATAATAGATGAACTCTGTGTTGTTTCTTGTGTGATAATGCGACCAATTAATAGTTTGTTATTTCCGTTAAATACGATATTCGTATTTGTCAATGTGCTCGTGGTTATTTAAAATTTAAAATTATAAACAGACTTTGATGCAATGTTTTGGAAGACCCGGACTACGAACCAGATTATCTTTTGGATCATTAGATTAACCGATATACTCGACTCCAATCGACTATCGATCAATAAATTATAGAACTTTTTAAATGTCATTATTTATATATAAATATATAATGTTATAATATGCAATTTTAAAAATTCAGTCCATGTTTAAAATTATAATGCCGAACAATAATTATAAAGTGATTAAACATTCTAAATCTAAGTTAAACCCTAAGATGTAACCATCAATGATTAAATAATTAATTAATATTGTATCACATAACAAATTTTAGTTATTTTTTATTATTCCGTTTATTTTCTTCTGTGGCATAGTAAAATGTTCATCAAAATCTTAAAAATGACAGATAACATATTTGATCCAATATATATTATATACAATTATAAAAACTAGAAACTTTAATCAACATTTTCAAACATGATCGTTTCAACCAGTAATATCAAATAACAGGTTTTGTTGGATTTATCGGGTTTTCAAGATTTTTCTTGATTTTAGCATTGGAACTGAACAAGATTAGTGATCGGACCATCTGATTTACCGGTTTGCAATCGGGTCTGGGTTGGGTTCGGAAACACCGCTTTTATTTAATTTTTATGAGGCTTCCTTACTCAAGTCCATGCAGGCATGACTATGGCTACGGTTATTACGGTTATGATTTATTATTTATCGGTTATGGTTATAAATTTTTTTAACCATAACTTTAACCACTATGTATACGGTTAAAACAATTCCGGTTAAAACGGTTATGGTTATTACTGTTACGGTTAATTATGATTACAATATTATGAATATTTTTTTGTTAAAAAATATTATTTAGTGGAGACGAATTCATATGTTTTCTTAAATTTCATAATAAAAAAATAAACAATGATACATCAAATCATATTTATTTGAGAATATAAAATTTATTTGATTATTTTTTTAAAATATTTATAGTGAATTAGTTAAATATTCATAATTTTTATTTAATTAAACAAACCGTACTATGAGAAAAATAGTTTCATCCCAACGAAGTATATAACAAAAATAAAGCAAATCAAAAAATATCCAATCAATCAGTAAGATAATTTCTAACACCACTCGTAAATTCGATTTGAACAAACAATATTACAAGGAAGAAGAATTTCATCCCAACAATGCAATGGAAAAAGCTCGATTTGAGAAATTGAAGATTTGCGTGCCTAAATATTTTAAGGTTTGCATCATCTTTAAAATTTTCATGTGATCTAATTTGATAAATAACTGTCTTTTTTCTATCATCTGCATTAAGTTAATTATCTGATTATATTCTTTTTGTGTGGATAATGAGTATTGCATTAACAAGTATAGTTTAAGGTTTTTGAAATCTAAGTATTGGTTCGAAACAAATAAAATCAACATCAAATACATAACGAAAATAGGATTAAGAATAATTTAATATGAAAATGCTTGATTACTTAAGAGTTATCCAAATTATTGTACTGTTTTTAATAGGATAAAAAAAATATGTGATTTCGAGTAAAGTATCATTACAACTTATTTGTTTTTAGAAGAATATCATTTTTTCGACGTAGATTTCTTCATATGCGGTATCTTATACTTGTTTCTAAATTTTTCTTTACATTATACACAATTACAATAATATTAAACTTTTACCCAAGCGGTTGACATTAACCGTACGGTTAACCAACGATTTTTATACGATTAAGGTTAATAAACGGTTACAGTTAATATAATTTTTAAACGTAACTAATTTATTTTTAAGATTAACGGTTACAATTTTTAACGTTATATACGGTTATGGTCTGGTTACGGTCCGAAATACGGTTACGGTTAGTTTTTGGTCATGCATAAGTCCATGTTTGTGTTTACTTAATGCATATTTAACAGATAACTTAAAAAAATTCAATAAATAAATTTATATCCAATCTTAATCTTTAAATGGTAAGTTATACTATTTGTAAATTATTGTTACCTGGAAAAAATATTACACAGAAATTATTCTTACTTGGAACAATATTAGAGCTATTTTTTTTGAAAAATATATATTATTAGGTTCTTTACCCTTTCAAATGAAGCATTTTATTTAAATTTAATAAGAGTATGACTGATAAAAGTGTTTGTAATCGGTTGAGATAAATGAGTTTGAACGTACAGGAATGAGTGGTGATATTTAGATATTGTGAGTTTAGATATTGTCTTTAAACGTTGCTCTCGTGTTTGCTCTTTGACAAAAAAGAAAATCCGATTAAATTAACATAAACAGAAATAGGTATACATAAAAGTCGTGTTCGATGGTCGAAAATACTAGACAAGCTTTGGAGGTTGAGTTTATTATTTTATCAATAAACTCCAAAAATGTCAATGTCTTAACGTTTGTCACGGCCTACATTTTTGACTTTGGTATTTACACTTTCACCTATACACATGTAACATGTTGATTGATTACATATTTGTGAGAAATAAATACTAAAGATGTTGTACCTTTAATAAAACATGTAATTTGGAAAATTTGAAACGATATCCAAATTTTAATAAATAAAATATAAAACAAGCGGTGAACGTAACAAATATTAAATATGATTTTGTCTTGGCCTTTAACATATGTCATGGACCACTGTTATTGGTTAATAAGTGTTTAATTTTTTTAAAAATATAGTATTATGACATGTCATGTTTTAGTGAAATTTTCATGAATGTAAACATGTTGTTTTAAATTTTAAAAACTTTGATGATAACTTCAATCGGTTATGTGACCAAAACATTTCATGAACCTAACAAAATATGTTGTTTTATACGATTTTAGTGAATCATAGAGTTTTTATGATTTTTCTTGGAATTAAATTCTGGGCAATCTCACCCAAAATCAGGGGTGTTAAAATGGGTCAATATGTATGGGTCAACTCAATCAAAACCAATCCATAAACTCATTGATTTTGAAATTTGAGTTATAATGAGTTAATAGGTTAAAATAGTTTGTGGTTTAATGGATTGGATTGAAATGAGTTTGGTTAAATCGAGTTGATGAGTTGACCAAAATCAAACCAATACAAAATTCCAATTTAATGAGTAAACCAAAGTTAACTCATCCGCTTCGATCTTCTCTCTCATGCATCTTCTTCGATCGACTCCATTACAAGCTACATATCAACGATCGAATTGAAAAATCTCCCTTTTAAGAGAAATTATTATAAATTCTTGATTGAAAAATCTTCTTTTTATATCAACAAATTCTATACAAATCCAGCTACTAATAGTAAATTTCAAAACAGAAAAATGGAAATTTGGTGATTTTATGAACTAGTAAAATATAGAAATTAATGAATTGTATGAAATATGTAAAAATGGAGGGTTTTTTTTGTTTTACTACAAATAGATTGGTTATGTATTTACATATGAAAACAACCCAATAAGACAACAAGGATCAAAACAATTTTTTTGAGATATCTAAACCATGAAATCATCACATATAGTTCTAATATGCATAACCATATTCTCTATCTTCGCTCTATATGAATGTACGTACACGTTTTTCTCATATATATGCACCTATATATCAAATGTCTATCTTTTTCTTTTTCTTTTTTATCTACATAGTTTTTTTTTCTTTTAAATAAATGTTTAGGTGGGAGGATCAATGTTCAATGTTGATAAACCACTGTGTAAGAAAACCATCGTGTCTAATCAAGATTGTTGGTGCTGCTTTGGGCCTAACCCACAACAAAAATTTTGCTGAGTAGCCAAAGATTATCCGAATTCCAAAGAAAGATGCTCAAAAAAATGTCCATATCAGATTTAAAATGATTGATACTAGAATAATAACAAATGTTGCTTTGTTAATTTCATACATTCCAAATATTGTAATCCTTTTGACTAAATACGAGGATTACACCCGCTGGTCAAATTATTCAAATGTGTATGGTAATATATTTTTGTCATATGTTTTTCTAACTTACTTTTTGAATACAGTTCAGTTTTTAATATGTTTTTCTCACTTCATTTCAGAATATATTTCATTGTGATTTATAAATTATATTATATAAAATATATATAGTAGTTTTTTGTTACTTTGATGTTTAAACATGTATATGGATCTGACTAGTTTCGACGCAGCGGATGCGATTGCGATCGCAAACGGTGCGGTTTCTAGCGTTACTAAAGGTTTTGAATGACTGGTTTAACGTTTGAAAATGAATGTGTTTGCAGGAATTTTACGACTGGTGGACCAACGGGTGCATCGACACTTGAATAAAAATTAATCAAAATAATCATAATAAATTACTATAACAAAGTAGAAAAACCCAATATAATATTATTATATTATGATAAAATATTAAAATAATTGAACATGATAAATAATTAAAAACCATAACTAAAGTACTAAATAATTATCTTAAACAAATAAATTTTATAGTGAAATTTTTATTAGTTTGTGCATTTGGTAATCACCAAAAATTGCATCAAGTAATGTGACAAACTGTGAAAATGTTCTCGAATTCGTAGATCTTCCTGATTATCTTTATATATATTATAAATATTTTTCAATGAATGCAAACGATTTTTGGGTCGACTCAAACTTAAATCAATTCCAAACTGGTCGTTAATATTCGTAAGAATATTTTGTTTTAGAAGTTCACTTAGAAATCTATTTTTGGGTTCTACCATTTGTTTCTCCACAATTACCCGTTTAAGTAGAAAAGCAAGTTGAAACATATATTTGATCAAAAGGCTAAAAACAATACAAAATGCAAAAGATGATGCCATGAAAAGTTTTCAAGGAGCTAATGAATAGAAAAAAGATATACAATATTTACGCTTGCTTCTTGATTTTCAGCGGTTTGTGTTGAAGGAATAATTTTAATGGGGGTAAAAAAATTGAGGAAATAGGGTTACAAAAAATTAATCAGGGTTTAAGAAAGAAAACATGATACAAACAAAGATATATATATACATATATACACATATATATATGAAAAATTGTTTTTTTCTGTTAACTCTAACGATGATTTCCTTTTTTATCCAACCGTAACTACCAACAATCGTAAACGCTTGCGAAAAGCAGCTATTAAAATCAAGCGATTTAGAGCGGTATAAAGCGGTTTTCTTAAATTTTTCAATCGCTAACAACCGCTACCACTTGCAAACGCAATGTTTGCGAGTGATAGCAGAAGAACCAATAAAGCCATATTTTATTTTATTTTATTTCATGTAATTTAATTTCATTTAAAGAGATATGTTTTTTTTTTTGTAAACATAAGCAGATTACACTTTTATACTAATTACATGAGATATTTTAGGAAAATCGTAATTAATTTTTATTTTTATATTAATAAAATCTCAATATTAAATAAATAAGAATCATTGTGTTGGATTGTAAGGAATATAGAGAATTAATGATGCGCTCCATAATTAAAAAAACCGACCCGATTGCAATTATTCCAAATCCAAATAACATTAATTGACCCGAGATGATTGTTTGGGTATTTTCTGTGATTTTTGGACCATAATACCCTTAATGAACCAAAATGTTATTTCTCATTGCGATGACATTCTTTGTAAATATCATGCAAGGATATTGTTAGGTTCTAATTTGTAGTTCTTTTTTAATAGTATAAGGATTAGATGAGTATCCGCGGGTTTTTTCATTCACTTCTGTTTTAAGTTTTTGTTCACTTATTGTTTTGAAAAATAATATTTTTATTTATCTAAATTTTTTTTATTGTATGAAAACATTTGAAAGTAGAAAATAAATATGTTAGCTAGTGAAAAATGCACAATCTTTCACAATAAACTATGTTCAAATGTTTAAATTAAATTTTATCAAATTAAATTTTACTTTTTAACGTATTAACTATTTTATTCGTCGTAGCCAATTGCGTTTTTTACCTGTGATTTCATATAAGAGAATAGTTACGTATTGTGACTTTGAATTCTCTCTGAAAACCAAAATCGTTTTAAATATGAGTAGTTTGTACTCTTAACATTTCAGAAAATATCAACTTTCAAACATATTTTCGTCCAAAATATTTTAGCATCGAAGTTATGTGTTCTCTAAGCTTAATTCATGAGTTCTTTTGTAAAACATATATAGCATCAACAAATTTAAATCTTCTTGCTCACTTTTTTTTTGCTTATAGGTAAACACTTAAAATAAAAAGAAACAAGTTTATAACATACAATAAAACCAAAAAATAATCATTATAAGAATGACAATACAAGATACTTATATTACTACCCTTTGATCTTACATTGTCTCCATCAATCAACAATTTAGCGTTGGTAAATGATGATCACATTTTTCATTTACCATAAAATATGTGGTACTTCTTCCAAAATATATTTTACAAACAAATATATATATATATATATATATATATATTGAAATGCTATGTAATCAATTTTATAAAAGATAGAAGTTTTGAAATATTAAGTGTTGAATTAGTAAACTTCTAAAATATCAACCAAATCCGTAGTGTAATTAATAACTCTATATATTGATGAGAAATATGTTAATTTTATGAGAGAAGATGAAGAAACTTGGAAAGAAAAATATAGGTGAATGGAAACGAAGAGAATAAAGATGTAAGGAGTGAATGAGTAGAAGATTTTAAGAATCTGTGTAATTTTTTGTGCGATCACGTGGCACATTCGAGCAACAAACACTTCGTTCTCTGCATGATAGTACAAGTAATAACTTTTGGTCTCTTTGGGATAAAAAACGAAGTAGAATTTATCATATCTGGGTCCAAACTTATTAGTAATCAAACATTTGAGATAAGTTTCACAACCCCAAATTTTCAGAAAAGACATATTAGGAACTTTTTGAGTCCACATCTCATTTAGTGTCTTTTCAACTGATTTGATGGACATCTGTTTAGCTTAATCGCAGACGTTTCTAGAGTATATCACCAAAAAGATAATGGAAGATCTGTGTGACTCATCACTGATCGAACCATATCTAAATATAGTTCGATTTCTCCTTTCAAACACACCGTTCCATTGAGGTGTTCCCGTAGAAGTAAGCTGTGAAACAATTCCACATTCTTTGAGATGATCACTGAAAACTTGGCTCAAATATTCTTCTCCACAATCTGATCGAAGAGCTTTAATTGTCTTACCAAGTTGATTTTGTACTTCATTCTGAACATTAAATCTTTTAGTACTAATGTTATAGATAAGCACACTTTGGTTCAGAACATAAAGTCTATTCTCGAATGGATCACTACGATCAAAAGAACAACACTTGTCTTTAATCGAAAAATGAAATCCTTCCAAATCCAAACAAGAAAAAGAAATGATATTCCTGCTTATACTAGGTACATAGTAACAATTTTTAAGTTCCAAAACCATGCCATAATGTATAGAAAAAGGAAATGTTCCTAAAGCTAATGCATCAACTCTTGCTTCATTCCCCACTAGTAGGTCCACTTGTCCTTTCTCCAAATCTCCATTGTTGCTTAGGCCCTGCATATTTACGCAAAATGAGCACCACAACGGGTATCAAATACCCAAGAACTAGAACTGGAAGTAGCAACATTTACTTCTAAAACATAGATACCTGAAGAAGAAGTCTTCTTCTTTAGATCTTCCAAGTGTTTCGTGCAATTTCTCTTCCAATGCCCATAACCATTATAATAATGACATTTGCCATCACCAAAGGGACCAGACTTGAACTTAGGAAAAGGATCAGACTTACTAGGATTCTCAATCCTGCTTGCCCTTTCCTTTGTTCTTACCATGTTTCTTAAACTTTTTCCCCCTTTCACCATGAGGACATGCGGAGTGTCCCTTTTGATATTTGGTTCAGCATATTTGTGCATTCCATGCAGCTGAGTCAAAGTCTTTGTCAAGTTGTTCATGTTGTAGTTTAGAATGAACTGATCATAACTCGACGACAATGACTGCAAGATGATATCAGTAGCCAACACTTGGCTGATAGGGTAATCCAGTTTAGTTAGGTTATCAATATAACCCATCATCTTAATGATACGTGGACTAACTAGACTATCTTTTGGTGGCTTGCACTCAAAGAGAGCCTTAACAGTGATATATCTCTTAGTTCGTGCTAGCTTGTGAAACATCCCTTTCAGGCTAGTGATTATCTCAATCAGTGACTCCACGTTCTCATATTGCTTTTGCAAGTCTGAGTTCATGGTAGCCAACATAAGATAACATCCATCGACCCTATCACTGACATGCTTATCATAAGCATTTCTCTCTGCATGTGGAAGATTTGCCTTAGGCTTTTCAAGCAGCAATTTCTTTTCAAGGACATAATCCTTCTTTTCCTGTTTGAGAACAATTCACACGTTTCGATACCACCCAAGGAAATTAGATCCATTCAACTTTTCCTTCTCAAGGACGAATCACAGTGAAAATGAACTGTGAGGGTTTGACATCTCTGAATCAAAAGAATAGCATATGTTAACATGATGTTCATGAAATTTGAGAAATTTCAACAATTAAGAAAACTCATACTATACTCAAAACAATATATGGTGTGTGTGTAAGTTTTACCCCAAATAATATCGCAAGTGTACGATACACCACTATAGTATTTAAGGATCGAATCCACAGAGATCAAAACGATTACACTATGAATTATAATAATCAAAACTTGGCTAGGAAAATCAACATTGTTTTTATATTTTCTAACAACCTAAATGGATAGATATTAACAATGATAGATAAGTTAGGCAAGGAGGACCCTAAAGCAACTCTAAACAAGCAATATACATGCATATAAAAAAGCATTATAGATCTATTCTTGAACTCAATCATAAATTTTAGCTACCCTAATCCCTTAGTGATAACTACTATGCTAACAATCCTAACAAAAAATCTCGTTTATTATCAAGATTAAAGCATGCATTATAATAAAGATTAATAGGTTCAGAAAGCTCCCTAGCAACTCCCGTTGTCTAGGAATACTTTGCACCTCTAGGCTACAATCCAGCGTTTCACTCCACGGCTAAGTGTCGAGAAATGTCTAAGGGCATAATCAGCCTCTCGAATCTATAGTAAGCATTAAAATAAACCTAGGCAAAAAATCAAAGCATCATTCTCATATCATGCATATATACATATCTAAAACAACCTAGAGAAACCCTAAACCTAGCAGAGAATTATGTATAGCATGGTAGAGATAGAGCAACACGAATATGAATAACTCATAAGCATATTGCTAACTCTACTACTAAAAGTAAAAGAAAAAACTCTAAAAGAAACATTATATACAAAAAACTATGAAAGAAGTATTTACATGGAGTTTATTGCTCTCTGGTTTCGTGTGCTTACAACTGAGGGTTGAGCCCCCTTTATATAGTGCTAGGGAGATGGAGAAAAATGTAAAACTTCCAAAAGCGAAGAAATGGAAACATTACAAATCTACGCCAACTGATCAGTGAAAGGGTGAAACCTATCAGTTCTTGAGGCTTCTCCAACCGATTGGTGCTGATTGTAACCGATCGGTTAGCGTCTACGAGCATTGCTTCTTTATGTTCCATTTTGAAGCCCATATGATCTTTTTGAAGCCCGTTTGATCTCTTTTGAAGTCCATTTAAGCTCTAGATCCATTTTCTTTGTCTTCAAACCCATTTTCCATAAAAATACAAAAAATACTCAAGACTATCTTGTTCTCGGTTAAAAGACGCAAAAATAGTTATAAAATGACCTAATAAAATCAGTAAAAATAAGGGTTAACACATTCTCTTAGACTTGAATCTTTGCTTGTCCTCAAGTAAAGAATAATAAAAACTTGAGCCCGAATAAATGGTTAGATGGATAGGAACAATGAGCCTTCCTCCCGCGAACTGCATCAAAACTAGTCAGAGCAGAACCTACTTTATGTACTTAACCATGAACTTGTCAATATCCCATACTCTAAAACCCGAGATCGCAAGGAACTCTCAAAGTCAATGAACTCATCCTTTTAACGTGCGTACATTCTCACAAAGGGGATATCAAATATGCTATGGTTTTGGTAAAGGAAGCATCTAGGGTGACTCAAGTGTTTATGGCTTTATCCTAAAAATCTAGGATGTAAATCATTCTGCATAATCATAGTGAGACACAAACCAATTGATGCATACATAGCCTTTCTTTCATTAAGATTACCTCATTTACCTTGAAACCCAATAAAATCCTAAAGAAAATACTAAGAAATTTCTTTGATGCTTTTACAATAAAATTTTGATATTTTTCCGGTCCCTACTTCTCTTTTTCCTTATAATTTTATATATATATAGGAAGGGCGGAACCGGTTCTGTCATACAAACTCAAGCATCAACACAATATTCCCAATATTTTCTACCATTCTCTAACAAGTCCTAAAATTCTTTCAACAAGACTAAATGTTCAGAGACATTCGTAATCATCCCAAAATCTGACGTCGAACATCACTAATTCTAGTGAAAGGTTAGCTTAGTCGGTCCATATACTCTACACTTTATGCACATGAATGCACATGAATGCACATATGGAGATGATCAAAAGAATGCATGTGGTTTGAACAAAAAGGGGGTTTTAGGGTATAAGGTGTGGTATTAGAGTAAAAATGAGTCTAGCTATTCGGAGGTCAAAAAAATAGTAAAAACAAGGCAACTCAGAATATCTATCCATAGCATGATTACTAAGTCCCTAAGTGAGAATTACTAAATCAAGTTCAATGTTCCACTAGATGAGGCTAAGTTCAAACCATTCAAGTTTCAAGGTGATAAGGACTTTCCTAGATATCGTGTCTACTCATGGTTGTTCCAATCTTCTGCTCTACTTCTGACATGATCTTGAATAAGTCGTTGGAAGTTCGTCCCAAAGCAAGTTCCCAAAAATGCTCAATGTCTCCTAAAACTAATGAAAAATGACTCGATTAAAATTTGAAAATTTTCACTAAATATATCATATGCTACATCCGTACTTTCCCCCAATATATGAATGATCGTAGTCATATATATATATATATATATATATATATATATATATATATATTTGGCTATGAATAATCACATACGTTTGTGAATGATAAAGATCAGTAGTAAACAAATATCGAGCTCGTGTGCCATTACAGGTACATGTAGTAGACAAATATCATTACCACCTAAAATTAGTCCAGTCAGGATTTTGAGCAGATGTAAGATATAGTTTCTTCAGGATAAATGTGGCTTGGCATTATCTGGTTACTCGGAACTAGTATATCATCTATCGGTTTTGTTAAATTAGATCGTCAAAAGTAGTGCTTGGATTTTCTTTTCTTGTTTTTGTTTACTTTTTAATTTCATAATTTTGCTGAAACTATCAACTTTTCTTGTAGACCTTTATTTTCGTGTAGTTTTCTAAGAATTGTCTGAACTCTTTTGGAGCAAACACGAGAGGAAGAAGTTCAGATCTTGGGTTGCAATACCCTTGTTGACTTTATAATTAAGTTTACAAGTACATTTAGGAGTTTTGAGGCATTGTTGCATGTCTCTCTCCAAGCTACTTGTTCTGCTAGCACTACATATGGTAACATATTTGTTTCAATACATACTGAGAATTCACACATGTTCAACTTAGAAGGTCTAATTAATCCCTAAACTTTGTCAATCTTCTCAAGAAATGGGGAATGATGAAAGATCACTCCGATTTCGTTCAGCAGGAATGCATGCTTTGGTATTTATGGTAATGCTTTTTCTCTTTAACTGAAATCCTTTTTTAACTTTGACCTTTATCATAGAGCTGCATCCTATGTGTTGCAAAGTCCACAACTGTTTCTACTTGAAGTTTTTGGTACTAATCAATAGTTATTGCCATGTATCTTTCATTGGTGAGCATTTCCAACTATCAGTGGACTTGGATATGGTGAGTTATCGGATACTTCAACTTCTGCTGGTCTATTACATACACAGTTTATAGATATATAAGTGCTAGTACGTTGTAGTTATATTGTGAACCTTTTTCATCTTGAATTAGTTATTTCTGTGATTCGGGGGAATTATACGGATTTGGAGAAGGGTATTATAAATGCATACATGCATAAGACGACTATTATACGGATTCAGTTCACTGCCTTAAATGAAGTAAGAGTATTTCACTTTCATTATACTTTAGGCTATACTTGTTTCTAAGTGGAACATAATAATTTAATTAGGTTATTAATCCCAAGCGTAAGACGGGTATGGTAGTCCAACAGAATATGGAGCGTGAACAGAAAATTTGTGCATAGGAGAAATCAGAGATAACAATGACGGCGCAATCTCTGGCCGGCCTGGTATCAAAGTTTGAGGAGAGCTTCGTTGGGGGTTAATTAACCAAATGCTTTTTTTTTTTTCTTTTTAACACAAAAGCTGGATTATATTAAGATGATAAATGTTCACAACGTACAACTGACGAGATATAGTTAGAAACTAAATGATGAAAAACATAAGATGCTCTGTTTATACGATGCTTCTTTGCCAGAAGATCTGCAGGTTTGTTGGCAGTACGAATCGTCCAAGAAAATGAAACAGAACCAAAACGTCTTGCCCAAAATTTGATATCAGAAATCCGATTGATAACATTAAACCTCTGAGTCTTTCCTTGGAGAATATTTACCAAATTTTTACAATCACTTTCAAAAATCACTTGATTATATCCTCGGAACCAAAGTTGTTGCAGAACCAAATGTTTTTTTTTTTTTTTACTTTTTTTTTGTCAAAATTTAGTGTTTAATTAATATAATGAAGAAAAACTCATTTTTGTAACTTATTAACTCAAAATAAAAAATGTTTTTTTAAATAGTCATGGAAAGTAACAAAGTAATCGCTATGTTTATTTGTCATGGAATGTTTTTTTTCATTTACGACTATATTACGTAGCCACATTTGAGTCGGAAATTAGCAATTATATTGTGTCCATTTTTCTTGCGAACAAAAATTTGCGACCAAGTTTTTGGAATGCCACAAATTCCACTTGAGCATGATAAAACATTCATATTGCCATCTAAAAGAAATAAGAACTTTAACCTAACAAAAGAAGTAAACCTGAAGTGTCGCGAAACAACCCAATTGCAAGAGCGGAGCTCTACCAACTGAGCAAATGAACCTCGTAATCGTAAGAAAGTAGGTTTTTTAGTCATGGGCTTGAAAAAATTCCGCATTAGTCTCAAACAAGGACTTTATGACCATTTTAAAACGATTTTGGCTCACAAAATGCTGGTTTCCTTGTAGTGGCTGATTTTTCGAAGAACTCAATCTTATTTCTAGGTTTAGCCAAGTTTCTTTTAGCAGACTGCTCCGAGCTATTAAAATCACGTCCTCCCCTTATGAATGATCATATTTCTGAACGCTTATATATGGATGAGTGGTTTGTAAGATTATTGCAACGGATACCAACGACAATGAAATATTAAAATTTGACATTTTCGTCATAAGAATAGCCATTTTGCCATTTTACCATAAAAATATGAAATGTGGTCTCATAATAAAAGCATAAAGCGAAATACTGTAACGTAAAGCCCAATAAAATGTGAATATGGAAACTCACATAAACAATGGTAATCTCAATTATTGACGACACAACACGAAATGAAATATGTTTGATACTTTAGCGCTGAAATTGAATTTAATACCAAATTACCAACGGGGAAGCATTGGCATGACAGTGAACTTCATGGTACCGTTGCTGCAGTGAGCACCGTCGTGCTCGCCACACGAAATGTAGTAAGGCTTCATTTGTTCAAGAACAAACTCAAAGCCATTTCCAGCACCTTGCTTTGGGGACGCAATCATTTTGCCTTTCTTCACGTCACATTTTTCGTAGCTCGATGGGTTCGGAAGCAAGTAGACGCTGTGTGTGAACGGGGCTGGTGGGTTGTATTTGAACACTGCACTCGGATGATCATATCATTAATATTTTTGTCAAAATTGCCATATATTATTCTTTAATAATAATAGCTTTGTATGTAGAGACTTATAAGGCAGACTTCTTCATTGCAAACTAGACATATTTATGTGTGGATATATTAGTTTTTTTTTTTTTTGTTATCTACACTGTTACAAAACAAAATGCTGCTTATAGATTAATAGTCGAAACAAAATGCTGCAAAACAAGCGGTCTAGTCCATAGTAGACTATTCGGCCTAATTTGCTGCCATGCATTTCGTGAAAGATGTGAGATAATGTCGAAAACAAAAATGACTCACCAAGTATGTCATTGAGAAAGAATGGAGCAGTCTTAGAAGCCCAGTCAGCGTAATTGACACCGTAAGTCCACTCTTTGTCTCCACCGACTATGATCTTTCTAGGTCCATTGTTGGTGGCATTATAGCTTTTCGAATGACCTCCATAGCCCCCGCCCCAACCCGAGCTGCCAGATCCCGAGCTGTAATTGTTGTTAGGAGTACCCATGCCCCAACCCCAACCCCAGTTTGAGCCGTTTCGGTTAGAACCCCAACCCGAGCCGCCAGATCTCGAGTCGTGTGTGTTGTTGGGAACCCCGCCCCAACCCCAACCCCAACCCCAGCCAGAGCCGTTTCGGCTAGAGCCCCAACCCCATCCTGACCCTTGGATTGAACCTGAACCACTTGAAGAGTTGGAGCCATGATCCCAACCCCATCCCGACCTCGAGTTTGAACCTGAACCACTTGAATAGTTGGAGTGCCCACCCCAACTCCAGACAAAGCCCCTATTGGCCTCAGCAAATGTGGAGAATATGGAAGCAATGGTCATTAGGACTAAAACATGGTTTAAGAAACGACAGTGTACCATTGTATCTTCTTGGAAGTATTAGTTATTTTGATAAGTGATTGTGTTGGTGTTCTTTGAAAGTTTAGAGATTGGCTATTTATAGGAGGAGGAGATCTAAGAGAGATGCTGCCAAACTGCCCAAAATGTAAGATTTTGGTCACCTTTTCCTTTTAAAATATCTGATACAAAGAAGAATGATTATTCATTAACATTTATTCTTTTTAGCACACAATGGTACATTCACTTACATGAGTGCAAAAGTAAGGTACGGCCGTAAATGTTTGAATTATAGCGATAGTAAAACAAATTAAAAAGGGAATAGAAGTGAGAAACCAACTAAATAAGAGGATTCATAAGAAAAAAATGCATTGGACTTGTTTAGTGGAAGAACGTTGACTATCAGGTCAATGCTTTCTTTTCAATGTGGAAAAATGATTTTAATGCTACTTGAACTAATTAACGTTGACGAATTAAAACATAAAGTATTACATATGATCTTGTTGTTATTGTTACGTACGATTGAGTGACGATAGGATGATTTAACATAAAAGCTCAAAGTTTTTGCTGCGGTTGTGGACCTGTGGTCAGAACAAAAATAAACATTCAACTTGCATAGAAATTTAAGTTACTTAATTACGTTTAAAAGTAAGGTACATTACAAAGACAATTTCAACAAAGGAAACATAAAACATATAGTGTTTGAGAAAGTTGGTATATATTTTCCCATTTCAAATAAATATACAACACAAGATAGAGGTTTATGTGATGTACCATAGATTTTTTCAAATTTAAATTACCCAAAGTTCAATACAACTAACTTCATCTTTCTCTCTTTTCTATATCACACTATACAGTATACAGCATTTTTCTCTCTCCATTAGATGTTTTCGTTTCGGTTTTGAGTTAGTGTCAAGTTAAACCAAAATTACTGGTTCTTTTAATTTAGACGATAAGTTTTAAAGCTTTTTATATCAAAAAACCTATTTAAATTATAAAATTTTATTGTTTGAAATTGTTTAGCCTATTAATTTTTTCTGTTGATTCATTTATCAACATATGATCGCGTCCACATCCGGCCTTGTTAAGCTACAACAAAGCCTTACCAGTTGCAGCAGTGGCTTTTAGAGTCATGAGATCTCCAGTGTTGTGGAAAGCATGTTTTGGTACTTGGTAGATCCGATCCGTCTCAGTTTGGACGTAATGTTAATTTATTTCCATTACCAGGTAAATAACCATCAAATGTTAATTTATTTCCTAAAAATCAAATCTAAGCAGTTTTCAAAAACAACAGGGCCATTCCTTCAACATATCTACAAATTAGTAATCTAAAGAACACAACTACAAATTTTAAAAATTATTGAATATGTTATCATGTTTAGGCCACCGACCTAGTTACATTTAAAATACACAATTATTTTGCACTCTTAAAATAATACAACAACTACATGTTTTGCTTACTTTAGTTTAAAAAAAAAAACTACTTTTTTCTATCTAACTTTGTTATGGACGGTTGATAGTGTTAACTTTCTGCTTAAATATTTTTAAATGGTAAAAATTAAATGTCTTAATCAGTTTCTAGATAAAAAAGAAGAAAACAAACAACTAAAAAAAAAAATCATATTTCCTCCATTTCCAAAACTTGTGGTGTGTTAATAGTAAAATTGTGAATTATAAGTATACAGTACAAATAAAACCGTCTTTCAAATATTTTCGTGGTGTACGTAGAACTGTCTACGTTAACGCTTATTATTACCAACTAGATAAATACCCGCGCTACGCTGCGGGATATTTTGATAAATATTTTTTAGTCAAACATAAATCATAATTATTAGTGGTAATGGTTAGTTTGTCTTGTATATCTTTGTATACGTATGTGAGTATAGTTTAAGAGTAAAATTTTGTTTATTAGCCCTAATTTTGGAATACTATTTTTAAGTTAGATATTTATATAACTAATTTTGTTTTTATTATTGTCACTTTTAGTAATATTTTAAATAGTTTATTCCTAACATTATTATAATTACTCAACTAACATTGCTTTGTAAAATAATTATGAATCTAAGCCTTAATTTATTTGGCAAACAATAACTTTTAGATGGTTAATAGAGAAACGATATTGTTTTCAATTTTAGAGTATAATTATGTTATCCAATCACACAATTCTCATCTTTTATTTGGGCTTGGGTCTCTCATATTTTACAACAAGTCGAACAATATATTGCACTTTAATTCAATTCAAACCGGAGAGTTTAAGAGACTCAAACCAGAAGAAAAATGACATACATTCTTTGAAATTTTCAATTTCATTGATGTCTACCTTATATGTAGATACCATTTGTATATGGGATAATTAATTTGAAATTTTATTTATTAGTCAAATGTTATGTTATTGCATAGTAACACAAAAATTGAAACTTTTTGCATACTCTTAAGCCTAAAGGTTTTTTGATATACTACATTGGTTTAAATTATTCCACCTAAAAGCGTATTATATATAAAAGAGAATTTATGAATTTTTTTTCACATATAAATGATGTGGGAGAAAAATAGTTTTAAGAAACTAAATCTCAAATTACTTACATATCATAATATATATATATATATATATATATAAAATTATGATTAATTTCATAACGTTATGAATTTTTTTTTTTTTGTTTTTATGCATTTCAATATACTATTTTTTTGGAATTAAAATTACTTAGACAAATTCTCGAAATAACGTAAACAACTGAAAATAACTTGCAATGTTTCTTTTTAAATACAAGATATAATATTTAAAGATTTTATTTTTACCAAAGAATATGTTAAATCAAAAACATCTATAATGAATTTTACTTCAACGATTTTTATTGTAAGAAATATTGTTTTGTTCAAACTGTTAAATAATATAAGAAGTTTCATATTTGACTAAATAAGATAAGAGGTTATTTTTCTAATTAAAAATATCAAAAAATCAAGCAATTACGTCATTCGGTATAAGATGATTTTTTTCCGGTTTCAATATAAAGTTTTATTCAGTAGGTCATAAAATAATTTATAAATAATATCAATTTTGCTTTTAGTTTAATTTGAAATAAAAATAATTATAAAGCCCATAAAACATTAAATAATATTTGCAAATACTTTTGCATTTTATAAAATAGGCCCATATTTTAAAATCTGTAGTCCATCACAATAAACCTAGCTTATGTGTATTATTTGAAATATTGTGATTGGTTACTTTTTTTTGCTGAGGTGTCAGATGTAGAATGTTTAAAAAAGCTGATGTGTCAACCTATGGAAAGACTTTAGGACTTTTAGTGTATTGATTGTTAGAGTCCTTTTAATAACAAATCTTGAGTCTTTTCAATAAAAATAAGATAGTTTCCGAGTATTTTTGTTATTTTACAGGATTTCAGACTTGATGTAAAAAAAGAGTTCTAGAACATAATAAACTTAAAGAGCATCAACTGAGTAAAAGTGTGAAGACGACAACCGACCAGTGCAACCACATAACCGATCAGTTGGAAAGACTTTAAGAACTGATCAGTTACACATCTCAACCGATCAGTTGGCGTTATTAAAATGTTTCATTTTCTCGATTTTTAGGGCTTCTCCCCCCTAATATAAATATTTAGTTTCGTCCACAACAACCCACAAGGAGATTCTGAGTTTGAAAATACTTTGTGAGGGTTACTTTTTATGTTTTAGAGATTTCTCAACATTTTTGTAGTGAATTTGCAATAAAATTATGTGTTATTCATATTTGTCTTGTTGTTTATATGCATTTATGGTTGAGTAATCACCTATGCATGTTTATCTGCATCTATAGGATGTTTAGAGAAGTATGATATGCATGTTTGTTTGAGATATATTCATATGTTCATCACCAAGGTTTTTTTCAATGCTTAGTTTGAAATTAACCATCTAAACTCTGCCCTAGGTTGTTTCTTTGGGACACCAAAAGCGTTATTGAATCAACGGATCTACCCTAGTTGAGCAATGTCTTTAGCCAATGAGAGTTGGTGCTAAAGCTCATGTGAACAGATCAAACCAATTTATAATGCTTGCTTGTAAACTTATTGACAAATGAGAGTATAGTTGTTAGGGTTATTTTGCATAGTAGCTATTTCATGCGAGAGTAGGATAGATAACATTTATGTTTGAGTTCATGAATGGATTTTAATGCTATCTCATCATTTTGTCCATTTGATTGTTTAGAATCCTAGAAGAATTCTCTATGCCTAATGTTGCATCTTATTGTTTTGTCCTAGCTAGGTTTGAGTCATTATAATCCATAGTGTGCTAGTTTTGGTCCTTGTGGATTCGACCACTAATTACTACTGCGTTTGTTGTTGTACACTTGCGGTATTGATATAAGATAAAATTTTACTCGTAATAAGTTTTTGGTACCGTTGCCTGAGACCATTAACGATTGCCTTTGGATTTGTGATTATAATTTTGTCTAGGATTTTGTTTTTATTTTGTGTTTGACTTTATTTACTACTGAATCTTCTTGATTTTGATTGTTTTGAAGGTTTATGCAAAGAAAGAGCCAAGGATCTTCGGATTTGCTACAATCGGATAACAACGTACTCGCGAGAATCGAAAGAACGGGTAGAAGGATCAGAAGGAACAAAGCAATGAAGATCATTCATGAGGCTACGGGTGATATTGGAGGTGATAATCAGAAGGTGAACATTTTTGAAAATGTTTGTTAACTGATCAGTCCCATACAGCAACTGATCGGTTTTTATTGCACATGTCCAACCCATCGGCTACAACAATCAATCGATCGGTTTGCAAGTTGACAACGAGCCTGTTGAGGCTACTATGAGGGAATACAATGCCCAAAGTAAATCCGCCATTTGCCCTCATGTTCCTCACAGACACGACAACTGAATCGAGCATTCGATGATTCAGTTAGTGAAGTAGTGTGTCCTCAACAGGCTTGCCTTTGAGAATCCTATGGATAAGGAACAAAATTTTGAGGAGCTGTGTGGGACTACTAGAGAGAATGGAGTTGCTCAAGATTATCAGCGGCTAACTTTGTTTAAGTTCTCGCTCATAGATAGGGCAACTAGGTGGTTAAGGCTTTTGGAGCCTGGTTCTATCACCACATGAGCATAGTGTAGAGACCAAATCATCAACCATTTATATCCTAAATCCAAGACCGAGGAAAAAGATCTCGAAGTTCCAACAAGCCGGGAACGAATCTCTCTTAAAGACTTGGGGCAGATTCACATGATATCTTAAGGATTTCCACACCATGGTTACACTCTCGAGACCTTATTACATATTTTCTACCAAGGGAACTTTGCGATCAATACGATGTGTGAAGCTAATATGTTGATTGATAGTATGGTGGCCAGCAACAACAACTATTTTCTTGATTATAATCAATCCAGGAAGGTTGTTCTGAGAAGTGTGAAGATAGTTGAGTACAACGAACTTAATGAGCAAGTTGACATGTTGCTGAATATGCAGAGAAAGGAGCTAAGTGCACATGAGAATGGTGTTGAGCAATGTCTTGAGGATGATGATGGAGTGTACTACGAGGGTACAAAGGAGGTTAATTACATTAGTGGGAGAGGTTTTAACAAAAACTACATAAACCATCCCAACTTTCGTATCAGAGTACAAATGTGGAGAATCTTCAGGATCAAGTGTACTCGCCTAAGCCTCAAGGTAATTTCTCAAGAGGAATTCGGCAAATACCTACTATACCTACTAGCCAAAACCTCAGTTTTACAATGGACAAGGTGGTTTCCAAAGAGTATTCGTTCAACGAAATTCTCCGGAAACTAAGCTTGAGATGATGATGCAGTAGGTTATGGACAACCATAAGAAAAGTGCTGAGATCATAACCGCGAAGGTGGACAGATGTACACAAGCTTGAGGCCGTGAGCACCCATGTGGGTGTTTTAGAGAATGAAATCGCTAAAATTGTTTCCAGTGAAAAGGTACTTCTAGGAGTGCTGCAAAGAAAACCAGAGGGAAACCCTAGGGAGCAAGTGAATGCTGTAGAATTGGCCATGAGGAAGTTTCCGAACAGCAGCCGATTGGCTGAAAGGGCCAACCGATCGGTTCCTCAGTGATCTCTCTAATTGATGAATTCAACCCTTTAACCGATCAGTTGGATGCCTTTATTCAGGATAATTCATATCAGCTTGATCCCAAACTTGTAGAGTCTGAGGGAGAGGGTAATAAGAGTGATTTGAGTCTACATCAACAACCATCCCCATACAAGCTGAAAGTTCCTTATCCCCATACAAGCTGGAAGTTATTAGTTAAATCACTGAGGGTATGACATTTGATTAAGCTAAGAAAAACCTTGCTAATATCAACGAGGTTTTCAAGTGCGTTATGACGGGGGGAAAAGACTTGGATAAGCTTAAGAAGAAGTTGATGAAGGAGAGGAAGTAATTAACAAGGCTTTCAAAGCTTGATGAGCCCGGGAAGTTTGTTGTTCCGTGTTCAGTTCTTATGGGAGCATATTCCCAAAACAAAAATAAATATTGTATACTTGAAATATTGTGTATATATTTATTATTTTCTAACCTAAAAATGACAATGAAGAAGCCGAACTTTTGTATTATAAATATAGCATCTGATTTCTAACCTTCTAAATAACATTATCTCTAATCTCTTTTACTCTAAAACATCGATCACAAAAGACAAAACCAAATAATGTTTGGATACACATAATTTTACGACATTAAGCCCTTCAAAACAAGTTGGCAGATCCTGGTTAATATCCTCAACCCATGGAAGCAATACACAAAGCATACCGATGATGAATATGTAAGTCTCTACAATATAGCATTGATGAGATATGACATATTTTATTTTGATATGTTGAACATCAATAAGTTTTCTAATATTTATTTCTAACAATTTTGCTTCTCATAAACAAAATACAAAACTATATAGAGCAATTGATATTTCTATAAATTATATTCTCAAGTCTAGGATCTTCAAACAATTAGCAAGTGGTAAGGATCGATTTATATCTTCATCTAAGACACTAAAAAATCATACTCTAACTATGTTTATAATAACTCATGTTAAAAAGATTTTAACTATTATTTTTTATATAAATCATAATCTAATTATATTTATAATAAATTATAATGAGCCACCTTTGATTCGTCTGACAGAGACGTTAGCAGCACTTTCACCGCTTGATCATTTGAAAGAGTATCTTAGTTGATATAAAAAATTTCTCAATTTCTTAGTTTTGAAAGAGTATCTTAGTTGATATAAAAAAAATTTAGGATATATTCTCAACAATTTACACATAATATTTACACAAAAATTAGAAATCTCATTACTTCTAGATACTATCCATTACCAAAACAAAAATCTAGTAAAAACAAACAATGGAGTCTCCAAAATCTAACTTTCATGATGGCTACCAAAACATCTTTGTCATGCGTCACGTTGATCGAAAAAAAGTTTAAGCCATTAAAAACAACTAATATTTATGGTCATTGGTTACAATTTGTTTTTTTTTGTTAGCCATAAAGCAGCTCCTTGTTTAAACTTTGGTTATTTAGCACATCAACTTAATATTTCAATGACTAAACTGTTAACATAATATCAGAAAGTGGCTTTCCTTTTGTGTGCTCAAAATATTTAATAGATTTTAAATATCAGTTAACGGAATAGTCAACTCCATAATAACGTGATTTAACACAATAAAACATGAATACAAACTCTACGATTTTCAACCATCATGCATTATTTTAAATCATCGCCATTATGTGCATTCATGTGCATGAACTACAGAGTATACAGACCGACATAGCTGACCTTTCATTAGGATTAGGGATGCATGCGTATAATTTTGGGGTGTTTAGTAAGCTTTTCCACGTTTAAGTCTTGTTGACATATATTTAGAGCTTGCTTAGAGAATGTTAGAAAAATATATGAATTCCATTTTGATGCTCCATTTGTATGAAAGAACCAGTTCCATTCCTCTTCATTAAAAAAAACAAAATCATGAGGAAAAGAGAAAAAGAAACTGGAAAACTCTAAGTTTCATTGTAAAATTCATCAAGGGAATTACTTAGAATTCTTTGTGGTTTAAATCGGGGTTTTGCGATAAATTAGACGGTCTCACTCTGATTATGAATAATGATTTGCATCCTAGCTGTTAGGATAATCATAAACACATGAGTCACCCGTAAACACTTTCCTTAAGAAGACCATAACTTGTTTGATAGTCCCTATGTGAGAACACACACTAGCTTAATAAATGGTAAAAGACTATAAGTTCACTGATTTTAAGAGTTTCTTGTGATCTTGGGATTTAGAGTATGAGATATTGCTAAGTTTATGGCTAAATACATAAAGTAGGTTTTACTCTGACTCGGCTTTGATGAAGTTCACCGAAGGACGACCCGGTGTAAGTATTGTCCCTAATAACTTACTTGCTCCTAACTCGTTTCTCCGGATTCGAGGTTTTATTGTTCTTTACTTGAAGACAAGCAAAGATTCAAGTCTGTAGGAATGTGTTAACCCCTACTCTTATTAGTTATTAGAGTCTTTTTAATAAATAATCTTGTATATTTTCATCAAGAAAAATATAGTTTTAGTGTGAATTCATTGTTTTACAGGATTATGGACTTGATGCACGAAACACAGAGATATGAGCTTCATATGTTCTAGGAGAAGAAGATTCTGGAGATGCCAACCAATCTGTTGCACTTTGTATCGATCGGTTGAGAGAGCTCAAGAACTGATCGACTGCACTTTGCATCGATTGGTTGCCGTCTTTAGAATATTCTTATTTTCGATTCTAGGATATTTTAGGATCTCCTATCACTATAAATAAGGGAGCTCGACCCATTCTCAAATTATCCAGTTATGAAGAGCAACAACACTTGATTAGATCATTGTGAATACTTTAGAGTTTTATTTTAGATTTTGTAGTTTATTTTGTAATACAATTATCTTATCATCTTTGTCTTGCTTATTTTCTGCAAATATGCTTGAGTAATTCTCTTTTAGGCTTTTACTGCTTCTAATATGATGTTTTAGATAATGTTTCGTATGCATGCTTTCTTAGAGAAATGATGTTAGGTTTCTTCACCTAGGTTGTTAAAAAATGCTTATCTGAGAAGGGAGTCTAGGTACTGCCATTAGACAGATCTGCGTAACGGGAGTTGGTAGATGTAACAAAATCTAGTCTAGGTGAGCAAGGTACCTCTGCAAACCCGGAGTTGGTAGAAGCCTTGTGAACATATCGATCCTTATCTTAATGCTAGCTATTAGATCTTAGTTAGTAAACATGAGTTTATGTTTAGTTTAGTTTTGTTTAGTACGTTATCGCTAAGGGCTTAGGTAACTGACATTTCTGATTGAGTCTGAGACGAGATTTAATGCTTTCTCACATGTATGCATGTTTGCTTGTATAAAAATCTAAGGTGATCCCTGAATGCCTAACCACTACAAAAAAACACAGGTAAAACCGACGGCCAAACCGATAGTTTAAAATTCCGTCGGTTTTTAACGACGGATTACGCACGGAAAACCGACTATTTTGCTGTCGCTGGAACTCGTCGATAATTCGTCGGTTTTTACCGACAGTTTTGTACTTGTCGGTAAAAAGAGACAGAAAACCAACGGCAATCCGACGGGCTTTGATAACGGTCATATACTTGTCGGTTTTTCTATCCATTAATTGTTTTTTACGTTAATATAACCGTTAAAGAGCCGTATGAATTCAGAAAAACTGACGGAAAATCGACGGCCGCGCACTTATAAATATGAAACCACGCTCATTGTCACCAACACAATACCCATTCTTTTGATTCCTCTTATTGTAAAGAAATTACAAAAAAAAAATCAAAGTCATGTCTTCTTCAAATTTTTTTTTCGTGGATGGACGAGCCAATGATGGATTTGGAGTCGAACTTATTAAACGATGATTATGCACGAGGTGTAGGAGAATTCATGGAATTGGCATGTAAACAACCATCCGAGAAACAAACACAAAAGTTGAAATGTAAATGATCTGTATGACAAAATTCGCGTAATATTAGGATTGATTTAGTGTGGAATCACCTGTATCGCAATGGATTTACTCTTGGTTATAAGGTTTGGTATCTCCATGGGGAAATACTTATTATAGTAGTAGTAAGGAACTTTATATTGTGGATAGGGTAGAAGAACATAGAACGGAAGTAGATTTTGGTGGAGGTATTGTTCATATGGTTAATGATGTGTATAGAGAAAATATAGCGGAAGCAGGCGAACCGTATTTAGAAAGAGCAAAAAAACCTAATTTAGAAACTCGACAGTTTTTTTGATATGTTAGATGCAAAAAAACAATCTCTATACAGTGGATGCAGAGACGGTCACTCCCCTTTATCCTCTGCCAGTAGATTGATGACTATAATGACGGATTTTAATTTGGCAGAAGATTGTGTGGATGCGATAGCATATTTTGTTAAATATATTTTGCCTGAGGATAATCTGTTTCCAATCTGTTTCCAGCATCATACTATGAGATTCAAAAATTAGTTGCTGGTCTTGGGCTACCATATCAGATGATTAATGTATGCATCGATAATTGTATGATATATTGGAGAGAGGATGAAACCCACAAAAGGTGTAAATGGTGTAGGAAACCATGATTTCAAAAAACTAGTGGGCGAGCTCGAGTACCATATAAGAGGATGTGATATTTACTGTTAACAGACAGGTTGAAGAAGTTATATCAATCTGAGCGGACAGCAGAGGCAATGAGATGGCATGCAGAGCACATAACAGAAGAAGAGATTACACATCCTTCAGATGCAGAAGCATGGAAACAATTTCAGAGAGTGTATCCTGATTTTGCATATGAGCGAAGGAATATATATCTTGGATTATCTATTGATGGATTCAATCCGTTTGGGAAGCATGGAAGACAATATTCGTTGTGGCCAGTAATAGTAACACCTTACAACTTGCCGTCATCGTTGTGTATGCGTCGGGAGTTTATATTTCTCACAGTTCTAGTTCCTGGTCCAGAACATCCAAAGAGAACCCTTGACGTGTTTCTCCAGCCTTTGATTTATGAGCTCCAAATGTTATGGGAACAAGGTGTTCAAGCATATAATGTATCAACCCATCAAAATTTTCAGATGCGTGCGGTACTTATGTGGACTATAAGCGATTTTCTAGCACTTGGTATGTTATCAGGGTGGACAACACATGGACGTTTATCATGTCCATATTGTCAAGATAACACAGATGCATCCCAATTGAGGAACGAGCGAAAGACATGTTGGTTTTATTGTCACAGAATATTTCTACCTCCAAACCATTTGTATCGTCGTACGAAGAATTTGTTTAAAAAGAATACGAGAGTTTTTGATGCTCCACCTCCCGAGGTAGATGGTTCAAATATTTTGATGCAGTTGGGAGATTTTGGAGCACCAAGGACTCCTGACGTGGGTGGTAATGGCATTATCCTGTTGACGGTGCTGGAACATCTCACAATTGGCATAAGAAGAGCATTTTTTGGGATTTGCCATATTGGAAAGACCATTTTTTTGCGGCACAATCTTGATGTCATGCACATTGAGAATAATTTTTTTGATAACATCATGAACACAATCCTAAACGTCCAAGAGAAGACAAAGAACAATTTAAAGTCTAGACTAGACTTGACGGATATTTGCTCTCGCCCTGAGCTTGAAGTAATGCGTAATGGGAGATGTTCGATTCCTATGTATCGCTTAAATGCGCCATCTAAAGAAGCGTTCTTCTACTGGATTATCCAAAGCGAAGTTCTCGGATGGTTACGCATCAAATTTTGCATAATTGCATAGCGTTGGAGAAGGGAAATTTATTGGAATAAAGAGTCATGATTGTCACGTTGTGATGCAACGCCTCCTTCCATTTACGTTTACACATCTTCTTCTTGAAAATGTTCACGAAGCTATTGCAGGCACATTTTATAATTTAAAAAAATAATTTTCCGTCGATTTTGTTATTTATATATATATATATATATATTCTAATAATTATTTATTTTAAATATGTATACAGGAGTTGGTGCTTTCTTTCGAGATATATGCACGAGATCGTTAACAGTTAATGGTATCCGCTATTTGGAAACAAATATCCCCATGATCTTATGTAATCTCGAGAAGATATTTCCACCGTCATTTTTCGATGTTATGGAACATCTACCAATTCACCTCCCGCGAGAAGCTGAATTAGGATGCCCAGTTCAATATCGGTGGATGTATCCTTTTGAGCGGTTTATGTATCATTTGAAAAAGAAGGTTAAAAATTTAAGCAAAGTCGAGGGATCTATTGTGGCGCAGAGCATCAATGAAGAAGCTTCAAATTTTGCCGAATATTATTTTCCATCTGAGGTCTGAACAAAGAGTCGCCGACCTTCTCGACATGATAATGAGGGAGAGCGACCAAGTTATCATGTGTATGTTCCTAATTTGTTTACACAAAATAGGTCGCTTAAGTGGAAAAGGGAAGTCTCGGAAATTAACTTAGTAGGAATATACGCATGTGCATATGTATATTCTCAACAATTGTGAGGATCTTCAAGAATACGAATGGTAAGAATTGTTTATTTTTTTTATTTTTATGAAAATTTTATTTAGTAATAACATTTTTTCTATTTGATATAGGATTTACATGGTCATAATACGCTCATATTACTCATACTATACTGAAGAAAAACTCGAGTTGGAAAAACAAGGAAATTTTGCTAGTTGGCTCAAATATTACGTAAGTGTTAATTATGTAAATGATTAATTTAAATAATATAAATTTAAATTTAATATAATGAATTACTAACGATTAATGCTTTCTTCCCACAAGTTTCCGATGAGAGTTCGAAAGGTCAATCATTTCCGACATAGTTATTGGAGTTTGTCAACGGCCCTAACTACAATGTCAAGTCTTATCAAAGATATTACACAAGGGGATACACATTTTGGATTCATGAAGAGGTTGTGTATTATGGCGTTCTTAGAGAGATTTTAGAAGTTCGCTATCAAGGCATGGTTAACCTAAGATGCATTATTTTCCTCAAAGATCGGTACGATCCATTTATTGGTCGTGGTGTTCGTGTTGAAATATTCGGTGTTACATCAGTCCATTCAAGCCGAAGACTATTGAAGTATGATCCTTTCATCCTTGGTTCACAAGCAGATCATGTATATATTTTGTTTATAATTTAATTTAGTAAATTTTATGCATGAATTTCTTAATTAATGATAAAAACCATTGACTATGATATTTAATATAGGTATGTTACATTCCCTACCCACGAGTCACTGATAGGACCGACCCTTGGCTGACTGTGACGCCTGTAAACCCAAGAGGAAGGTTATATGGAGTTCTTGATCACGATCCTTTGCAACCTAGTGGAAGTGGTTTAATGGCTCCTGTTGAGCATTCCCTAGAAGTTACCCTTGCGGTAGAGTTCACTTTTTTCACAGATTATAGAGTTGATAATGAATCCGAGGAGAGTATAGGAGAATTTGGGGATGATTCTGATTCAATTCCATCTGATTACTCATCTGACACAGATTAGATTGTAATCTTATATTTTTTTATATATTTCTTACAATTTTAAGTATTTTCATTTTTGTAGGATTTTACAAAATTTAATAATTCAGATTTTATTTAGTTTTTTAAAATTTACTTATTGAGAAAGAAAAAATAATTTAATAATTTAATAGTTTGTGATTTTATATTGGTTTTGCAAAAAGTCAAAATGTTTTCAAAAATAATAAAATTTTATATTGGATAATAACAAAACCGACGTGTTAACCGATGATTTATTCCCTTTTTCCGTAGCTGACCAACTTTGACCATCAAAAAATAAATAATATATGTAACCCGTCGGTTATTCCGTCGGTTTTTTCATCTGAACCGACGGGAAACCAACAGCAAACCGATGGGATATTTTTTTTTGTTGTTTATCGATATGCGACTACTAAGTTATAGGTTATATCTTTTCTACTCTGCATTTTGAACATAAGTAATCCCTAAAAATAATCAAATTGGTCAAACTTAGAAATTTTAGAAAACTTGTAGTGAAATGAGTAAGTTAAATTATGAATGTATATGTAAGTTATAGATTAGTTTGTGATATAATGTTTTGATTTTTTAAATTGTTAAACATTGTTATTAATATTGATCAGAATCTATTAAAACCCTTTCTAAGTGTGTGTAACTGTTATTATTCATAATCTCTAACTCAATACCCTAACCATACCCTAAACAAACCCCAAATTCGAAAGTCCGTCGGTTATCCATCGGTTTTTCCACGCTAAACCGACGGGTTAACTGACAGGTGAACCGTAAATTTATTTATTTCTAAACGGTGCCGTCAGTTATTATGACCCTTCAGTTTTTCCGTCGGTTACGATCAACCCGTCGGTTTCTCCGTCGGCTTTTCCTTGAAAACCAAAGGTTGACCGACCAATAAAATTGCATGCATATATAAAATTTAGTTTTCACCGCCAAAATTTTCATCAAATTTTTTTGATTACACGGTTTTTTAATTTTTGACTGAAACCGACAGAGTTCCGTCGGTTATTCCACTGGTTTTCACGAAATAAAAAACGAGAATCTCTTCTTCTTCCTCATTTCGTCAAAACAAAAATTCTTCCTCTCGAATCTCTCTCGAATCCTCTCCAACGATTCCTTCCTCTCCACCGAATCCTTCCTCTTCTCTTCTCCACCAATTCTCTTCTCCTCTCCAACGAATATGTAAGTTCTTCTATATATTTTTCATGTTTTTTGATTTTTCCTTTAGAAATATAGATTTTAGGATTTGATATAGAAAGTTGGATTTAGGATTTTAGAATTTGATATAGAAAGTTTGATATATAAAGTTGGATCTTTTGTGATTGTAAACTTGTTAGAAAACTTAAATCTAGAATTTAGTAATTTTAAATATATGTTTATATTTAATTATAAATTGTTAAAAAGATTTTTAGATTTTATAAAAATTTTAAGAATTATTAAAGGATTTTACAATAACAAAATAATGTTTAGTAATTATTGAACATATGTTTAGGGTTAAATATTATAAATTGTGAAACCAATCTTAATAATTGTTTAGAATTTTTAGGGATTATTAGAATTGTTGAAACAAAAAAATCTTAAGAATTTTTTAGGGATTATTAGAAGTATAGGATTATAAAATTTTAGGAATAAAGAAATTGAATTTTCCAGATTGATTGCATTATGAAATTTTTTTAAAAATTGTATGAAAATTTTAAAAAGCTTTTAGGATTTATAAAATTTTGTGAATAAAGAAAATGTACTTTGATTTAGGATTTATTAAGTGTTTATGAAATTAATAGTTTATGAAACTTTTATAAGACTTTTATGAAAATTTTATAAAACTTTTAGGATTTATAAAACTTTTAGGATTATAAAACTTTTGCGAATAAAGAAAATGTACTTTGTTTTAGGATTTATTAAAAAATTATGATACTTTTATAAGACTTTTATGAAAATTTTATAAAACTTTTAGGATTTATAAAAATTTTGTGAATAAAGAAAATGTACTTTGATATAGGATTTATTAAGAATTTATGAAACTTTTATAAGATTTTTATGAAAATTTTATAAAACTTTTAGGATTTATAAAACTTTTGATGTTTACATTTTGTAACTTTTGTTTTTTTTTATAATTTAAGGGATTACGATTCTTTTCTTCGAAGTCAGTCTCAGTCGGACCGCTCGACCCAACTCTGACCACGTAATTCTCCCTCGGCGACTCATTCTGATTCTCATGTCCCAAAGTCCCAGACTTATGTGGGACCAATGGACATGACTATCGAGGAGCTCGTATCGCAGCTGGGTCGAACCCATATACCCCGTCTCGATCCAAACCCAACCGGGAATGCGACATGGTAAGTATTTTTCAAGTACATATCTTTTTTATAAAAAAGAAAAATCATAACTTACAGTTTACTTTTTGTTGGTGTGCTTCCTCACTCTTTTAATTATTAGCTTGCTCGGGATGGTGTGCTTCCTCACTCTTTAAAACTGATGGAGTATACGCACACCAACCGGCAAACTAATGAAATTCAGGATGGTCTCGCGAGGGAAGTGCTCGAGAAATCTACGAAGAGGTTGGAAGACACCGCATTATCTCAAGGATCAACTACTCAAGAGCTCTCCGCAGAAGTGATCAACCAAATGTTTTACGAGGTAGATTTTTTTATTATAATTAATTTATATAATTTTACATTATTTGTTTTAATTTTCTAATTTTGTTTTAGTTTTGTAGGAAACTCCAAAGACCAAGGGTCGGGTCTTTGGGTTAGGAAATCTAAGCCAAAGATTAAAATTTCTTGGTCGTTCGTCTTTGTCGTCGCCCACTTCTTAGTCGTACGTTGATCCCGCGGTCCTGGAGTCGCTCCAGGAGAAGGAGGCTCAGATAAAGGTTTTAGAGACACAAATAGAAGAGGAGAGGACCGAAAACTGCAGGAGAGCCGCAGAGATGGAGGAAGATCTAAGAGAGACAAAGAGGAAGTTACTCGAGATGGATAACTTCACGGCGGAGATGCGACGAGCCTTCCCGAGAGATCCGACAAGAAAACCGTCAGTTAACGTCAACGGGATTCCGTCGGTAAACCCGTCGGTAATTGCCGATGGTTTGGTGTCGTCGGTTACCCGTCGGTTATTGGGTCGTCGGTAATCTGTCGGTTAATTACCGACTGAAAACCGACGGATAATGAAAACCGACGATATAGAATCAACGGATTTGTGTGGTCGATAAACCGTTGGTTTAGCCCAATACCGACGGGTTACTGACGGTTTTGCTCATTGGTTTCGGCGTGTTTTCTTGTAGTGAACCATCTATCCTTTGCTTTTAGTTATTATATTAATTAAAAGGAAAAACAAAAAATAATTTCTTGTCTTAGCTAAGTTTTAATGGCAATAGTCCATAGTTTATTTGTTTTGGTCCTTGTGATTTCATCCCTAAGTACTATATCGTGTATCGTACACTTGCGGTAATTATTTAGGGTAAAACTGAACACTCAACAGGTTATGTGGGAGTTATGGGATAATATGCCCGTTGCGAAGGTTGGATCAAACAATGAAGTGGTGCTGGTTCGAAAATGGATGTATGAGTTCTCTCCTTGATGTTATCCTTATGGAAAGGATCGAACTGCCCTAGGATGACTTTGTGGAGTTTGCGTGTTTTCGGATGTGGAATGGCTTGGAGTCACCGAATGGATAGATTTGCGGAAGTATGAACGTCTTGGGATGGCTCCAAAGGTGTGGAATAGATTCGTGGATTGATGAAGTGACAGATCACGAATGATGAAGATGAACGGACAAACGAACGAACCAACGAACGAGTGGATGAACGGTAAGGAAGATCGGACGATGATTCTTGAACGGTGAACGGATGGTGTGGATGAACGAATGATAGTGAATGAGTGAAAACGAACGAACAAAAATGGAAGAAGAACGATGATAGCTTGGCTTAGACAAGGATGCTAAGATCCAAATGCCTTAGTCAAGAGCTTACTTTGGTGTAAGGATGAAAATCCGAATACACTAAGTAAGTGTTTGATCAAACATGTTTTAGGGAATGTTTTTGATAAAAAGATGTTTGATAAAATGAAAGAGATGACATGAGGGAGTACATATAGAGTTTGAAAATACTAGGGAATAACAACAACACACCTAGGAAATAACAACATAATTTAAAACAAGTTTGAATAAGAAAAAGAAGGCTCCTCCTTGTTTTCAAAAGAAGAAGTATGGGCTGGATCAACAAGGGGCATTTTATTCAAGTGTTGTGAACAAGCCTCATTAAAAACCTTGGCTGGAAAACCCAATTGGGACAAAACTAAGCCCAAGGGAAAAAGAGTGCAAGTCACAACACCTCCCTTATTGAATTTCTTAAGTCGCTTGTATCACAACCAGTGTGGTTGGATTAGCAAACTCAAGATTGCCCTGGATAGATGATAGTAGCTTGTGGAAAGCTTGATGGAACTTCTTAACTTTGGACCTTGTCATAACTCCGGGTGGAATGCTTAAGTCTTCTTCGGTTTCTTCCTTAGCTTCCTCGGGTACAAGTTCTGGATCAGTTTGTGCTTCCTCCTCCTTAGTCATTGAGCTAGCCATGATCACATCATCCTCTCTCACTTGAAAAGGATTTGACCTCAAATCTGGCTCATCTGCAAAATATGGAAGCAAGTCAGTAACATTAAAACTAGGGCTCACGGTGTACTTACCTTGAAGATCCAATTGGTAGGCATTATTGTTGATCTTCTTGATGATTTTGAATGGTCCATCAGTCTGAGGCATCAGTTTGGATTTTCTTTCATTAGGAAACCTTTCTTTTCGCAAGTGTACCCAAACCAAATCTCCTTCCTTAAAGATGAATTCTTTTCTACCCTTGTTAGCTTGTTGTTCATAAAGCTTGGTCTTGTGCTCAATATTGCTTCGTTCCTTCTCATGCAACTGTTTAACAAGTTCAGCTTACTTCTTTCCGTCCAAGCTAGTCCTTTCACTCACATGTAAAGGCATTAAATCCAAAGGAGATATGGGATTGAACCCATAAACAAGCTCGAAAGGAGAAAACTTAGTAGCAGAATGTTTAGCATGATTATAAGCAAATTCTACATGAGGCAAACATTCTTCCCAAGTCTTAATGTTCTTCTTAATCAGTGCACGTAACAAGGTAGATAGGGTTCTATTAACAACCTCAGTTTGTCCATCAGATTGCGGATGACATGTAGTGGAGAATAACAACTTTGTACCTAGCTTAGACCAAAGAGTCTTCCAAAAGAAACTAAGAAACTTAGTATCTCTATCAGAAACTATAGTCCTAGGCATGCCATGCAATCTAACAACTTCTCTAAAGAACAACCTAGCAACATTCATAGCATCATCAGTCTTGTTACATGGTATAAAATGTGCCATTTTAGAAAATCTGTCCACCACAACAAAGATTGAATCTCGACCAGTCCTAGTTCTAGGCAAACCAACAACAAAATCCATGGAAATGTCATGCCAAGGATGCATAGGAATGGGTAAAGGAGTATACAGACCGTGATTTTGCATTGTGGACTTAGACTGTTTACAAGTTGCACATCTTTCACATGCTTTCTCTACGTCTTTCTTCATATGCGGCCAATAGAAGTGTTCTTGCAAAACACTCAAGGTCTTAGCCACGCCAAAGTGTCCCATTAATCCACCTGCATGAGCTTCCTTGACAAACAAGTCTCTCAAAGATGAATTAGGTACGCACAATCTACTCTCAAAGAAGAGAAATCCATCGGCTCTATAGTATTTACCACTTCCAAACTTCTCACAAGAAGCATAGATATTTTTAAAATCAACATCAGTGGCATATAATTCCTTAATATGCTCAAAACCTAGTAGCTTAGTTTCAAGAGAGGTTAAGAGAACATACCTCCGAGACAATGCATCGGCGACTACATTGTCCTTACCTTTCTTATACTTGATCACGTATGGAAAAGTCTCAATGAATTCAATCCATCTAGCATGTCTTTTGTTAAGCTTTTGCTGACCTTTCAAGTGCTTGAGGGACTCGTGATCAGTGTGTATGACAAATTCTTTAGGCCAAAGGTAGTGTTGCCAAGTATGAAGAGCTCTCACCAACGCATAGAGTTCTTTGTCATAAGTGGGATAGTTGAGTGTAGCACCTCCAAGTTTCTCATTGAAGTAGGCAATTGGCCTTTTCTCCTGCATAAGAACAGCACTAATACCAATCCCTGAGGCATCACATTCTATTTCAAAAGTTTTAGTAAAATCAGGGAGAGATAGTGATATGCTCAAATATAATACCCTAAAGTATCTAAGTAGTAGATGTAGTATTCTAGGGGTCGAACCACAAAGACTCAAGATGTTCACTCAATAAATTCCAGAATATGAATTAAGCTAAGCGAAATGAATCTAATCAAAAATAAAAAAGTAATTAAAACAAAGTAGTAAATCAGTGGGGAAAAACACTAGGCTTAGGGAAGTTTGCAGGCAAATCAGAATTATCAATCAAATAAAATATCAGAAATAAAATAAGTTCCGCTCTAGAACTTGAAACACATATGTAAAGTAAACCAACTGTCGTTGCGAAGACTATCTATGTCTAAACCTAGAATTCCAAATTTCTTTGCAAATTCTATAAATTCAAACAAGCATTAATGCTCAAGTTCAATTGTTCACAAAATCCTAAACCAAATTTCTTTGCGAGTAGGCCTTTTGCTCACCAAACACTAGTTCAGGAAACTAATCACACTTTTGTGTCAATTAATCAACCTAACATCAGATTCTAGTTCGCGAGGCTAGAATAAGCATTAATCTCAAGTCTAGGTAAAAAGCTCTATAGATATTCCCTAACAAGTGAATCTGATTTAATAATTCATCAGATACCTTTAAACAACCCTAAACCTAACAAGGAATCTACTTAGACATGGTGAATGAAACGAACATCATGAATAATATAGATATCATAAAGTATAATAGAGTAAGAATACAAAGAGAGTTCAAGGTTCTTCTCCCAAAACTCAATTGCAAGAATACTCTATCTCCCGAAATCCAGTATCTGTCTCTCTGAGGCTCAAACCTAATTATCTCGCTTAAAACACGCTTTGGAGTTCATTGGAAAGAATAAGGAAAACTTCTGTTTTTCTTCGGGTCTTCTGGAGAATGCGCGTTCCGACTATTAGTATCGACCGATACTGTGAATGTTATCGATCGATACTGAGATCTTTAATCGTGTCTCTTCCAAACGATGGTATCGATCGATGCTGTATAGGTGTCGATCGATACCGAGCTCAATTCTCCGAACTGCTTCAGCTCCAATATGCTTCAGAAGCTTCCATAATTCCAATTTAGCTCCAGATGTGCCTATATCTTGAAAAGAACCTGAAAGACTCTAAAACTACTAAAAAGACTAAGAAAAAGGACTTATATCATGGTTGAAAGTGGGTAAAAACCATGATATATCAACTCCCCCAGACAAAGTCTTTGCTTGCCCTCAAGCAAACAGAAAACAAAACAAAGAAAAAGGTTTGAAAACGCGGAGACTCACCTTTTTCTTGAGACATAGTAATGACCCTTTTTCCAAGCTCCCAGTTATCACCTAAACAGTTTCAGATCTGACCGCCATGTACTTCTCCGTAGACAATTTCAGCTTCCACGTATCCACACATTATCTCGTAGCATCAATCATACTAAATCCTTCATTGCTGATTCATTACTGTTGTTGATGTTCAGGAACCTTCTATATTCTTCCACATGCAATATCGTGACTAAGGAACCACCCAAGCTTCATACCTTGATATGATTTTCCTCTCCCCCCATACCTATCTCTTTTTATGCTTCTGATTTGGATTAAGCTTTGCATATACAAATTAAGGTTTGAGACGCGAGTATTGATGATGATAGCCATCAAATCCCAGGTTCTCCCCTCTCAGAGTATCAAAAGTCTTAGGCGAATAACAGGGTACCGGGAAATGTTCCTACCCCTTGCTTCAGACCTTTGTGTGATCATTCATTACCCAATTAGAAAAACGGGATCACAGGAAGTGTTCCTAGCCCTCTACTCGGCGGAAATCATTTCATCTTTCATGCATCAATGTGTGTCAAGGGAGAGGTATACCATAATTTTCAAACACATGGGTTCCTTTGTCAGATATGAATGATGAATCAAGTTCAGTGAATACCAACCTCAGGAGTGAAGTGCAAAATTGGGCTCAGGATTTAGAAAAAATTTGCTGGAGACATGGGTGTTTCCTAGTCAACTGGTTAGTCTTTGGATTTTTCATTAGTCAATCTTAGAGCTGATTCTGTGACAATGAATACTTAAAAACAAAGTCAGAACAATGAAATCAAGCAAAGGTTCATATTCTCCAACATGTTTTGACTCAATAAAACAAAAATTTGACTCAAAAATGACTGACTCTAAGAAAAACAAACACAACGTCAGTAACCACCTCCCCCAGACTTAAACAACACTGTCCCCAGTGTTATCTAGCCTAGAGGAAGCAAAAGAAAGCATAAGAACAAAATGGCAGAAAGGTGGCTCGAAGGTACCGTGGGAATGGGTGGGTATCGATCGATATGATAACCAGTATCGACCGATGCCAAGTGAGTATCGACAGATGCCAGTAACATATCGATCGATACCAAGGGCCTTTTTCGTAAGTCTTGGAGTGGTAGGCTCCAAGACCGATGTGTCGCCAAAAGACCTGCGCATCATGAAACTAGGTAGGAAGAGCTACCTGCTGAAGATCGTGATCAAAGCCATAGATGTCGCAGAGGTCAAGGATAGGCAGCCTGTAACGAACCCCTCGGATCAAGAAAGTCAAAGTGCCCTCCAAAGCATTGCGGTGGACCTCGTCTCTGTAGTAGACTCGAGCTGTGGCGAGGAACTGGCGAACGAGGTCGGGATAAAGGTCGTACTGGCGTGAGTACAGTGTCCCCAGACCAATCTTCTCGAGCATATCCAAGAGCTCCACGTTGATACCAAGACGGCGCATAGTGTGCGGATCGATGAAGCATGTAGGGACGATAACAACGCGCAACCACTTGTTGTAGAACAGAGTATCGTAGTCGTCCCACTCTTCGGCTATGGGCCTATAGATTCAGGCCTCGTCTCGGTCTCCTCCTTTGGCAAACCTGCCCAATCACGTCTCAGGATAATCCTCTTCCCTTCCAACTTAGGCCTGGGAGACCTAGCAATAGGAACAGGGGCAGAGGGAGATAGCGAACGTCGCGGCGCAGCTCTCAGGTCGCTAATGTGGACCTCAAGGAAACTCTGAGGACCCGTGTTGTCCGTGAAGCCGCCCTTTAGAACTCTGTAGCGATCTCTAGTCAGACAAGTAGTCACGACACCGGCATGCCAAAACGAGCCGCATAAAGCTTCTACCTCATCCTGGAGACTAAACTCGCGGCGTGGTGGATTGGAACTGGAGGCGTCGTCCTGACGTGCCTTCTTGCGGGGAGCCATCTGAGAATAAGCAAGATGAAAACAGATAGCAAATCAGCATGTGTATCGGATAAGCGCAGGTATCGACCGATACCGAGAGGGTATCGATAGATACTCGAAATCTATTCACAGAAGATTCTCACAGAGGCATCACAATCCAACTCTATCAACCTAAAAACGAATTCCTCATATCCATTATAACTCCTATCATATCCATTATATTCCTATCAAAGCAATTCCTTTCCCCTAGAGTGAAAGACGACAGGAAACAGAACTAGAACTCCATAACAGAGGAAACCGAAACTGAACCTGTCAACGAATCTAAGAGGAAGGAATTCGAGTGTATTACCTTGTAGATCGAAGGAATGAGCAATGAAATGACAATGGGGGCAAAAATCCGAGTGGAATAGAGTGTAAAATCGAGTAAAATGATGAAGAAATGAAGATATGATGAAAGAGTTAGGGAGAGACGGTGGCGTCGATCGATGAGAGAAATGAGAGACTGAAGAAGAAAACCCGAGGGTTTTATAGAAAACATACATGGGCGCTGGGCATTGATCGATACTGTAAGTGGTATCAATTGATGCTCGCGTCCTGATAGCACAGGTCTGCCTTAGTCTCAGTATCGATCGATACTCCCTGGGTGTCGATCGATGCTTGTCGTCTGAACCTGGTTCACGTGAAGGCACAAGACAAAAACAAAAACGAAAAATCAAAAGAAAAACTTATGTACAGACTCACCAGTGGGTTGCCTCCCACCACGCGCTTGTTTAATGTCTTTAGCTTGACATTGAGATCAGTCAGGCAGCTGGTGGTTCAGCCAGAGGCACTATGTAGCCATCTGGGATGGTGGCTTTCGGCCAGTAGTGTTTCACCCTCTGTCCATTGACAGTGAACTCCTTTCCTTCAGCATTCAGCAACACGACCGCGCCATGTGGTCGGACTACCTTGATTGTGAAAGGACCTGACCAACGAGAACACAATTTCCCAGGAAACAATTGCAAACAAGAGTTGTACAGAAGTACCTGGTCATTTGGTTCAAAGTGGCGAGAAAGGATCTTCTTGTCATGATAGGCTTTGGTCCTTTCCTTGTACAGTTTGGAGTACTCATAGGCGAAGTGTCTGATCTCATCCAATTCATTCAGTTGAACCAATCGCCTTTGAGCAGCAAATTTGATGTCGAAATTCATCAGTTTAGTAGCCCAGGCTGCTTTGTGCTCGATCTCAACCGGAAGATGACATGCTTTCCCATACAGCAAATGCAATGGTGTGGTGCCAAGTGGCGTCTTGAACGCGGTTCTGTAGGCCCAAAGAGCGTCGTCGAGTTTCAGTGCCCAATCTTTCCGTGTAGTGCCAACTGTCTTCTCCAAAATCTCCTTGATCTGTCTGTTGGAGACTTCGACTTGTCCGCTAGTCTGAGGATGATAAGGTGATGGGACGCGGTGATGTACGCTGTACTTCCTCAGCAGCTTTTCGAAGAATTTGTTGATAAAGTGAGTGCCACCATCACTTATAACAACTCGGGGTACTCCAAATCGAGGGAAGATAATGGTCTTGAACAGTTTCAAAATGACGGAGGAGTAATTGGTAGGACTAGCGATCGCTTCCACCGATTTGGAGACGTAATCGACGGCGACCAATATGTATCTATTCTGTCGCGATGGAGGGAACGGTCCCATGAAGTCAATGCCCCAGCAATCGAAAACCTCAACTTCGAGGATGAAGTTATGTGGCATCTCATGTCGCTTGCTGATCTTTCCTCTTCTCTGACACACTTCACAATGTGAGATGAAAGCGTGAGCATCTTTGAACAGCGTAGGCCACCAGAAACCAGCTTGCATGACCTTAGAAACAGTTTTGAATGTGGCGAAATGCCCAGCATACTCGGATCCATGGCAATGATACATAATTTCTGGCACCTCCGTTTCAGCTATACACCTTCTGTAAATCCCATCAGAACAGTGCTTGTACATATATGGTTCATCCTAAAAGAACGTCTGACATCTCTCATAAACTTCTTCTTGGCATACTTCTTGAGATGCTTTGGTTCGTAGTCAGCAGCAAGGTAATTGGCTATGTCAGCATACTAGGGTTCAGCAGGAGTGGTGACAGCCAAAGATTCCTCAGTATCAGACTGATCTGCAGACGAATCAGTAGTGGAAAATAGCTGGTATCGATCGACACCGAAGGAGTGTCGATCGATGTTGCCATCTTAAACCGACTACAGCAATTCGTGAGGGTATCGATCGATACCTTTAAAGTGTCGATCGATGCTCGTCGTCTGTAGTGGCAAAGTCGAATCAGAGCTGTGTCGACATCCAGTCTCAATGAAGTAGATTTTCTCCTCAGGTAAGGAATCGTCAATAGGAACTTCATCACTGATCTTCATACGTGAGAGATGGTCTGCAACTCCATTCTACACTCCTTTCTTATCTTTGATCTCGATGTTGAACACTTAGAGTAGTAGAACTCATCGACACAAACGAGGTTCAGATCCTTATTCTGAAACAGGTACTTAAGAGCAGCGTGGTCTGTATGAACGATCACCTTACTCCCAATCAGATAAGAACAAAATTTCTCAAAAGAGAACATTACAGCAAGTAACTCCTTCTCTGTGGTACTGTAGTTCTTTTGAGCGTCATCCAGTGTTCTGCTGGCGTAGTATATGACATGAAGCTTCTTGTCTTTCCTCTGTCCCAAGACTGATCCAACTGCAAAATCGCTCGCATCATACATGATTTCAAAAGGGAGGTTCCAATCTGGTGGTTGAACAATTGGAGCAGTACCCAACGCCGTCTTGATCATTTCGAACGCGACGAGACACTATGGTGTAAAATCGAAGGTGACATCCTTACATAGAAGAGCAATAAGTGGACGAGCTAACTTAGAGAAATCCTGAATGAATCTGCGATAGAACCCGGCATGACCAAGGAAACTCTGAATGTCTTTCACAGATGTAGGTGGCAGGAGGCTTGTCATGACCTGAATTTTAGCCTTATTAACTTCAATCCCAACCTTAGAAACCTTGTGGCCCAGAACGATGCCTTTTTGAACCATAAAATGACACTTCTCCCAGTTCAGAACTAGATGTTTCTCTTCGCAGCGTTGAAGCACCTTGCATAAGTTGTCCAGGCATCCCTTAAATGAAGATCCATAAACAGAAAAATCATCCATGAACACCTCCATGAATTCTCGATCATGTCAAAGAAAATTGACATCATACATCTCTGAAAGGTGGCTGGAGCGTTACACAACCCAAAAGGCATCCTCCTGTAAGCGAACGTGCCATAGGGATAAGTGAACGTCGTCTTCTCCTGATCATCCGGATGTATAGGGATCTGGAAAAAGCCTGAGTATCCATCCGGGAAGCAGTAGTATGGGTGACTTGCCAACGTCTCCAGCATTTGATCAATGAATGGTAATGGTAAGTGATCTTTCCTTGTTGCTGCATTCAACTTCCTGTAATTGATACACATGCGATGCCCGATGATTGTTCTTGTCGAAATCAGCTCATCTTTCTCATTCTTTACCACTGTGAATCCTCCTTTCTTAGGAACAACATGAACTGGACTGATCCAACTGCTGTCAGAAATGGCATAGATGATTCCTGCTTCCAAGAGTTTAAAGATATCATTCTTTACAACTTCATTCAGATTCGGGTTAAGCCTACTCTGATGCTCGATCGAAGCATTCGATTCATCCTCCAGATGAATCCGATGCATGCACAGATCTGGTGATATACCTGAAATGTCATCAAGAGAATAGCCGAGAGCTTTGCGATACTTGCGCAGCTTGCTCAGCAGTAAGGAAACCTTTGCGTTGTTTAAGGAAGAATTAACAATCACAGGATATGTAGAGTTAGGGCCAAGGAAAATATACCTCAAACTAGCTGGGAGTTGTTTAAGATCGAGTTTAAGAGCTCTCTCCTCACCCCAATCGCTCAAGGAATCGGATCTAGCACGAGAGACAACCACCTCCTCGGGAAGAAACAGGTGGTGTCGATCGATGCTCTCTGTAGTATCGATTGATGCCCCTGTATTTTTGTCAAGGATCGTGGCATAACCAGTAGCAACCTCAGTGGGAACTATTTCTGTCTCAGCTGAGCAAACCAACGCTCTCTCCAAAGGATTCTCAGGGTGTAATCTCATGAAGTACACATTTGATAATTCACTGAAGGTGTCGATGAAGAATGTCTGACCATCTATAGTTGGTTTCTTCATCATCTTTTCCATGTTCAAGGTCATAATCAGATTACCAATGTTGAAGAATATTCTCCCATTCTTGCAGTCGATCAGGGCGCCTGTTGTGGCTAGAAAGGGTCTGCCTAAGATCAGCAGATCTCTTGGCTCAACGTCGTACTCTAGGACGATGAAATCAGTTGGGACCAAGCAGTCTCCAATAGTAATCAGAACGTCCTCAAGTAATCCTTCGGGAAATCAGACCGAGCGATCAGCGAGGATTAGGGAGATCCTAGTAGGTGTGAAGTCTGTCACCCCCATTCTCTTAGCTACTGAATACGGCATGAGGTTTACACTGGAACCAAGATCGCAAAGGGAACGTTCGAACCTCTCAGTGAAGATTGTGCAATCCAAAACAAAACTTCCAGGGTCTGGTAGTTTCTCTGGAATCTTGTTTAGAAGAATTGCACTACACTCGTGGGTGATTCTCAGTACCCCTTCCTCAAGATTCAAATTGCTTGAAACCATCCTTTTGATGTACCTTCTGAAAGCCAGTGAAGTCATGATAGCATCGACGAACGGGAGTTCAACAACCAACTTTTCTAGCATTGCTCTGCATCTAGCCTCTTCTATCTCTTTCTTAGACTTGGCAGGGGGTCGAGGGAAAGGAATTTTTGGTACATAGACTCTCCCGACATGTCATGTGGTCTACTTCTGATCGATTTCTGGACTGGTATCGATCTACACTGGGGGTGACAATCGATGCTTGTGGTTGTGCAACTGGTCATGTAGAACGTTGAACGGGCAACGATCGATGTTGAGTGGTGTCGATCGATACCGAAGGAGTGTCGATCGATACTGGGACAATTCCAGAAATCTCATCGTCGTCGTCTCCAGCAAGATCGACGAGCTGCTTAGGAGAGTAGGTTTTCTTCAACCCTGGAGTGACCTCTTTTCCACTTCTCAAAGTAACGGCATGAACGTGCTCCCTTGGATTCACCGTTTTTCCCGGAAGGAAACCATCTTGTCTCTTCACTGTTTCTGCAGTCTGAGCAACCTGGGTTTCCAGCTTCTTCTGATGGATGTTCAGAGCTTCGATTTTTCAATTCAGATCAGTGTACAAGGCATCCATCTTTCCATTGAAATCGACAGTCATCTTTTGTTGCCCATCAAGAATCTGTTCAAGCATAGTTTCGACTTTGCTTTCCTGAGTCTTAGGAGGTGGTGTCTGGTAAGATGAATTTCCATAGGTGCGAGTGTACCCACTGTTCTGAAATGGCTTCTGAGCAAATGAGTTTGCTCCGAAATTCGCAGACTTAAAATCAGACTTGAATCCTCCCCTATGAGAGTTGTTAGTGAAACCGCGGTTGTACGACGAATTCTGAAATCCATTACCACCAATGTAGTTGACATCCTCTGCTTCACCTTCATCGACGTTCTCGACTTCTTCAGCAAAATGCACTGCCTTCTGCTGCTTGCCCATTAACAGATTGTGAACCGAATCCAGCTTCGCATGTACCTCAGCAATCTGCAACCCATCAACGTTTCCGTTCTACTTCTTCCTCTCAAAATCTGCATTCTTAGTACTGTTGCTAGATGCCAAGTTCCCAATCAGCACATAAGCATCTTCAGGATACCTTATCTTGAAATTACCATTGCTTGCAGCGTCCAAAGCCATCTGATACCTCCAATCGATCCCTCTGAAGAATATACCCAATAACTGAACTTGAGAGAAACCGTGGTGAGGGCAATCCCTCTGATAAGACCAAAATCAAACCCAGGCAGCCTTGAAAGCCTCAGTTGCTCCCTGAAAAAATTGGGAGATCTTGTTCCTAAGCTCTTCAGATCTCGCGTCTTCATAGAAATTGTTCAGAAATGCATTCTTAGTCTCCTCCCAAGTAGTCAGAGAACCAGGAGGCAACTGCTTCAACCAGTAAGCTGCATCTCCACCAAGAGAGTATGGGAAGAGCTTACAGAAGAGGAACTCATTGGGCACTCCATTGTATTTGATATTGGTGACCAAATCTTCGAACCTCTCGATATAATCCATGGGATGCTCATGAGAAAGACCATGAAAAGGGTGCTGGCCTACAAGAGTGTAGTATGCAGGCTTCAGCTCAAAGTCATTTCTCTGAAAAGTTGGAATACAAATCGCAGACCGATTTGCATAGAACTGGTCTGATCTGTTGTATTCCCCAAGTGTTCTGGCGCGATTAACCAGAGCATTCCCAACATTCCCACGCACAGCTGGTGGGATAACCTCATTAGCTACCGGTGCAGGGGCAACAACGCTTCCTTCTGCATCTAATCTCTGTCCATGCGCGTCACACAGGTGACCTTCCTGATCTCTCAAAACCCCAGCTTCATCACGAGCGAGCACAATCGGATTGTTCATCTCTTCTTGTTTCTTTTGCTTTCTGATCGTGCGCTCTAATTCAGCTAGTTCTTTGTTAGATAGATTGGTCAACTGCTTGTGCTTGCTTCTCCTGGTCTCACGATGTTGCATACACCTAAAACACAGAAATCAAATCGCGTAAGTGATAGAAATTAAAATGAGTATCTAAACCAAAATCTAATGGTGAAATTAGAGTCCCCGACAGCGGCGCCAAAATTTGATATGCTCAAATATAATACCCTAAAGTATCTAAGCAGTAGCTGTAGTATTCTAGGAGTCGAACCACAAAGACTCAAGATGTTCACTCAATAAATTCCAGAATATGAATTAAGCTAAGCGAAATGAATGTAATCAAAAATAACAAAGTAATTAAAACAATGTAGTAAATCAGTGGGGAAAAACGCTAGGCTTAGGGAAGTTTGCAGGCAAATCAGAATTATCAATCAAATCAAATATCAGGAATAAAATAAGCTTCGCTCTTGAACTTGAAACACAGATGTAAAGTAAACCAATTGTCGTTGCGAAGACTATCTATGTCTACACCTAGAATTCCAAATTTCTTTGCAAATTCTATAAATTCAAACAAGCATTAACGCTCAAGTTCAATTGTTCACAAAATCTTAAACCAAATTTCTTTGCGAGTAGGCCTTTTGCTCACCAAACACTAGTTCAGGAAACTAATCACACTTTCGTGTCAATTAATCAACCTAACATCAGATTCTAGTTCACGAGGCTAGAATAAGCATTAATCTCAAGTCTAGGTGAAAAGCTCTATAGATATTTCCTAACAAGTGAATCTGATTTAATAATTCATCAAATACTTTTAAACAACCCTAAACCTAACAAGGAATCTACTCAGACATGGTGAATGAAACAAACATCATGAATAATATAGATTTCATAAAGTATAATAGAGTAAGAATACAAAGAGGGTTCGAGGTTCTCTTCCCAAAACTCAATTGCAAGAATACTCTATCTCCTAAAATCCAGTATCTGCCTCTCTGAGGCTCAAAAACCTAATTATCTCGCTAAAAACACGTTTTGGAGTTCATTGGAAAGAATAAGGAAAACTTATGTTTTTCTTCGGGTCTTCTGGAGAATGCGCGTTCCGACTATTAGTATCGATCGATACTGTGAATGGTATCGATCGATACTGAGATCTTTAATCGTGTCTCTTCCAAAGGATGGTATCGATCGATGCTGTATATGTGTCGATCGATACCGAGCTCAATTCTCCGAACTGCTTCAGCTCCAATATGCTTCAGAAGCTTCCATAATTCCAATTTAGCTCCAGATGTGCCTATATCTTGAAAAGAACCTGAAAGACTCTAAAACTACTAAAAAGACTCAGAAAAAAGACTTATATATCATGGTTAAAAGTGAGTAAAAACTATGATATATCAGATAGGACCGGTGAATGAGTGAGTTTTTCTTTCAACGTTTGGAATGCATTCTCCTGAGCTTGTTCCCATTTGAATCCGACATTCTTCTTGATTACTTCCGTGAGTGGGGCTGCTAGAGTGCTGAAGTCTTTGACAAATCTTCGGTAGAAACCGGCTAGACCATGGAAGCTTCTTACTTCTCCAATAGTTTGTGGACTAGGCCATTCTTTGATCGCTTTTATTTTCTCCTCATCAACCTTTATGCCATCTGTACTCACAACGAAACCTAAGAAGACAAAGTTATTCGTTCCAAAAGTACATTTCTTAAGATTGGCATACAAGGTCTCCTTCCTAAGCACTTCTAAAACCATTCTCAAATGCTCAACATGCTCATCTAGTCCTTTGCTATATACTAAGATGTCATCAAAGTATACCACAACAAAATTTCCTATGAAAGCTCTAAGAACATGATTCATTAATCTCATGAAAGTGCTAGGAGCATTAGTTAATCCGAATGGCATAACTAACCATTCATAAAGCCCTTGTTTAGTTTTAAATGCAGTTTTCCATTCATCACCTTCTTTCATCCTAATCTGGTGATATCCACTCTTGAGATCTATTTTAGAAAATGTGCTAGAACCATGCAACTCATCAAGCATATCATCAAGTCTAGGAATAGGATGGCAATACTTTACAGTGATATTGTTGATGGCTCGACAATCAACACACATCCTCCAGCTCCCATCTTTCTTTGGGACGAGCAAAACTGGAACTGCACATGGGCTCATGCTCTCTCAGATATGACCCTTTTCCATTAGATCATTCACTTGTTGCTGAAGTTCTTTGGTCTCTAACGGATTGGTTCTATAAGCTGGTCTGTTTGGTAAGGAGGCTCCAGGTATGAAATCGATTTGATATTCAATGCCTCTGATTGGTGGTAAGCCTTGTGGATTCTCATCTGGAAATACATCTTTGAATTCCTGCAAAAGAAGTGTGATTTTGCTAGGCAAAGCCGGCAGTGGATCATTCAAATAGAAACAACCTTTAAAAACAAATAAAAGATTAGGAAGATGACTCCCTTTTGAATTTGTGATCAGAAGGTTGGTTGGTTGTTTAGCTTTGGCTTTGGCTTTAGCTTGTTCTCTACTCTTCTTAAGACTGATCTGATCCATGTGTACCTCTTGAGGAGTCAATGGCGCCAGGATAGTTTTTCTTCCCTTATAGTGAAAAGAGTAGCGATTGGTGTAGCCATCATGCATAACTTTTCGGTCTGATTGCCAAGGCCTTCCCAACAGCATGTGTCCAGCATCCATAGGCAATACATCACAAAGAATCTGATCTTCATAAGTTCCATAAAAGAAAGGTACCACAACTTGATTTTCCACCTTTAATTCTCCTTCATCATTAAGCCATTGTAGCTTATAAGCTTGTGGACGTTTCTGAACTGTTAACCCAAGCTTCTCCACCATTGATTCACTTGCCACATTGGTACAACTGCCTCCATCAATGACTAAACTGCACACTTTGCCTTGTACCATGCAGCGAGTGTGAAACAAATTTTCTCTTTGGTCATTCTCGTCAGCCTTGGTTTTAAGATTCAAAGTCCTTCTAGTAACCAACAACTCTCCATTGACTGGCATCTTAACTTGCTCTTCTGATTCAGTATGCTCTTCCTCAGATTCAAGATCACCATTCTCCATAATCACAATTAGACGCTTGTTAGAACACTCATTGGAGTAGTGGCCGAATCCTTTGCATTTGAAGCATTGTATATCTCTGGTTTTGGACGTGGAAGCCTTTTCTTTGCTCTTTATATTCTGGTCTTCAACCTTAGGCTTAGTAAATGACTTTGGATCCTTGTAAGAACTTGATCTTTCATCCCTTTGATAGTTAGGCTTGCTTGCACCAAAACTGTTTTTGTAGCTTCTTCTCTTTAATTGCTTTTCAAACATGATAGCCTTGTGTAGCAGCTCCTCTAACTCCACATAATGTTGAACCTCAAGTCTGTCCTGGATCTCTCTATTAAGTCCTCCTAAAAATCTGGCCATGGTAGCCTCACTGTCCTCTTGATTATCTGCCCTTAGCATAAGAGTTTCCAACTCTTTGTAATATTCCTCAACCGTACGAGTGCCTTGTACTAAAGATCGGAGTTTGTAGTGTAATTCTCTATAGTAGTGGCTGGGAATGAACCTCTTCCTCATGATGAGCTTCAGCTGGTTCCAAGTCTCAATAGGACGGTCTCCTACACGTCTTCTTGTTGTAACCAAATTATCCCACCAACTCAATGCATAATCCTTAAACTCTGTGGGTGCGAGTTTTAGTTTTTGCTCTTGTGTGTCCTCCTTGCAGTCGAACACAATCTCGATTTTCTTTTCCCACTCAAGGTACTCCTCTAGATTGCTAGTACCTTTAAACTCAGGCAGTTTGAGTTTAACACCACCAAGAGGATCCGTAAACCTTGGTTGCCTTTCTTCTCGATCATGCCTTCTTCTCCTAGAACCACTAGACCGAGATGCATGACTATAATAATTTTCTGTGGCTGAATGATTGTGGCTTCTTCTGGATCTTTCTTGTTCTGAATGGACAACCTCAGCCCTTAAATTCTCAAGCCTTTGGTCCATGATTGTAGTCAGCCTAGCTGTGAGAGCTTCTAACAAAAGCTGATTCGGATTGTTGGCTTCTACATTATAATTTGCTGGTTCATCTTCTTCATGGCTCGAATCCTCCATGGTTCCTGAAATATTCACTCACTTAAACAAGTCAATTGTTCACTGAAAATTTTAAAAACAATAAACAAACTAAACAGATTTGAAAACAAGAATTAAAAACCGTAAAGAACAAGTTTTAACAAATGATTCGAAGAGTCATGTTTTGAGTAGAATTCCAAAAGTCAAAAATCGAAACATGAACTGTGAAGGATTTCGAATTGGCAAAACACAACCTGGTCACAAAGCTTGCTTTGATACCACTTGATGTGATCCTTATGGAAAGGATCGAACTGCCCTGGGATGACTTTGTGGAGTTTGTGTGTTTTCGGATGTGGAATGGCTTGGAGTCACCGAATGGATAGATTTGCGGAAGTATGAACGTCTTGGGATGGCTCCAAAGGTGTGGAATAGATTCGTGGATTGATGAAGTGACAGATCACGAATGATGAAGATGAACGGACAAACGAACGAACCAACGAACGAGTGGATGAACGGTAAGGAAGATCGGACGATGATTCTTGAACGGTGAACGGATGGTGTGGATGAACGAATGATAGTGAATGAGTGAAAACGAACGAACAAAAATGGAAGAAGAACGATGATAGCTTGGCTTAGACAAGGATGCTAAGATCCAAATGCCTTAGTCAAGAGCTTACTTTGGTGTAAGGATGAAAATCCGAATACACTAAGTAAGTGTTTGATCAAACATGTTTTAGGGAATGTTTTTGATAAAAAGATGTTTGATAAAATGAAAGAGATGACATGAGGGAGTACATATAGAGTTTGAAAATACTAGGGAATAACAACAACACACCTAGGAAATAACAACATAATTTAAAACAAGTTTGAATAAGAAAAAGAAGGCTCCTCCTTGTTTTCAAAAGAAGAAGTATGGGCTGGATCAACAAGGGGCATTTTATTCAAGTGTTGTGAACAAGCCTCATTAAAAACCTTGGCTGGAAAACCCAATTGGGACAAAACTAAGCCCAAGGGAAAAAGAGTGCAAGTCACAACACCTCCCTTATTGAATTTCTTAAGTCGCTTGTATCACAACCAGTGTGGTTGGATTAGCAAACTCAAGATTGCCCTGGATAGATGATAGTAGCTTGTGGAAAGCTTGATGGAACTTCTTAACTTTGGACCTTGTCATAACTCCGGGTGGAATGCTTAAGTCTTCTTCGGTTTCTTCCTTAGCTTCCTCGGGTACAAGTTCTGGATCAGTTTGTGCTTCCTCCTCCTTAGTCATTGAGCTAGCCATGATCACATCACTCCTTCAAAGATAGATCTGTTGTTTAGTCTTGATGATGTGGATTTAAGAACTCATAGAGTGCAGATGGATGTGGTAATGGAGGATAACATGGCATTGTTTATGATATGGGATAAAGTGAAGAGTTGGAAAGATGTTCGATACCGCAACTTCACGGCTGACAACAAGACTCCATTCAAGATCTGTTACAGCAACTGATCACCGAGCACAAATGATGTGTGCGCTCAAGCAGCAAGGGCAAAGATCATTTACATGATTGCACATAAGATTCCTTTCAACTTTGGGAAGTTAATGTTTGATCATATCCTCCAGCTGGCCCTTTCCCAGCCTTGTATACCAGCTTTTAACTTTTGAACCCACAATCAAAATTCTATTTTTTTCCAGTCTAGTATACTAGCTTCTGATGGCGCATCATCCATTACAATTTCATGACAAGCCAGTGACCAAGGATAAGAAGTGCACAAACCAGTAAAGCGAGTGGCAGCCCCATCACTAAAGTATGACATGTGTGGTCATCAAAGGGAAATAATGCTGGCTATTGAGATCCTCCTGCAAGCCATGACTGTAGGTAAGTGCTCCTGCAAGCCACGAGCCAATTGAGGATACCAGAGGCTTTTGTTGAGTTATAAAATTTGAGCCAAAATAAGAAACGCTTAGAAAGTGTGTTCTCAATTATCTGTTGGTTTCAAGGGCGAGTGATTAGATAGCAAGGAATTGTATTGCTCTCTTTGAGTTTCACGCTAGAGTGAATAGATTAGAGGGAGTTACTGTGTTCTTCGAAATCGGAAATTAGTAACTATTTTCTGACCATTTTTAATAGCGATTAAAAATTTGCCACCGCTTGAAACAGTCCCACATCAGTCCTCAAACATGGACTTTGTGACCATTTTGAGACGATTTCGTTTATCAAAAAACGCAAGTTTTCTTGTAGTGGTTGATTCTTCGGAGAACTCAATCTTATTTCTAAGTTTAGCCAAATTTTATTTCCAAGATACGTGAGCACAACACGAAATGAAATATGTTTGATACTTTAGCGTTGGAATTGAATTTAGTACCAAACTACCAACGGGGAAGCATTGGCATGACAGTGAACTTCATGGTACCGTTGCTGCAGTGAGCACCGTCGTGCTCGCCACACACAATGTAGTAAGGCTTCATCTGTTTAAGAACAAACTCAAAGCCATTTCCAGCACCTTGCTTTGGGGACGCAATCATTTTGCCTTTCTTCATGTTACATTTTTCGTAGCTCGATGGGTTCGGAAGCAAGTAGACGCTGTGCGTGAACGGGGCTGGTGGGTTGTATTTGAACACTGCACTCGGATGATCATATCATTAGTATTTTTGTCAAAATCTATATACATTAATAATAATAGCTTTGTATGTAGAGACTTATAAGGCAGACTACTTCATTACAAACTAGACATAGTTATGTGTGGATATTTTAGTTTTTTTTTTTTTTGTTATCCACACTGTTACGCTGCTAATAGATTAATAGTCGAAACAAAATGCTGCAATACAAGCGGTAGATTGGTCGGCCTTATTTGCTGCCATGCATTTCGTAAAAGATGTGAGACCGTCAGAAACAAAAATGACTCACCAAGTATGTCATTGAGAAAGAATGGAGCAGTCTTAGAAGCCCAGTCGGTGTAATTGACACCGTAAGTCCAATCTTTGTCTCCACCGACTATGATCTTTCTAGGTCCATTGTAGGTGGCATTATAGCATTTCGAATGACCTCCATAGCCCCAACTCCAGCCAAAGCCCCTATTGGCCTCAGCAATTGTCGAGATTATGGAAGCAATGGTCATTAGGACTAAAACATGGTTTAAGAAACGAAAGTGTACCATTGTATACTCTTTAGAAGTATTAGTTATTTTGATAAGTAATTGTGTTGGTGTTGTTCGAAAGTTTAGAGATTGGCTACTTATAGGAGGAGGAGATATGAGAGAGATGGTACCAAACTGTAAAATTTAAGATTTTGGTCACCTTTTTCTTTTAAAACATTTGATAACAAAGAAGGATGATTATCAACTAACATTTATTCTTGGGGAAATTGGAAAGAAATGATAAATATTTAAATACTCTTTTTATACATGCATTCTAAATTTAAGATTGGTGACATATGATTTTGTATAATTGAAATTCTACTATACCCTCAATTTTTTAAAAAAAAATTGTAAAATTATTAAAAGTTTCCTAAACCAGTTTGATTCAATAGATTTCATTCTTTTATTATTTAAAATAAAAAAGATTGGACAAATATAGGCATATTGATATTCTCTTTTTTTTCTTCCTCGTTCTCTTTTTTTTATTCTCTTTTTTTCATTCTCTTTTACGCCAACAATCATCATACACCACATAGTACATAGCTCTCGAACATATTTTTTTACCTATACTCGTGCAATTAAAAATTTGGAACTTGAAATTCGTAAAAATATGAGAAGAAGAGATGAAGAAAGAAGAAGAAGAACGTGAAAAAGGACAAGAAGAAATTATTTCCTTAGGTAGAAATAAATCTAAACTAATCAAAATATAACTTATGATATTTGCAAACGTGATCAAAACATGAATATTTAATTACCTTATTTTACGATCATGAATTTTCAATTACCTTATTTTATGATCTTGTTTCTTAAAAAAAAACTAAATTACATAGAAATTATATTCTATTTTTTTTGTAGAATATAAGGGAAAACATAAAAATAGTAGGGGAGGCCTCACGTGTTGCGTGAGTTTAAATTAATATAGTAAATTATGCAACACTACATAACTATATATATATCAATATGATTGATCTAGTAGTTGTTGTTTGCACATTCAGCTTATGTCATGTACTCACGTGGTATCCTATTTATTGGTTTCATGTGTTATCTCTTTAAAAAACGTAAGACCAAATTGTAACCTACAGTAATTAGAGAATCATAATTAAGTATTAATTGATTTTAAAAATGAGAAATTATATTTTTTATATATGTTTTTTTAGAAATGAAAATAACAAAGGCTATAAAAGAGAAATAGTGAGAAAACATATGTCAATAAACATCTTTTATATTTTGTTTCCTCAAAATTAATGTAAATATACTAAAAAACAAAATCTGAGTAAATCATCATAATCTTTATGAATATATTAGAACTAATTTAATTGGAAAATGTCACTGAAAACTTAAAGAAGCTCAAAAAAAGAATGTAGATACGAAAAATAAAATTTTAAAAATTGTAGTAAACAATCAAAAAATTCCTAAACAAAATTATCCTTGATAGGAAAAATAAAATGATCGAAAATTTGGAGTCAAATTTGGTTTCAAAATTTTTTAATTTTTTTTTTTTGATTTGGAATAAACTTACATGAATCCAATCTAAATATGAATTTTAGCTAAATGAAAATGAACGCAAACAAAAATATTTCTCTTATGGTTAATTTGAATGAGGTAAAAAATGCAATCACATTGCCTCATCCTGATACATTTTCTTCTTTAGACATTCACATCTAAACAAAAATAGATTTGATGAAAATAAAAATAAATGAATAAATAATGTTTTTAATATAAATTTGGTAGAGTCATTTTAGAAAAAGTGGAGAGACTCATATAAATCATCCAATAACCAAGTCATACCTTGCTCTTTCATATTACATTGAAAGAATAAGGTGAAAAATATAGAGATTTTACAATGTAAAGAAGAAAAAAGCTTACATGTCCAATGTGAAGAATCATGATACTTTAATAGTGTATCTATTGCGCCATTAGTATTAATACCCCTAACAAACACGGTAACCTAAAAAAGCTTACATGTCCAATGTGAAGAATCATGATAGTTTAATAGTGTATCTATTAAGTTTCTTTCAAATGTATTAATGAGTTAATTTATGGTCTAATTGTGTTAATCGATTTTAAATGTGTACTAAGAGAAAATATTGTTTTTATAATTTTTTTTTTGGAAATGATAATATTAAAAGGAAAAATAGAGAAATAGTGAAAATAAGAGATGACACGTGTCAGTTTGTGGTTAAGCGAATCCTACTTTATTAGATAAGATCTTTGTATATGGTTTTTTTTTGGTGAATGAGAATATCAAATGATACAATAAAGAAAAATTGAAAAGACACATGTTAAAAGGTTATAGTCAATTATGTTGTTTGAGTTTCTTTCAAATGTATTATGGGTTAAGTTATGATTTATAATTGATTTAAATGTGTAATTAAGAGAAATTATTGTTTTATAAATGTATTTTTAGAAATGAGAATATTAAAAAATAAAATAGAGAAATAACGAAAATAAGATATGACACGTGTCAGATTGTGGTTAAGCGAACCCTACTTTATTATATAAGATGTTTTCTAATATTCATAGAACTAGAGTAAATGTTAGATAATATATTATAACTTTCATACAACATAGAGTAAGATATAGAATATGTATTATAAATTTCGTAGAAAATAAATTTTTAAATTTTGTAGACAATAAAATATTTCTAAAGTTCGTAGAACATATAAAGTGTTTAGAATACAAAATCTATATTTCGTAAAACATGTAGAGTGTTAAGAATACGTATTCTAAACTTCGTAAGATGTATTCTAAATTTCTTAGATAAACTTTTATCGATCCAAAACGGTAACAAAAACGACATATCTTGGACACTATTTGTGTTATCATGTCTTCTATATTTCACAATTATTCTTTAATATTTTTCAAAAAATTGATTAAATCTAATCACAAAAATAGTATACAGATAATTAACATTTTACCGTATAATACACATAAACAAATATTTATCTTTTATTTCCAATTTTCTCTTTATTATTTTTAGAATACAATGTTACGTTCATTTACATGAGTGCAAAAGTAAGCTACGGTCGGAAATTTTTTGAATTATAGCGACAGTAAAACAAATTATAAAGGGAAAAGAAGTGAGAAACCAACTAAATGAGAGGATTCATAAGAAAAATGAATTGGACTTGTTATTGGAAGAACGTTGACTAGCAGGTCAATGCTTTTTCAATCTGGGAATTTTTTTTTTTTTTTGCTTTAGTTGCTACTTGAACTAATTTACGTTGACGAATCGAAATATAAAGTATTACATATGATTGAACTAATTTACTTTAGTTGCTACTTGAACTAATTTACGTTGAACTTATTTTCAAGCATTAATTTGTCTTCCTAGTTACGTTCGAGTGACGATAAAATGATTTAACTTAAAAGCTCAAAGTATTTCGCACAAAAAAAAAAAAAAAGCTCAAAGTATTTGTTTTGGTTGTAGACCTGTGGTCAGAACAAAAATGACATTCAACTTGCATAAAAATTGAAGTTACTTACATTTCATAGTAAAGTAGGTTACAAGGACAATTTCAACAAAGCAAACATAAAAAATATAGGTTTTGAGAAAGTTGATAACATTCCCAAATCTTTGTCCATTTTACTAGACCTGAAAATAAATATACAAATTTATCCCAAAAAAGTAAAAATAAATATACAGCACAAGATAGAGGTTTATGGGATATATATAATAGATTTTTTCAAATTAAATTACCCAAAGTTTAATACAACCTACTTCGTCTTTCTCTCTTTTTTATATCACACTATACGATATTTCTCTCTCTATTAGATGTTATAATTTGGTAATGACTCGTGTTAATGAACATGTTATAAGTCTCCATGCACAGTCTCGTGTTCATCACTCCGCCTAACATCCAGATCCCATATCTGAGCCCCTCTGATGGTTGCCGCCGCCTAGTGTGACCGAGTTTGGTCAACATCCTCCCAAATTAGGGCATCTCCCATTTTACAATATTTGGGCTTGGCCCATAAATTTTGTAACTAGATTTTCTTTAATTTAAAAATGTTTATGGGTTCTAAGCATGTTTGGCCAACCAAAGTAAAAATGTTTTGGGCTTGGTCTATTAAATTTTGGATGTGGTTCTGTTCTATTGCATCCGTAAGAAAGCTTGTTTTAAGGCCCCAAATGCACTTTTAGGTCCAATTGCAATGTACACTTTATTTCAACTTCTTCCTTTGTCAAGGTAAGATTTATACTAATTACTCCTTTATGGAGAGACATTTTACAAAATCTAGGTCTGGTTTCAAGAGTTCATGTAACGAGGACAAGTCCATTATAGGGAGATTTGATCCGAGGGAGGATTAGCAAACCTACTACAGATGACAATTGAGAATCAATGTGCAGAAACTCTAAGGGATAGGAATGAGTCTAGGATCCCGTCGATTGAAATATTGTACTTGCTAGTTACTTCCAGGTTCCCCCATATAGTTTTTCTCAAGAATGGCTTACTTCTTTGTCTTTATAGTACAAGTTCTCGGTTATTGTGGTTATCCATCTCCTTCTTCGAGGTGGTCGTATGGAGGTTCCCTCTTTTATGCGTCTGCTATTATATGCGGCCTCATTGTGGTGGTGTCTTGTCCATAGGTTGTCTATAGAGATACCGCCTTTGGAAGTTGATATTCTCAAATATAATACCCTAAAAGTACTAAAGCAGTAGCTGCAGTATATTAGTGGTCGAACCACAAAGACTCAAGATAACACTCAATAGATTTCAGAATATGAATTAAGCTAAGCAAAATCAATATAATTAAAATCAGCAAACGATTAAAAACTGGTTGTAAAATCAATGGAGGAAAACGTTAAGCCTAGGGAAATTCGCTAGTAAATCAGAATTGCAGATCAAACAGATTGTCAGGAATATGTTTAGAACCGTTCTTGAACTTGAAACACAAATATAAAACCAACCAACTTTCGCTGCGAAGATTATCTATGTCTAAACCAAGAATTCCAATTTCTTTGCAAATTCTTTGAATTCAAACAAACATTAATAATCATGTTCACTTGTTCACAAAATCCTAAACCAAATTTCTTTGCGAATAGATCTTCTACTCACCCAACACTAGTTCAAAAAATCAATCACACTTTCGTGCCAATTAATCAACTTAATATTAGATTCTAGGTCGCGAAGCTAGAATAAGCAGTAATCACAAGTCTAGATGAAGAACTCTATGGATTTTCCTAACAATTCAATTCAATCTAACAATTCATAAAATACCTTTGAATAACCCTAAACCTAACAAGGAATCTACTCAGACATGATGAATGAAACAAACAACATGAATAAAATAGATTGCATTAAAGAATATAGTAAAGAGTAACAAGAGGGTTCTGAATTCTTCTCCCAAAACTCTGCTACAAAATCTCTATCTCCGGGTATGAGTTCTGTCTCTCAAAGTGACTGAAAAACCTAATTATATCCTCCAACACGTTTTGGGCTTAATTGTAAATAATAAAGTATTCTGGGCCAAAGAGCAGATTCTTCCAACTTGTAGAAAGTCGTGTTCTCTTCCTTGGACGTCGATATCGACCAATACCATAAGTGGTATCGACCGATACCATAAGTGGTATCGATCGATAGAGAAGCAGCGAGTAACGTTCCTTCCAAGTTTCAGTGTCGATCGACACTAGGTGGTGTCGGTCGATACTAAGGCTTCATATCAGCTCCTAAACTGCCTGACCAATGCTCAGCTCCAAAATACTCCACAAAGCTTCAATAAGTCCAATTTAGCTCCAAACGTACCTAAATCCTGAAAAGACTCTAAAAGACTCCAAAAATACTAGAAAGACTCAATAAAAAGGACTTATATCATGGTTAAAAACGGATAAAAACCATGATATATATGAAGTCGGTGTTGTTATGCCATTTAGTGGTTATCTGGTTGTAAGAAACCGATAATATTTTTGGAAAAGCTAAGTCTGGGTGGCTTATTCCGCGATTATCGTAGTATTTTGTCATACCTTTTCCTTCTAAATTTGGTTCTCCTTTAGTGAAGTTGGTTCCAGGTTCATGTTGTTGTGGATCTCGTCAATCTTCAGAGCTTTGGTCTTACTTTGGGTGTTTCCTCTTTTGGTGGATGGAAGCGGATGTTTCCCTTAGCAATTGTATATGGTACTTGGATTGCGAGTGTTCTATCTTGCCCTACTTGCGGCTTCTCTCTTCAAGGATTGGATGGCTCGACATTTCAAGAGCAAGTTAGGTTAATCAAAAACCTGGGAAATATGTGTATTTCTGAGTGGCAATGGTTTTTAAGGAGGCTAGATTCTTCTTCTCGGGCAATCCTACTCATGATCGTGTGTCTATTCTCCGTGGTGATTTCCACTTTCTTAGGGACCCTAAATCCTTTCTATCTTCTATATTGTTGTAGTTGTAGGTCTCTCTTTGTAGTTGTCTGAGTAATTTGTCTCCTTTTGACCATCTTAACCTTTCTATCTCGTCTTTCTCTTTTGTTGTATGGTTAAATTGTTGACGGGTTCTCCTTTGATGAGAGCCATTTGGCCTTTTATTAATGAATGAAATTTGGTTGATAACAAAATTAATAGTAAATAAGGATGATAAATAATTCAAAATTTTATTTACAAGTGAAAAGGTGATGTTATTGCTTGGTAAAATTTGCAGACTTTTAAACCTATAGTTTTATGTAGTACATACACTGTTAACCCTTATTTCTACCAGTTTTTAACTATTTGTTTTGATATACATTTTGAGTTTTTTTTTTCTTGAGTTAAAGAGTGTTTTTAGTATCTTTTAGTCTTTTTTGGAGTCTTGACAGGTTTTGGGACGTTTTGGAGTCAATTGAGAGTTTTTGGATCATTTTGGATGGCCGGAGATGTAGGATCGCTCAGTATCGTTAGAGTTTAGTATGCGATGGAAGATTTCTCATCGTTGGATCTTCTTCATATTTTTAAACAAGATAGAGGAATATTTTAGCTTTCATTTCCAAGTGGATTGAAGGAAATCTAACAGTGCTGTCAAACTTTATGGACACAGTTTGGAAGCTGTAGCGAAACTTTATCGCAGTTTGAAGGAAATCTAACAGTGCAGTCAAACTTTATCGCAGTTTGGAAACTGTAGCGAAACAAGAATGTCTGGAGCATATCAATCGGCGAGTTAGAGATGCTATTAGTTACCTCTAGCTAATTCGTAGAAAATTTTCTTTGAAGGAGGTTTTTTGTGAGTGCAGTCCAAACTACTATGGAGTAGTTACAGCTAAAGAACATATGTTCTATGGTTTTTGTATGGTTGTGACATAAGAAAACAAGTAGGTGGAGAGGTAGAGTTCCAACAGGCTATACGATCGCATGTCATTAATCTGTTTTTTATTGTCACCCATTTACATAAGGAGAATTTTGGTTTTGCATGAGTAAACTGATATGCTCAAATATAATACACTAAAAGTACTAAAGCAGTAGCTGCAGTATATTAGGAGTCGAACCACAAAGACTCAAGATAACACTCAATAGATTTCAGAATTATGAATTAAGCTAAGCAAAATCAGTGTAATTAAAAATAGCAAACGATTAAAAACTGGTTGTAAAATCAATGGAGGAAAACGCTAAGCCTATGGAAATTCGCCAGTAAATCAGAATTACAGATCAAACATATTGTCAGGAATATATTAAGCATCGTTCTTGAACTTGAAACACGAATATAAAACCAACCAACTTTCGCTGCGAAGATTATCTATGTCTAAACCTAGAATTCCAAATTTCTTTTTTAAATCCTATGAATTCAAACAAGCATTAATGATCAGGTTCAATTGTTCACAAAATCCTAAACCAAATTTCTTTGCGAATAGATCTTTTGCTCACCCAACACTAGTTCAGGAAATCAATCACACTTTCGTGCCAATTAATCAACCTAATATCAGATTCTAGGTCACGAAGCTAGAATAAGCAGTAATCACAAGTCTAGATGAAGAACTCTATGGATTTTCCCTAACAATTCAGTTCAATCTAACAATTCATCAAATACCTTTGAATAACCCTAAACCTAACAAGGAATCTACTCAGACATGATGAATGAAACAAACATCATGAATAAAATAGATTGCATTAAAGAAATAGAGTAAAGAATACAAAGAGAGTTCCAAATCTTCTCCCAAAACCCTGCTACAAATTCTCTATCTCCGGGTATGAGTTGTATCTCAAAAGTGGTTGAAAAACCTAATTATATCCTCAAAAAAAGTTTTGGGCTTAATTGTAAATAATAAAATTTTCTAGGCCAAAGAGTAAATCCTTCAAACTGGTAGAAAGTCGCGTTCTCTTCCTTAGATGTCGGTATCGACCGATACCATAAGAGGTATCGATCGATAGAGAAACAGCAAGTTATGTTCCTTCCAAGTGTCAGTGTCGATCGACACTAGGTGGTGTCGGTCGATACTGAGGCTTCATATCGGCTTTTAACTCCTTGATATCATAAACCAAATTCCCTTATGCCATGGTACTCAATTTAATTCTTTCCTGATTAGATTCCAAGTTTCTCTTGTCGAGAAAGTTTTTGTGTAGACATCACCCTTCCTTCTCCATAGGAAAACATCATCCTCCAATATGTTTCGCCTATGCCACTATGTTTCCAGAACCTGAATTATCTGGTTCAAATGTGCACTTATACTGTGTCTTCTTCTTCTAGCTTGCCACGCTTCAACCAAAGTAGCGTTTGTCTAATTCCCATCTCAACAGTCCCCTGCTGACCAGCCAAGTCAAATGAACGGCCAAGAGGATATCACTTATCAAACCAGATGGAAATTAAGGATCCATTTCGGGCTTCGGTTTTTCAAAAGTATTTTTCACCGACTCTTTATTTCAAAAGTTTACGCATATCCATGACTCCATGCTTGTATCTTCCTTGAGAGACCAGAAAAAATGTCCATTAAGCAGGGTTTCAACCCATTTCACCCACAACAAAGAGTTGTGAGATAGTAGTCGTTATAGAAAGGTATTGATAATTATATAAAACACAGAGATACAACAGAGTTTATATAAGAGAGAAGAAGGCGAAGAGATGAGAGATGAAGGGGTGAGAAGATGGGAAGATAATCTAGGAAACAACAGAGTCAAAGTATCAATTGAATACATCCCTTAACATGCCCCCTCAAGATGGACGAACGGTAGTGAGACCAAGCTTGGAAGTAAGCGGGATGAAACGAGCTCGAGCTAATGGTTTAGTGAGACCATCAGCTAATTGATCAGCTGCAGAAACGTGAGAAACACGAAGAACACCATTTTGAACAAGATTCCGAATGTGATGATAATCAACAGCAACATGCTTTATACGGGAATGAAACACGGGATTAGCACACAAATAGGTCGCCCCAACATTGTCACAATAAATCATCGGAGAGGATTTAGGAGAGAAGCCAATTTCATGGAGAAGGGAGCGAATCCATTGTACTTCAGAAGCAGTATTCGCCACAGACTTGTATTCCGCTTCGGTGGAGGAGCGAGCAATCGTGGTCTGTTTCTTAGCGGACCAAGAGATGAGATGCTTGCCAAGATAGACAAAATAACCACCAGGAGATGAGTAATCATCTTTATTACCTGCCCAATCAGCATCCAAGTAAGCATGAAGAGAGGTAGAATTAGACGCAGAGAAGAATAAACCACGAGTTCGAGAACCACAAAGATAACGCAGAATGCGTTTCGCAGCAATCCAATGATCGGTAGTGGGTTTGTGCATATATTGAGATAATTTGTTGACAGCAAAAGCGATGTCAGGCCGAGTAAAGATCAGATATTGCAAGCTTCCAATGACCATTCTATACTCCGTAGGATCAGCCAATACCGTACACGTATGTTGAGTGAGAGGAGGTTTATCAGCCATAAGAGTAGACACCGGGTTGGCGTCTAACATATTGACCCGACGAAGAAGATCTGTGATATACTTAGATTGAGTCAGAGTGAGTCCTTGTGCATCACACAACACCTCAATGCCCAGAAAATAGCTGAGACAGCCGAGGTCTTTGAGAGAGAACTTGGCACCAAGAAGATCAATCAACATCTGAACTTTGTGAGAATTGTTTCTAGTAACAACAATATCATCAACATAGATAAGAATGAAGATAATATCAGACTGATGATGAAGAAAGAACAAGGATGCGTCAGCCAATAAATTCACAAAACCTGCGCCAAGAAGAAAGGTCCGAAGAGCATTATACCAAGCCCGAGGTGCTTGCTTTAGGCCATAAATTGCTTTCTTCAATCTGCAGACATGATGAGGACGATCTTGATCAATAAATCCAGGTGCTTGTTCCATGAAGACAACCTCATCCAGCGGACCTTGTAGAAACGCATGATTAACGTCTAGCTGCCGAAGTGACCAGTTGTAAGAAGTAGCCAAACTTAAAACAAGAAGAACAGAAACACGTTTGATGACGGGACTAAAGGTTTCAAAGTAGTCAATGCCAGGTCGTTGATTATAACCTTTAGCCACCAATCGAGCTTTGTAGCGTTCAATTTTGCCATTGGGAAGCCGTTTGATCCGAAAAACCCAACGACAACCAATAATGTTAGAAACACCATCCGCAGGGACCAAGTCCCATGTTTCTTCACTTATTTGATTGTCGAACTCCTCTGTCATAGCATGTCTCCAATACCAAGAGCCTAATGCTTGGCGATAAGTAGTTGGCTCAATATCCTTATACAAATCAGAAGAAGTGGTGACAGAGTTTGCATACCGGGGATTTGGTTTGACAATATTATTCTTAGCTCTGGTGCGCATTGAATGAGAAGGTTGTCGAGGTGCAGCAACCAGAGGTGGTGCAGCAACCGGAGGTGATGCAGGAGCAAGAGGTGATGCCGCTGAAGAGGAATGAGGAACAGTTGGTGAATGAGTGACCAGTGGTGGTAATGGCGAAACAATAGCAGGCACATGGTCTGGTGTAGAATGACATGGCGTTGCTGGAGTCGGTAAAGGATCTCAAGGCGGGGCCAAAACAGAGATAGGAGAGATGAGTGGTGTAGCAATCAAAGAGGCCGCAACAAGAAGTTCAGAGGAAGAAGAAGACAAATCAGATTGAGAAGAAGAATTTTGTGAAGAGGGGAAAATCGTTTCCTGAAAATCAACATGACGAGAGACATAAAGACGAGAAGTTTGAGGATCAAAACAGTAATATCCACTTTGAGTCGAAGAATAACCCAAAAAGATACAAGGAGAAGATCGAGCCTGAAGTTTATTAGTGGTATAAGGACGTAAGCAAGGAAAACAAAGACATCCAAAAACCCGTAAATTTTCAAAATTAGGAGATTCGTGAAAAAGAAGAGAATAGGGAATTAGAAAATCAAGAGAAGAAGAAGGTAAACGATTGATCAGATAAACATAAGTTGCAAAAGCAAATGACCAAAATTCAGGAGGAAGAGATGCATGAGAAAGAAAAGCAAGTCCCGTTTCAACAATATGACGATGTTTTCTTTCAGAAATTCCATTGAGTTGGGGAGTATGAAGAGGAGTTGTGAGATGAGAAATGCCATTAGTAGCAAGAAATTTAGCCATAACCATAAATTCACCACCATTATCAGAGTAAAGAGTGATAATGGGTGTTTGAAATCTCTTTTCAACTAAAGCTTTGAATTTGACAAAAGTATCAAAAACTTGGGACTTTTTCTTGAGTGGATAAAACCATGTATATCGAGAGAAATGATCAACCAAAACAAGATAATACTTATAGCCATCGAAAGAAAAAGTAGGAGAGGTCCAAACATCACAATAGATAACATCAAGGGGTTTGGTGGAGCGAATCATATTAACACCAAAAGGCTTTTGATGACTTTTATTTAAAGAACATGATTTGCAAAAGAGAGAAGATGACACTTTATTAGATAAAGGGAGTTGAAAAGTAGTAATTGTTTTATTCAAAAGATCAACATGAGAATGACCTAAACGAGAGTGCCAATCAAAATGAGAAGTTTTAAAAGTGGAGAAAGCACGAAAAGAAGAATGAGAGAGAGGAGCCGACCACTCATAAAGCCCATCTTTAGCGTTTCCCTTTGCTACTGGAAGCCCCGACTTGAGATCCTTCACCTGAAACATCCAAGGATCGAAGGTAACCGCAACATTATTGTCAACACATAATCGATAGACAGAGATCAAGTTCTTCTCTATTTGAGGGACATGAAGAACATGAGATAAAGAAAGATCACGAGATGGTGAAGAAAGAGAAGTCGAGCCTGTGTTAGTAATCGACAGTCCATGGCCATCGCCAATGATAACTTGATCAGAACCAGAGTATGGATCATGTAGAGAGAGGTTTTGAAGATCGGCAGTGAGATGGTGAGAAGCGCCACTATCGAGTAACCACAATGGAGTCTCAAGAGATGATGTCATAACGTGATTTGCACGAGGTTGTGATTGAGATTGGACCAAACGATACTGGTAGCAACGCTGAGCAGTGTGCCCAGACTTTCCACATGCTTGACACCGTCCCAAATAAGGACGCCTTTGATCAGAAGATGAGGAGTTGCGATTCTCATAAGAACGAGGTACGGAGAAGCGAGAATCAGAGTGACGGCAAAAATCATTGGATGAGTGAGACTTAGAGCGCCAATTAGTATCAGTACGATGACGATGATTGGAAATCTGAGCCGTAGCCGGGAAGGTTTCAACCGATGGAGCGCCACAGAGAAGAGCAGCTTCACGGTTGCGTAACTTCTCATGAAATTCCTCAAATGAGACAACAGTTTCGCGATTCTGAATAGCATTACAAACCGCACGATACTCATCAGGAAGCCCATCAATAACAAAATCAATGAGATCTTCATGATCAATTGCTTTTCCAAGAAGTGAGAGTTGATCGGCCTTCGTCTTCATCAATTGCATATATTCATCGATAGTTTTAGTTCCTTTGCTTGAATTTTTGAGTTGATCCTTCAACTGTTTGACATGACCACGAGAGGGAGTGCCATAAGTTTTGGCGAGAATTTGCCACGCATCAAGAGTTGTGGAAGCATTGGTAATGAGTGATTGAAGAGGGGCAGAGATAGTGCCGAGAAGAGACGCAAAAATAAGTTGCTCTTGGCGGCAATGACTTGTGTATTTTGGATTAACAACAAGTTGATTTTCGTTGGTGATCATGGGATATGGAATAGTGGCGGAGTCGTTGATGTAATCTTGAAGATCATGACCTCCAAGAAACATACGAAGCTGAAGCGACCAAGACATATAGTTTGTGGTAGTGAGTTTTGTGACTCCGAACATATTCACGGAGAGAAGTTGAGTGGTTGAATCCGTAGAATTGGGCAAAATGGATGCCGTTTCAGAAGTCAGAGACATGGCTTCAACGAAAGAAAGGAAGAAGCCAACGAGCGGCGATTGTAATCTTGACAAAGAAGACAACGGCGGCTAAAGAATTTAGAGGTGAGGATCACTTTGCTCTGATACTATATAGAAAGGTATTGATAATTATATAAAACAGAGAGATACAACAGAGTTTATATAAGAGAGAAGAAGGCGAAGAGATGAGAGATGAAGGGGTGAGAAGATGAGAAGATAATCTAGGAAACAACAGAGTCAAAGTATCAATTGAACACATCCCTTAACAGTCGTCATATCAAATTTAAACAACACACATCATTAGCCTCCTTTAGATTTCTTAGCCCAAGACCTCCTTCACAATTTTGTTTGCACACTTCCTCCCAAGATACCTTCGCCTTTCTTAGGTTTAAAGTCGGTCCAGACCAGAAAAAGGCCGAGAATAGCTTATCAATTTCTCGAATGCAACTCCTCGGTAGGCGGAAGGCGACCCGCCAGAAATTACCAATCCTTCATATAACTGAATTGATCAAGTTCAGATGCCTTAAAATTGATAAGTGTTTGGATGTCCAGCTCCCAATTCTCTTCTTAATCTGTTCAAGTAAGGGTCGGTAGTCCGTAGTAGTGAAACGTTTTGTTGGAAGAGGAAGCCCCAAGTACCTTATCGAAAGCTTATCATTCATAAAGGGGAAGCAATGTGCTATATCATGGCTGACATTTTCAGTTATTCTAGCAAGGTACATTGATGATTTTTCCATACTAATCGTTAGTCCTAAATTTTTAGCAAATTCCGTAAATACTGATATTATCTCATCAATTGACCATACTTTGCCGTCTGTGAATATCATCAAGTCATCTGCAAAGTTGAGATGAGTATGGCCAATTTGCTTGCACCTAGGGTGGTAGCGCAACTTCTGCATATTCACAGCTTTGTCTAGTAGCATGGAGAGAACTTCCATACTTATCATGAAAAGATATGGTAAGAGAGAGAGAGAGCATCCTTGATGAAGACCCTTTCACTCTGAAAATACCCAGCCAATTCCCAATTCAATTGAACCGAAAAAGAAGCTGTGGATATACACAAAGATATCGAGTGTATGAATTCTTTTGGAAATGTCATCGCTAAGAGTGCATTCAAGATAAATGTCCACTGAAACAAATCAAAAGCTTCAGATATGTCGATCTTAATTGCTCAACGAGAAGGGGTTGTGTCTTTGTGGTAATCTCTTACCAACTCCGTAGCCAGCAAAAAATTCTCAATCAAGAATCTGTTTTTCACAAACGCCGACTTATTCTCCGAAATAAATTTTGGTAACACTTCTTTGAGGCGATTTGTTAGCAGCTTAGATATCACTTTGTAGATACCACTACAACATGACATAGGCCTAAAATCCTTTCATCTCTACCGCCTCACTTTTTTTTTTGAATAAGAGCTAGAATCGTAGAGTTTATACCTTTTGGTAAAAATCCCATCTTAAAGAAAGATTGAATCAATGTTGTGAACTCTCTTCCAATAAAGTCCCATGTTGCTTTGTAGAACGCTACCGTGTATCCATCTGTATCGGGAGATTTATCACTTGTCATTGAAAAGAGTACCCTCTTAATTTCCTCTTATTGAACCGGTTTAATCAGCTTCTCCGAGTCTTCATTAAAACAACGATAAGAAATCAAACTTTGAAGTTTCTCAATCGATACACCCTCAAAATCTGTTGTCTTATGTTGTAAAAATGTTCAAAATCTCTCTGCTTCCGCCTTTATCTCACCAGCTTCAGACACAACTCTACCTTCTTGACATTTTGATTTCATGTATGGTATTCAACTGTTTACCCACTACCACCGCCCGATGAAAGGCCTTGTTGTTCTTATCTCCAATACTAAGCAATGAAGCTTTGATTGTTGTTTTAAGAATTTTTCTTCCAAATTCGTCACCCAGTCCCGACCATCTCTTAAAAGCCAAATTGTCCTCCTCCATTCATTCTTGCGATGGAAAATTCATGTTTGTGCTCTGTTTAATAAATAGGTCATCATATCCTTCACTTGCCTTCTTTAGAAGATTCCCAAATCTTGTTTTAGTCTTTGAGAACCTGAATAGCGAGGATGTTGACATGTATATCAGATCTGTTTCATTCCAAAATGTATCAACCACAAGTTTAAAATCCTCCAAATATGTTACTGCATTAACAAATTTGAAAGGCCGACGTTTCTTTTCTTCAACTCTTGTGTCTTGGATCTTGATTCTTCCCCTCATATGATTTGAACATCCCCAGCCTCAAACACCGTGTAAGCTTGGGGAAATAGACTATTCCATTGGTTCGTCAAAAATACTTTGTCTACCTTTTTAAGAATTAAATTTGTTTTCCTTTTGTTACTCCATGTATAGAGAGAACCAGGCTACTTCATATCTTATAAAAAACAGTGATTTATCAGCTCCTTGATATCACTCATTCCTGAAGTATAGTTAAGTTTTTCTCCTCTTGAATGCTCCTCTACTTCTAAAATCTCATTAAAATCCCCCATCAGTATCCAAGATTTATTTCTAAACATTGGTGAATCATAGTGATCCTTTAGGTCTCTCCACAACTCCTTCGTCTCCTCAGCAAAACTAGAAGCATAAATAAAAGAGCAGAAGAACTCCTCGTTTTCACCCTTTAGTTTCACTGAGCAAGAAATGACTTGACCACTTTTGAAAAATGGTGTGAGTCTAATATTATGCCGCCAAACCACCCAAATCTGGCGAAGACGACTATATTCATAGTTTGTTAACAACGGCCAATCTTTAACCACCTTGTTGATAATATTAGATGCATTTTTCTCTGTAACTCGGGTTTCCAATGCACAACCAAACTGAAACTTCTCCCTTTCTATCCACTTCTTAAGATTGGAAAGCTTTGAATATTTGTTGAAACTGCGAACATTCAGAAAGAAGCCCGACATTCTTATTTATTCTTAGGAGCTCTCCTTTTACTCGACACACCAGGACGATGGTCCTTGGTGAGTAATGCAAAAGATTCAAGCTACTTATTGAATCCTTTCAAAGATTGTGGTGAGAGTTTCCTCATAGATAACTCCATCTGATTCGACTATAACGCACCCAATTCTATTTCACCCTCCTCCTTCTCTAACTCTTCTACCTTCTCATTATCAACCAGGTTCACCTCCCCCTCTACACTTACTTCCATCGTTTATGTTTCTTCTGTCACTTCTACTTCTTCCTCCTCAATTTGAAAGTTTAAAACGTCAAAGTCAAGTTGCAATAGTTGTGTATCTTTAATCTTATTGTCTTCGACATCTTTGCCTGATCCAAAATCGATAAACCCAAAAGGATATTAAAAGTTAAAAAATCTTGAGAACATAGTTTCAACCTAAAGATTTAACTTTGAACTAAACTTTCCACCTTCAAGACTCTGTTTTTCCTTTCTTCTTCTATTCCTTGTCAATAAGAAGTAAAGACAGACAACGATTATGGTAAAACAAACATTTGGGCCAAGTTGTCGTGATAATAATTTTTGATTTGTCTTCACTTGCCAAGTCAAAGATTTTTTTTGATACATGTAGCTAATTTAGAGTGCTCTGTCTATTTTTTTTGTTTATGGCAGAACATAGTAGTGAACTGTTTACCTGATTCTATTGGGGATTACAAAACTGTTTTTCAAGAGTAAAGACGGATTTATTGAGGTATTAATTCTAGGATACAAAGGTTACACTGATTTTAGTTTACATAAATATCTAAATACAAGTAGCTAATGCAGAGTGCTCTGTTTTTGGTAAAACAGATTACTCAGGTTACTCTCTATCTATAAATCATCCGATCCCAACTCTATCATTTAAGATAAATCCGTCGTGCACTGCGTGGCAGCGAAGAATCTTGTGTAAGGAGGAGGGCCAAGATCATATCCTTGAGGATACTTCCTCTTAGAGCCACCTGATGCAGCAACTTTTCTGAGTTGGTTAAGTAACTCGCTCTGCAACCAAATAAACTCGTTTCAATCTCTCGTGGCGTTGTTCGGGTTTGGTGCTTCCAAAACAGTAAACATTCTGAGTTTTTGTTGTGGGGTTTAATTGTGATTCAACTTTCAGGTTTGGAATTGAAACGGAAGAGTTGCAGAATTAAGTCCTGGTTTAGATCCAGTTATCGAGTTGGTAAAGAAGAACACAAGTGCAAACCCTCTAGTCGCGATAGAAGCTTTGCCGTTTTAGTGTTGGATATATAACACCATTTTTCTTCCTCTTCTATAGCAATTCGTCTTTTTGTAAACAAGTGAGAGAGAGAAGCTGAGATCTTGATACGCCATTGTTGTAAGCTTTTTTGAGTTGATTCTTCTTCTTGATAAGTGGATTGCCGGATTGAATCTAGCCCTAGACGTAGGCTTTGTCACTGATATATCATGGTTTTTACCTGTTTGCTTGAGGGCAAGCAAATGCTAAGTCTGGGGGAGTTGATATATCATGGTTTTTACCCGTTTTAGCTATGATATAGGTCTTGTTTCCAGATTCCTTCTAGTGTTTTTGTAGTCTTTTTGAGTATTTTCAGGTTTTAGCACGTCTGGAGCATTTTGGCATACTTTGAATAATTTACCACAGTTGGATTGAGCTAAAATTTAGATACAAGACAGATCTTTGGATTAGCTTTCATTTGGAAGTGGTTTGAGGCCATTCTAACGGTGCGATCAAAAGTTATGCGAGTTTTCGTGAAGACAGTCCAGTCTGACGAGCACAGAGTCCTGGTATCGACCGACACCAACCCTGTATCGATCGACACCGACTGCAGGAAAAGAAAACACGCAATTTTACAAGTTTGAAGAGTCTGCAACTTGGCCCAGAAGATTTTATTATTTACAATTAAGCCTAGAACGTGTTTTAACAGTATATTTAGGGTTTTTAGCCACTTTAAGAGAGAGCTTTTATCATTATTCTGAATACGTAGAGGAGACTAGATTTTATTCATTGTTCGGGTTTTCAGAGAGGGAGAGAAGTCAGAAACTCTGTTCCTGAGAGAAAAGATTTCGAAACCTTGTTACTCTTTATTCTATTATTTTATGCAATCTATTTTATTCCTGATGTTTGCTTCATTCACCATGTCTGTATAGATTCCTTGTCAGGTTTAGAGTTATTCAAAGGTGTTTGATGAATTGTTAGGTTGATCTGAATTGATAGGATAAATTCAATAGAGTTCTTCATCTAGACTTGTGATTACTGCTTATTCTAGCTTCATGACCTAGAAAGGTTGTTTGATTGGCACGAAAGTGTGATTGATTGTCTGAACCAGTGTTAGATGAGCAAAAGACATATTCGCAAAGAAATTTGGTTTAGGATTTTGTGAAAAATTGAACCTGATCATTAATGCTTGTTTTAATTCATAGGATTTGCAAAGAAATTTGGAATTCTAGATTTAGACATAGATAATCTCCACGGCGATGGTTAGTTGATTTTACATTTGTGTTTCAAGTTCAAGAACAGTGCTTAATATCCTCCTGACATTCTATTTGATCTGCAATTCTGATTTACCAGAGAATTTCCCTATGCTTAGCTATTTTCCTCCATTGAATTTCACAACTTTTATATTCTACTGTTTATTTCCTGCATTACTTTGTTCGCTTAGCTTAATTCGAGTCTTAATATCTATTGAATGAATTCTTGAGTCTTTGTGGTTCGACCCCTAACATACTACAATTACTGCTTTAGTACTCTTAGGGTATTATATTTGAGCATATCAGTCACCTTGACTTAGGTTAACTGGATAAACAAACTCTTGTGTAACTTCTTCTTGCTTTGCTTCTTTATATTCTTTCAATCACAAAATCAACAAATCCGTGACAGTAAGTTGAGGTTGAGAGTAAAGTTAGATCGCAGATCGTTTGATTCTTAATAGACTGGTATCAGAGCTTAGGGTTTTGAGCAGATCTGTCAATGGCGACAACAACAAGAGTTGCAATCAAGGCATTCGACGGATATAGTGACTTTCCACTATGGAAGATAAGGAAAATGGCTCAGCTTGGTGTTCTTGAACTAAAGAACACATTAAGCGACTTCTCACTAACAAAGACTGTTCCGCTTACCAAAAGTGAAGGAAAACAAACAACCTCTGAAGACTCTTCAGCGTCAGAGTCATCGCAAACGAAGGAGTTCCTGATCCAGTCAAGATTGAGAAACCGGAAGTTTGGTTCTCCAAGTTTGAAGAAAAAGTTCAACAATTATTCTACTGGGTGATGACCACAGTGTTGAATCCAGAGGAAGTGGTACAATGAAACTAAATACTCATGGTTGTTCCAGAGAAGGAACCTCATCTGTACTGGTACACTGGATAAGCTTGGCTATAGGCATGAAGGTGGTGATGGAAAGGTCGAGTTCTACAAAAATGGTAAGACAACACTAAAGGGTAAATTGGTAAATGGTCTGTACATTCTCGATGGGCATACCGTTTCTAATGAGGTTTGTAATGCTGAGAGTATCAAGAATAGCACAAAACTGTGGCACTACAGACTTTACCACATGAGCATCAATAAGATGAAGATCCTATCAGGAAAAGGTTTGATTGAGAAGAAGGAGATCAAGGATCTACCGTTCTGTGAACACTGTATTATGGGAAAGTCTAAGAAGCTAAGCTTCAATGTTGGAAATCACATCATAGAGGATATTCTTGGGTACATACATGCATATTTGTGGTGTTCATCAAACGTGACTTCATCAATATCATGTAAAAATTACTTTCTGTCAATCATAGATGACAAGACTAGGAAACTCTGGCTAATGTTTCTTAGGACAAAGGATGAAACATTTGATAAGTGTTATTAATGAAAGGAACTAGTTGAGAAACAAGTGAATCAAAAGGTGAAGACGTTGAGAGCTGACGATGGATTAGAGTTCTGCAACACAAAATTTAATTATTATTGTGCTAAGAAACGCACAGGACCTGCACTTACACTCCACAATAAAATGGAGTTGCAGAGAGGATGAACATAACAGTAATGGAAAAAGTAAGGTGTCTATTGGATGAGTCAGGGCTTGAAGAAAAATTTTGTGCTAAAGCAGCTGCTACATCTACTTATCTGATCAACAAGTCTCCTTGTTCAGCTGTGGATCACAATGTGCCAGAACAGTTATGGCTGGGAAGAAAAACCGGATACAGACACTTGAAGAAGTTTAGAGTAGTTGCATATGTTCATCAAGATCAAGGGAAGTTTAAACCAAGAGTACTCAAAGGAGTGTTTCTACGCTATCCACATGGTACAAAAGGCTACTAGATATTGTTGTTAGATGAACAGAAGTGTGTGATTAGCAGAAATGTTGTGTTTAATGAAGATGCGATATTCAAAGATCTACAAGGCAGTGGTAAACAAGAAACTGATGAAGAAACACAACAAATAGTAAAGATACTTACTGAATCAGAGAATGCAGACAAGTAGAGCACAAAGGCATCTGATGAAGGTGGAGTTACTACAGTACACCTTAGTGATTCAAAGGATGATGATTATGATGCAGAAGTGATTATCTCAGGAAAATCAAACCTGAGAGACTATCAGTTGGCTAGAGACACGACAAGACTTGTTCCAAATCCACTAGTAAGGCTATCTGACTACACTCAGTTTGCCTTTGCTCTAGTCATTGCAGAAGAAGTTGACTCAGAAGAGCCAAACTATTATCATGATGTAAGAAGAGATAAAAACTGGAAAAAATGGAATGAGGGAATGTTAGAAGAAATGTAATCCTTGTTAAAGAATGCAACCTGGGATATATTTTATAGACCTAAAGAACAGAAGGTTATAAGTTGTAGATGGTTGTACAAAAAGAAGCATGGAATCCCCTGTGTTGAGCCAGAGAGATACAACGCAAGATTAGTGGCCAGAGGCTTCTCACAAAGAAAAGGAACCGACTATCAAGAAGTTTTTGCACCAGTAGTCAAACACATATCTATTTGTATTCTAATGTCTTTGGTTGTTACAGAGGACATGGAGTTAGAACAGATGGATGTAAAGACCGTCTTCTTGCATGGAGAGCTTGATCAACCTTTATATATGAAGCAACCAGAATGTTTTGAGGTAAATTCAAATAAAGATCAAGTTTGTTTTGTAAAGAACTCTCTTTATGGCTTGAAACAGACACCTAGGCAATGGAACAAGAAGTTAAATGCATCCATGCAAAGTCAAAAATTCATCAGGAGTGAGCATGATTCATGTGTCTACGTGAAAGAGGTAAGTAATGAGGAATTTATTTACTTGTTACTTTATGTTGACGACATGTTGTTAGCTGGTAAAAGTAAGGCAGAAGTAGATAAAGTCAAGGAAGTTTTAAGTCTAGAATTCAGAATGAAAGATATGGGAGCTGCTAGTAGGATACTAGGAATCGATATTGGAAGAGATAAGAAGAATGGTATTCTGTATTTTTTTTCAGTCTCGGTACTTCAAGAAAGTTTTACAAAAGTTTAGAATGGATGAGGCCAAAGCTGTCAGTACTTCTATTGGTGGTCACTTCAAACTATCATCAGTAAAGAATGAAGATGAGTGTGTAGTGACAAAGCTAGTCCCCTACTCAAGTGTTGTTGGCAGTGTCATGTATGCCATGATTGGAACTAAGCCAGATGTAGCTTATGCAATTGGTTTTATTTGTAGGTTTACGAGTAAACCAGGTGACATACATTGGGAAGCTGTTAAATGGTTATTGATATATCTTAAAGGCTCAGCAGACTTGAACTTAGTATACACAAAGGGAAAGAATTTCATTATTCAAGGCTAGTGTGACTCTAATTATGCAGCAGATCTTGACAAAAGGAGATCTATCAGTGGATATATTTTAATAGTGGGTGGAAACACAATCAGCTGGAAATCAAGTCTACAACATATTGTGGAATTATCTACTACAGAAGCAGAGTACATTGCACTCACATAAGCTGTAAAAGAAGCAATGAGGATTAGGGGTCTCTTAGAAGACATGAAGCTAAAGCTAGGGAAAGCATCAGTTTAGTGTGATTCTCAATCTGCAATCAGTTTGTCAAATAACAACACCTTTCATGAAAGAACTAAACATGTGTCAGCCTAGCTTTATTTCATCAAAGATATCATTGAATCTGGTGAAATTGAAGTTCATAAGATACATACATCTATGAATCCAACGGATATGCTTACAATAGGCATTCCAGTTCACAAATTTGAAGCAGTTTTAGATCTTATGAAGTTGCTTGGCTAGAAGATGGGACTTCATCACAGCCAGAGGTTAAATTCAAGAAGTGCAATCCACTAGAGAAGGCAGAAAATTGAATCAAGGTGGAGTGTTGTGGGATTTAATTGTGATTCAACTACCAGGTTTGGATTTGAACCAGAGGAGTTGCAAAATTGAGTCCTAGTTTAGAACCAGTTATCGAGTTGCAAAAGAAGAAGACAAGTGCAAACCCTCTAGTTGTAATAGAAGCTTTGTCGTTTCAGTGTTGGATATATAACACCATTTTTCTTCTTTTTCTATAACGATTCGTCTTCTTTGTAAGCAAGTGAGAGAGATAAGCTGAGATCTTGATAAGCCATTGTTGTAAGCTTTTTTTGAGCTGATTCTTCTTCTTGATTAGTGTATTGCCAGATTCAATCTCGCCCCAGACGTAGGCTTTGTCACCTCGACTTAGTTGAACTGGGTAAACAAACTCTTGTTTCACTTCTTCTTGCTTTGCTTGTTCATCTTCTTTCAATCACAAAATCAACAAATCCATGAGAGTAAGGTGAGGTTGAGAGTAAAGTTAGATTGCAGATCGTTCAATTCTTAATAGTTTCTCGAGAATGGACGTTTCTGAATAACAAAACATACATTTCGTGGCTCGCAACTTACATTCTCTTTGTTGTGAACAGTAGGTTGTGGTTAGATTCAATGCAGCTTGGGCGATGCAGTTGCAACAATCTACTCGCAAAAGTACTATGTTGCAAAGTCTGATGGCCTCGACTCATTCTTGAGCAGAGTCCCTTCTAATGGAGAGATTGTAAAACCATAAGTGTTAGGGGTGAGAGAAGGAATTGAAGAGACCAAACGGTTAAGATTTTTGGAGAAGGCAGAATCAGCAAAGTTTCTTTATGGGGATAAACATAATGCATTTAAGGGAAATTTCCGTACAGTATTGTCTCTGTCGACGGATAATATTTTTGTGTTAATGTGACACCCAAAATTTACTTCGACAACACGACATGTTAAATTAACTTATAAAACAAGTAATCCTATACTTAATCGAACATAAACAACATCTTGCAATAACCAACGTCTTTTTAATCCTTAAAAAGAACGTATAAGTATTCAGATAATCCAAAACAGAATAAGATCAAGGTCTCTCAAACCGACGCCAACTAATAACTCCAGCAACTAGTCCTCAAGATTACCTGCAAGGGAGCAGAGGGGTGAGTAATGAAAGATTACTCAGCGAGGGTAAGCCTTAAGGCTTTAACGGATATTCCATACACAAACACATCTAGACAATCACAAAGTCTAAACCTAAGACAAGCAGGCAAGAACGTGTCAACGACACACACATCACACAAATGGGACTATGTCCCAAAACCGTCCAAACACGACTCGGATTCCATGTGTCAACAAACGCTATCCCTCGTGCATAACAGATTCTTCGTGACTTAACACTTCACCCAACACCTTTCACCTTTATCCATGCATAAAATATCCCTCATGCCTAAGCACTTCTTCCTACAATAAACACCTTTCACACGTTGGCTCGTCAGCCACCCTGACCTACCCGAATCCACGTCCATAGGCCATCGCACAAGGATATCTCCTTGGAGACAACTCCGCGGCTCATCCGCATTTTCTCACTAACCATTATTTTACCACACAATAACATGTTTCACAGAACCATGCAACACAAAAAAAAACTATTTATTTTAACTATTATCTCCATTATATTTATCATTTAATTTAATACATTTATATGTATATAAAAATAATATTAGTATTAGAAAATAATATAAAGATAATATTATATACTCAACAATCAATATACTTGCCTTAAAACACACAACCTTTTGCTCACTTAGCCTTAACTTGCCCGAAACGCTATGGTTCCAACATGGATTTCACACTTGGTTCTTCATCAACCGATATAGAGATCCATGCCTCATGAATGCTCCTTCAGAGCTTCACCTCAATCCAACCTCAAATGCCAAACAAACAATATAATATGTCACTAATTTACTGTATACAAATTGGCCTCTGAAACTCACGAATAATTCCATAACTAACAGGTTAAAATCACGATCCCGCTGTTTCTTCTTTAGCTAGTAGCATTATCAAGAACTTTACAAAGTATCAGCCAGATAAGAAGACGTTTCGACCTTTAAACGTTTCCTTAAAGAAGGCATCTTGAATCTGTTTTCGGCTTCATACTTGGCACATAATTGCAAAGATTCCATAAATTTTTTGGCTAGGAAGCTACACGAATAACTTCTTGAATATAACTCCGATTAAAGTCTGCCAATTTTTGTGGACTCCTGGGTTGGTGGTGGTCACGCTGGTGTATTATTCTTCCCCGGCCGATGTTATCTGCAGCGCTGACGAGCCTCTGAAGTTACCTCCACACCGCTTTTATCTTCTTCTTCCATGCTCTTCCTTCTCTTCTCCACCTCTGACCTGTCCTGACTTTGTTCCTCCACTGCCATCAAGGCTCACCATAGCCACAACATAAATATTCAGACCCATCCATTGTTCCCACCACCTCTACGACGCTTATCTGAATGGGAAGATTGAGGCATTGAACATCCATCATAAGAAGTTGGAAACCCAGATTGCTCAGACGGCAGAGACTGTGAAGTGACAAGATGGTTTCCTACCAGGAAAGACGGTGAATCCGAGGGAACATGTTCATGCTATCACATTGAGAAGTGGAAGAGAGGTTGCTCCAAGGCAGAAGAAGGATTACTCGCCTCAGCAACTCGTCGATCTTGTCGGAGACGACGATGACGACGATCAGTTTGTTGAAAATTCACCGGTATCGATCGATACTCATCTAGTATCGATCGATACCCCCCTTCCACGATCGCCACCGACTCAGACTTCTACAGAATCGGTCGAAAAACCGAAGGCATCGATCGATACTCCCCCTGTATCGATCGATACCCTTCCTAAGGTCGACCAGAACCAGACAACAGGTCATGTCGGCAGAGTTTATGTACCGAAGGTTCCTTTCCCTCGACCCCCTGCTATGTCAAAGAAGGAAACAAAAGAGGCTAGATGCAGAGCAATGTTAGAGAAGATAGTGGTAGAACTCCCGTTCGTCGATGCTCTCAGGACTGCACCAGCTTTCAGAAGGTATATCAAGAGGATGGTTTCGAGTAATGTGAACCTTGAGGAGGGAGTACTGAGAGTTACCCATGAGTGCAGTGTGATTCTTCTCAACAAGATCCCAGAGAAATTACCAGACCCTGGTAGTTTTGTCTTGGACTGCACGATCTTCACGGAGAGGTTTGAACGTTCTCTTTGCGATCTCGGTTCGAGTGTGAACCTTATGCCGTATTCGGTAGCTAAGAGGATGGGAATGACAGACTTCACACCAACAAGGATCTCCTTGATCCTTGCTGATCGATCAATCAGATTCCCTGAAGGTTTACTTGAGGATATCCCGATCACCATTGGGAATTGCTTAGTTCCAACCGATTTCATCGTCCTTGAGTATGATGCTGAGCCACGTGATCCACTGATATTGGGAAGACCGTTCTTGGCGACAGCTGGGGCCCTCATCGATTGCAAGAATGAGCGGATATCTCTCAACATTAGTGATTTGGTCATGACGTTCAATATGGAAAAGATGATGAAGAAACCCACCATCGATGGTCAAACTTTCTTCATTGACACCTTCAGTGACCTGTCAGATGAGTACTTCCTGAGATTGCATCATGAGAACCCCTTGGAGAGAGCTTTGGTTTGCTCAGCTGAGGAAGAGACAGTTCCCACAGAGGTTGATGCTGCCTATGCAACGATCCTTGACAGCCAAGGCGAGGCATCGATCGATACCACAAGAGGTATCAATCGATGCCAACCCCTTCGTCCAGAAGAGCTGCAAGTCTCTCGCACCAGGCCCGATTTTTCACCTGATTGGAGTGAAGCGAAAGCTCCTAAGCTTGATCTAAAGCCACTCCCAGCTAGCCTGAGGTATGTTTTCCTTGGCCCTAACTCTACCTATCTTGTGATTGTCAATTCTTCTTTGAACAACACAGAGGTCGCCTTACTGCTGAGCAAGCTGCGCAAGTATCGCAAAGCTCTCGGCTATTATCTTGATGATATTTCAGGTCTCTCACCAGATCTGTGCATGCATCGGATTCATCTGGAGGACGAGTCGAAGGCTTCAATAGAGCATCAGAGGTGACTTAACCCGAATCTGAAGGAAGTGGTTAAGAAAGAGATCTTGAAACTGCTGGAAGCAGGAGTCATCTATGCCATTTCTGACAGTAGTTGGGTCAGTCCGGTTCACGTTGTTCCTAAGAAGGGAGGATTCACAGTGGTTAAGAATGAGAACGATGAGCTGGTGCCGACGAGAACAATCACTGGGCATCGGATGTGTATAGATTACAGAAAGCTGAATGCTACGACAAGGAAGGATCACTTCCCATTGCCCTTCATTGATCAGATGTTGGAAAGACTGGCTAGTCATCCTTACTATTGCTTCTTGGATGGTTATTCAGGCTTCTTCCAGATCCCGATACATCCGGATGATCAGGAGAAGATGACTATCACTTGTCCCTACGACACATTTGCCTACAGGAGAATGCCATTTGGGTTGTGCAATGCTCCAGCTACATTTCAGAGATGCATGATGTCCATTTTCTCAGATATGATCGAGGAGTTCATGGAGGTATTTATGGATGACTTTTCTGTCTATGGATCTTTGTTTAAGGGATGTCTGGATAATTTGTGCAAGGTACTTCAGCGTTGTGAGGAGAAGCACCTAGTTCTGAACTGGGAAAAGTGCCACTTTATGGTCCAAGACGGCATCGTTCTGGGACATAAGGTCTCCAAAGCTGGGATTGAGGTTGATAAGGTGATGTGCTCAAAAATAATACCCTAAAAGTATCTAAGCAGTCGCTACAGTATTTTAGGTGTCGAACCACAAAGACTCAAGATGACACTCAATAGATCAAGAAATATGAACTAAGCTAAGCAGAATAGTTGGAATTAAAAATGACAAAACAATTAAATCAAGGATATAAATCAATGGAGGAAACGCTAGGCTTATGGAAACTTGCAGGCAAATCAGAATAATTAAATCAAATCAATTGTCAGGAATGAATTAAGTTCCGCTTTCAAACTTGAAACACAGATGTAAAGTAAACAAACTGTCGTTGCGAAAACTATCTATGCCTAAACCTAGATATCTAAATTCCTTTGCAAATTCTATGAATTTAAACAAGCATTAAAGTTCAAGTTCAATTGTTCACAAAATCCCTAAACCAAATTCCTTTGCGAATAGGGCTTTTGCTCACCAAACACTAGATCAGGCAAATCAATCACACTTCCGTGCCAATCAACAACCTAAAGTCAGATTTTAGTTCGCGAGGGTAAAATCAGCATTAATCTCAAGTGTAGGTGAAAAGCTCTATATATTATTCCCTAATAATCAATTTAGATCTAACAATTCATCAAATACCCTTAAGTAACCCTAATCCTAATAGGGGATCTACTCAGACATGGTGAATGCGACAAACACAATGAATAAAATAGATATCATAATATAAAATTGAAATAGAGTAAGAATACAAAGGATCAAGAATTCTTCTCCAAAACTCAGTTGTAGAAAAACTCTCTCTCGAGAAATCACAAGCTCCCCTCTAAGGAGGCTCTAAAACCTAATTATATAGTTCTAAAACGTTTTGGAATCTCCCTCGAAAAATAAGGAAAGCTTCTGAATAAATCTCGGATTTATCACGCGTTCTGGTCACGGGCATCGACCGATAGTATAAGTGGTATCGATCGATGCTTGGTCTTCTGGTCGTGGAACTCTCAAAAGAAGGGTGTCGATCGATGCTTCTCAGTGTCGATCGATGCTTCTCAGTGTCGATCGATGCTGAGCTTGTTCCCGAACGGCTTCAACTCTAAATTGCTTCAAAAACTCCCCAAATTCTCTAGTTAGCTCCATAGCGCCTATAACTTGAAAAGAACCTGAAAGACTCTAAAACTAGAGAAAAGACTCAACAAAAAGGACTTATATCATGGCTAAAAACGGGTAAAAACCATGATATATCAACTCCCCCAGACTTAGTCTTTGCTTGCCCTCAAGCAAACAGAAAACCAAACAGAGGAAGAGGTTTGAAAACATGGAGACTCACCTTTTTCTTGAGACATAGTAATGACCATTTTCCAAGCTCCCAGTTGTCACCTAAACAGTTTCAGATCGGACCACCATGTACTTCTCCTTAGGCTGTTGCAGTTCCCCATTATCCACCCATTACCTCACAGCATCAATCATTCTAAATCCTTCATTGCCGTTTCATCACTGATGTTGATATTCAAGAACCTTCTAGATTCTCCCTCATGCGATAGCATGACTAAGGAACCACTCAGATTTAACACTTTGGTATTGATTTCCTCTCCCCCAGACTTATCTCTTTTTATGTTTCTGATTTCAAATTAAGCTTTGCATACACAAATCAAGGTTCGAGACGCGAGTATTGATGGTGATGGCCACCTAATCCCCGGTTCTCCCCTCTCAAAGTGTCAAAAGTCTTAGGCGAATAATGGGGTCTCAGGAAATGTTCCTACCCCTCGCTTCAGACTTTTGTGTGATCAATCCTTATCCAAGTAGAATAATGGGATCATAGGGAATGTCCCTAGCCCTCTACTCGGCGGAAATCATTTCATCTTTTATGCACCATTATGTGTCAGGGGAGAGGTTTACCATTTTTATCAAACGCATGGGTTCCTTTGCCAGATATGAATGATGAATCAAGTTCAGTGAATACCAACCTCAGGAGTGAAATGCAAAATTGGCTCAGGATTCAGAAGAAATTTGCTGGAGACATGTGTGTTTCCTGGTTAACTGGTTAGCCTTTGGATTTTTCATTAGTCGATCTTAAGGCTGGATCTGTGACAATGGTTACTCAAAAATAAAGTCAGGACATTGACATCAAGCAAAGGTTCAAAATCTCCAACAAGTTTGACTCAATAAAACAAAAATTTGACTCAAAAAGACTCAAAACTAGACTGACTCTGACTCTAAGAAAAACAAACACAATGTCAGTAGTCACCTCCCCCAGATTTAAACAACACTGTCCCCAGTGTTATCTATCCTAGAGGAAGCAAAATAAAGTAGAGGAACAAATTGGCTGTGGGTAAGGTCGACAATACCGTGGAAAGGTGATGGGCATCGATCGATACTGAGGAGTATCGATCGATGCTGAAGGTCTGTGTCGGGTTCTGAAACTCGAGATAGTGTCTACTGAAGCCAAAAATTAGATGAAGTAACTGTAAGATCAGAGAACACAGTTAAAAGCAACAAAATGATATATAGCCATAAGTTCCAACAAGTTCTGACAATGAGATTAGACAAGTTCAGAAAAGAAAACAAAAGAAAATAAAAGAAAAGAAAAGGAAATGTGAAACCCAGGAACATAGACTAGTCTGAATCCTCATCAGAGTCGGACTCAGAGACAGGGTAGCGCGTCGAAAGGCCAGCGGCAGAGGGATTGGCGTCTGTGGAGAACATGCAGCGACAGCGAGAAACAGCAGACCAGATGCTCTGAAGACTCTCCACCATGTACCTCTGAAAGGTAGCTGTCTCCATGGGTAGCTCTGGTGGTGGAGGAAATGAAGAAGCAGGAGCAGATGTCTGGTGGCGCTGTGAACGGCGAGGCTGACTCCCAGCAGAGTCAGCGGCTGGTGTCTCGGCTGCAGCAACAGGGGCGGATTGAAACTGACGTGGTGCGCGGACACAAACAGAAGGAGCGACCGAAAGCAGACTCGGGTCCGGATCGAAGTGCAGCCGAGAAGGGTGAGTGCCAATGGTGGTGAGGGCGCGGTTGGGGAACTGCATAAAGAGCTCTCCATCTGTCGTAGGCAAACACTAGCGCCTAGTAGCCTTCAACCAACGCATATGCTACATATGCTGCTCATCCATGAGGGAACGAGTAGTCACTATCGAGCATGCTGCAGTGGAGATGCCAAAGTGCTCGAAGATAGGTGTGAGGAGGCTGCCAACTGACTCAGACTTACGCGCTGTGGCGTAGTTGCGGCCAGTGAAGGGCTTGGTCTTCAGAGAGACCAAGTGGTGAGCAAAGAGAGCGCCAATGTTGACCGCGAGGTTCATCTCGGGCCACTCAAACCTATCCTCAGGAATGATGTCACCAACTGCCTTGAACAACAGCATCAGCTCTGAGATCCTCAGCTTGTTCGGCTCCATCTTGCAGAATAAGGTGGAGCTGATAATCCTGGCAATGCAGCGCAGAGTCGGATGGCGGATATCAATCTGAGTAGAGGTCTTGGAGCTGTAGGCGCCAAGACCAATGTGTCGCCAGAAGTTCTGCAGATCCAGAAACTGAGAAGGAAGAGCAAGCTGCTGAGGGTAAGGATCGAACCCGTAGATGGAGCAGAGATCAGGAATGGGTAATCTGTAGCGAATCCCCCTGATCAAGAAAGTCAGGGTCCCCTCAGAAGCAATGCGGTGAACCTCATCGCTATAATACACCCGACCCGTGGCAAGGAACTGACGCACCAAGTCTGGATAGAGGTCATACTGCCTGGAGTAGAGAGTGCCCAATCCAATCTTGTCCAGCATGGCAGAAAGATCAACGTCGATGCCTAGACGACGCATGGTGAGAGGATCGATGAAAACGCAAGCCTCACTCTCAGTCACATCCTTAGGCAACTCTTCCCAAACACGGCGTGGAACGATCCTCTTCCCCTCCAACTTGGGCCAGGGAGGCCTAGCAATAGGGGCAGGAGTAGACGGGGACGGTGAACGTCATGGCGCAGGCCTCAGGTTGCTGACGTGAGCCTCAATGAAGCTCAGACGCCCAGTGTCCTCTGTGAATCCCCCTTTCAGGATTCTGTACCGATCGTTGGTTAGAATAGCCGTGATGACTCCGGCGTGCCACTCATTGTCGCAGAATGCCTCTACCTCCTCTTGTAGATCGTAACTGCTGCGTGGAGGGTTGGAACTAGAAGCATCGTCCTGTCGGGTTCTCTTGCGAGGAGCCATTTGCAAAAAAAATGCAAAAGGAAATCAGAAGTTAGAGTGGCTCCTACGTCCAGTGAGTGCAGGCATCGATCGATACCAAGGGGTATCGATCGATGCTGCGAGTAGAAGCACACAGTACCGACAAATTCAAAAACCAATCAGGTCGGGCATCGATCGACACCAAGTGGTATCGATCGATGCTCGAGGCACAACCGCAGAGTTCATCGCCTAGATTGTCCAATTCAAAATCTACCACCTGAACTCGTCATCCTAAGCATATTCCATTCTATAGTACACCCATTCTCATCCTATTGCAACAATTTCATTCACCTATGACTAAGTATGGCAATAAACAGAGTGAAAGCGTTTCAATCACGAAACCTCCAAAACGATTTTGCCAAAGCGTCTAAAAGGGTGAAATCAAGGGCAGTACCTGGTAGATCGAAGGAGTGAATGGGAGAATGATAATGATAACAAAAATCTGATGAAAATAGGATGTGAAATCGAAGAATATGATGAAGAGTTGAAAAAGGTGGAAGCGGGTGAGAGAAAAGGGAGAGACAGCGTCGAGCGATGAAGAGAAGTTATGAGAAATTGAAGCAAAGTCCCGAGGGTTTTATCGAAGAACTTACCTGGGTGCTGGGCATCGATCGACGCTATAAGTGGTATCGATCGATGCTCAGCGTATAGCACAACTCTCTTCAAGCCAATGGAATCGATCGATACCGAGGGGTATCGATCGATGCTCGACGTCTGCACCTGGTTCCACATGAAAAACACGACACAAAAACAAAAACAAAACGAACTGAATCAAAATTAAAGACTATGTACAGACTCACCAGTGGGTTGCCTCCCACCAAGCGCTTGTTTATTGTCATTAGCTTGACATGGAGATCAGTCAGGCGGCGGGTGGTTCAGCCAGAGGCACAATGTGCCCATCTGGAATGGCGGCTTTCGCCCAATAGTGTTTCACCCTTTGTCCATTGACAGTGAACTCCCTGCCTTCGGCAGTCAGCAACACTACAGCTCCATGAGGGCGGACCTCCTTGATTGTGAAGGGACCTGACCAACGAGAACGCAATTTCCCAGGAAACAATTGCAAACGAGAGTTATACAGAAGTACCTGGTCATTTGGTTTAAAGTGTCGGGAAAGGATCTTCTAGTCATGGTAAGCTTTGGTCCTTTCCTTGTACAGCTTGGAGTTCTCATAGGCGGAGTGTCTGATCTCATCCAACTCATTTAGCTGAACCAATCGCTTTTTTGCAGCAGACTTGATGTCGAAATTCAACAATTTTGTAGCCCAGGCTGCCTTGTGCTCTATCTCAACAGGAAGATGGCATGCTTTTCCATACAGCTAGTGGAACGGTGTTGTACCCTGTGGCGTTTTGAACGCTGTTCTGTAAGCCCAAAGAGCGTCGTCTAGTTTCAGCGCCCAATCCTTCCTTGTAGCACCAACTATCTTCTCTAAGATCTCTTTGATCTGTCGGTTGGAGACTTCTACTTATCCACTAGTCTGAGGATGATATGGTGTGGCAACGCGGTGGTGTACACCATACTTCCTCAGCAGCTTCTCAAAGATCTTGTTGATGAAGTGAGTACCTCCATCACTGATAACAACCCTTGGTACTCCAAATCGTGGGAAGATGATCGTCTTAAACAGCTTAAGGACCACGGCAGAATCGTTGGTAGGACTAGCAATTGCCTCTACCCACTTAGAGACATAGTCAACAGCGACTAAGATGTAGCGGTTCTGACGTGATGAAGGGAATGGTCCCATGAAGTCAATACCCCAGCAATCAAAGACCTCAACCTCCAGGATGAAGTTTTGTGGCATCTCATGGCGCTTGCTGATCTT